>JAGXJF010003704.1:0-398887 GCA_019208055.1 Stipa capillata
GCACAGGTATCGAACTGAAATATAGCGAGGAAAGAACAATAAGCTAGCCAGACAATATACGCATTAATAGCATAGTATTTACATAGTTTATATCATCCGTCGTTAAGTTGTTCGAACGGGCATGCACAACGCAGGCAAGAACACTTGGATGGAACCGAGAACAAAAAGGAGCCTGACAAGGAGCAAACCATTACAGCGAATGTATCTGTAATTGCGGTAAAATGACGGTCTTAGACTACCAATATAGAGCGGGAACAGCCATATTTACATTGCCAGATATGGAGAGGTAAATAGCTATGTCTAAGTGTTTGCATGCAAATAACAATAAACAGGTTTTATAAAGGAGGCAAAATATATTTCTCTGGTTGGATCTTTTTGCTGATCTTTTCTTGGAGTCGAAACAGAGATCAAACTTGGTCACCTGTAAAGGACAATGCACATGTAGTAGATGTTAACGAAATAGAATTTACAATAAACTGAATTGATGTATATAGACAGAAAAATATTTACATTATATAATAAATTCATAGAGAGAGGTTATTAAATTGGAAATGAGAATAAAGATAATGGACCTTGTTTGAACAGTTTCTTGGCAGTTGAGGGCTTTTTTGCGTCAGGTAGTGGCCTGTTATCGAAAGGAGAGGAAGTAACAGTTAATATGGAAATGAATTACAATGTCATTTGTAATACCTAAGAAGGTATTCTGAACATTTAAGATTAGTATATAACCTTTTCTTGCTATCTTTTTGTCCAGCAGAACTTGTCTCATCAACATGCGTTGGAGCAGTTGGCGGTGTGTTGATGAGCTGAAATGATATAAAATAGTAATGACAGGGTAAATTTGCAAGATAATCTGGTAAGTAGTATGGGAAAATCTCTATATGAAGATGAAAGTAATAAATAGGCAATATTTATATAGAAAAGAAGGTAGAAATGGCGTAGAAAGAGACAATAGGTCAATTATACCTCGAGAGGAGGCGGAGACTGCAGTACAGTATGGTCAACCTGCTCCTGTGTAGCTGGATCATCACTGGTAGGAGCCTTGTTTCTTCTGATCTGGAAATTTAGATTTTTGAATATTGAATGAATCTATGAAGAACAGGTTATTCTTCGTAAACAAATATTAATTGCATAAGTTCATGTATTGTTGTAGATACAGATTTACGTACTGTGATATCACCAGCAATGGACACAGAAGTGTCAGGAACATCTGCTTGCTGAACCTAGAATGGAGAAAAAAGACAAACAATAGCAAAGATATGATGTATTTACTTGCAGATAATACACAACCAAGAGAAAGTGATTATAGTGAAATGATTATATGATAGATACTATACAGCAGAGAATAATGCAACTGACCTCACTGATCACTTGAAGAGGCTGAACAGGTACTATATCTTTGGAACTACTTGGTTGCTGCTCTGAAGCAGAACCAAGCGATCTAAACTGAAAGCTTCCTAATCTTGGATGAACAAGGTCGATGTTATTAACCTGGAAAGAAAGCTCTCCATACTGAAGGCCCTTTTCATTGATGCTCACATTAAGGCTATATTTCTGAGTCACAAGCGATGCTATTTCAGCAGGAATGATATCTGGTCTACGTGCTGCAGCACGTACCAATGCCTCAACTTTCTTTCCAATAATTTGTTCAGCTACTTGAGCAAAAAAGACAAACTGGGCCTCTCCTGTATGATCAGCACCAATAAGTCGTAATTTGTATCTGCAGATAGATGAAGATGTATATAAGGGAACAAATAGCATGAAAATACAAAGAACCGATAAAAATTAGAAGATATGCAGTCACCTTGGATTAGCTGCAGTGCAAGAACAGTTCTGATCGCTACAAACAAATTCGTTTCCTGCTGGGTAAGCAGTCTTATGGCATGCTGAGCAGGCTAAAAACCACCAGGATCCTGGTTGCACTCTCATGATCGTAACAGTGCAAATCATATTCTTTCCCTGAGCACAATAAAAAGAAAAATTTAAGGAGCAATAATATGAGTTTGAGGAAGAAAAACTTAAGGAAGAATAATATGAATTTGAGGGTCAATGAATCATAAAGATAGTTAACAATAAATGGGAGCTCACAAGGAATTCATTAGGGTCTGTAGAAAGCAAGTCTTCAATGTTGACAGCATCAGGTTCTGACCGATGGAAAGCAACACGATATTGATCCTTGTCAGCAGTAATCCATTCAACAATTGGTATGTGCTGGCCAATCCTAATTATATAATAGCATAAAACAGTTCAAATAAGAGCAATGAAAATGCCTATATGAGCTTATTCTAATGTGAAAATGCATAAATAGTAAGATTATAACTTAGCAGAGTAGGCTTCCTTTTCTGGAATATTAGGATCCATATAAATTTTTGTAGCATCACCACAGCTTACAGTGTCTTTTCCTGTATTTTGTAATAAGAAAAGTTAGAGTACTAAAAGGCAATACATAAATTATATTTTTAATTAGAAGAGCATAAAAATATACCTCGATAATTTTTTATAAGAGTGCCAACAAGTAGAGCAATAAGGACCTTTGATTGTGCTTCCTTGTAGAAGTGATTGCCATCAAATTCACTTGCACGGGGTCCCCACAAGGCAACATCAACGGTTCTTCCACTGGAAAATAACAGAGGTATGAATCGCAATATAAGGGCCACATTATTTGTGATTCATTGGCTCACATTAATTAGTACAGAATGCATATGTTCTCCAGCTCAAACCAGGAGCATAAAAGAACAATTAAGATCATAAATATAAGCAAAAATCATGTACATATAGGGGCCGAAAACAACACGGGGAAAAATTGTAGTTGTAAATAGAAAGAAGATAGCATACTCTATGTCCATGAGGCGTAGATTTCTTTTAACAGAAATGGTTGACTGTCCAGGCAGCTGAACATCTAGGAGCTCAGAAATCGCTACCACGATGCCAAGAACATCTAAACAGGAAGCAATAGAAGACAGCAATACATGAGTATGTACTGCGATTGAGTGAATTGGACAGCATAAGGTGAACTGAAATTAGAAGGTAAGATAATCGCACCTACAAATGACTCTTTCTTTCCAACAAGGGTAGGTAATAGATCAAAAGGAGTAAGAGAGTATGCATAATAAGGGAAATTTGGTGGCACGTCAGTTTTTGGACTGATCTTTGTCCATGGCGTTATCTTGATCATGAATCTGCTATCTACAGCCCTGAACATGGCCTTTGAAGATTGGATAAAAAAGTCTCGTAGCAGATACACATTTCCTTCCTGTAGAAGACCCTTATACTTTGGAGCATGGCCTGATGCTATCTCAGCAATCATTTTGTTTCCCTATTTCAGCAATCTATAAGAAGCAGGGCAAGAAAAAAATAAATGATGAAGATAAAAGAACCAGAAATCAACAAACCTTCTCGTCAATGAGGACAAGATCAACATGGGCAAGTTTCCCATCCCTGACGTAGTCCCACACACGTGAAACACGAGCACAGACTGTTATACGCCTTTTGCTAGGATCAAGCTCAGATAAAAGGAGGAGTGGTGACTGTAATAATAGAACATAAAAGAGACTATTGAGTATAAACGAAAACAACACCATGAATTGACAATAATATAAGAATATAGGCATATATAAGAACAGTACATATATTGTTCTGAACAGATATGATATATATGGATGTTATTTCTCTACTAATATGAGTCTATAATAGAGATAATGTCACGATAGATGACATTTGATGTGGTTTTGTTTGAACCATCATCACTATTGTCAAGAAGAATCTTAAGTCCAGCCCTAGATGTAACTCTTGAGATTGCAACATACAACTGACCATGTGTGAAAACAGGTCTTTTTAGATATATGCCAATACAGTCTAATGTTTGACCCTGACTTTTATTTATTGTCATTGCATAGCAAACTCTGATAGGATACTGTCGCCTTTCAAGCACAAATGGAAATTTAGATTTCTTGCATGTTAAAGTGATCCTAGGAATATACACAGTATGGCCAATATTAGATCCAGTAATTATAGTAGCCTAAATAATCCGGTCAGCTAATTTTGTTACAAGCAATCTAGTTCCATTGCATAAGCCAATACTTTGATCAATATTTCTAAGGAGCATTATAGGGCAGCCAACTTTAACGACGAGTCTATGATGTGGGAAATTGTTAATAATGATAGAGTTTAGAAATTCAGTAGGATATAGCTCATCAAAATCACCTAATTTGTCATTTATCTTTGAAATAGAATCATAACTTAGGTATTCAAATGACTTGCCTTGTACCTTGTCCAGCACACGCAAATTTATTTCATCAACAGTATCATTATTAGGACAAACAATAGCCCGGCTCCTGAAATATTTTTCATTGTTATAATGAGCGGCTACATCAATATAAACTGCATTTATGATGGCCTGTATGCTATCGCTATCAAAGTTAATGAGAAGGTCTGCTGGTATGCTAACTATATCAGGAGCAAAGATATCATGTCTATCATGCTCATGGATTTCACCATTTCCAATAGCCAAGATCCATGCACTAAACTTACTCAGTTCTTCTTGTGCAGTAGGAGATAGATCTGGGTTTAGTAATCGCATATTGGTATGTAGTTTGAGAACATGAATATGATCCCATAGCGGGGAATTTGTTATTGTTGCATTAATAATATCAGATCGCGAACCACCTTCAATGACAGGCAAAATCTGTCTAAAATCACCACCTAAAACAACAGGCATGCCACCAAATGGAAGTGTACATGCTGTAGGATTAGCCACCATCAAAATGTCACGTAAAGTTCTGTCTAATGTTTCAAAGCAGTGTCTATGTGTCATAGGGGCTTCATCCCAAATTATAAGGGAACATTTCATAAGCAGGTTACCTAAATTAGATCCTCGTTTGATGTCACATAGGGTTGTTTCATCAATATCTAATGGAATCTTGAAACGTGAATGTGCTGTCCGACCACCAGGTAATAAAAGAGAAGCTACACCAGATGACGCAACAGCAAGGACTATTTCTTTTGTGATCGTAGATATGAAAGAACTGCGTTCCAAAGAAAAGTTTTGCCTGTTCCACCATGACCAGAAACGAAGAAAAATCCAGGCCTATTATTCATGACAGTACTAATGATTTGATCATAGGCTTTTCTTTGATCAATATTCAGCATGGAAGACATAGCAATAGAACTTTCTAAAAGATCTCCTAAATCATAAGATAATTCATCTTCAATGAGTCTATTAGGACCATTGTTAGACCTTTTTGAGCATATCTACGGTAAATTAAAATTTGAGATTGAAGAGCCATTATGCAGGAAAAGTTCAGCTAGCTCTTCTATCAACATGTTTTCTAATTGCATTTGAGGGACTGTGAAATGCAAATCATTAACCAAGATACGGAATCTTTGTTCAATGTCATCAGACATATATGGAGCACATTTATTATAAAATGCACGTTCATTATCTACGGAACAAAACAAAATAATGGTGACAAAAAGATGTCTAAGCTGCTGTGATGTGGCCCAGATTGAAGCTTCATCAAATGCAACATACCATTCCTTGTCATCACCTAATAATCCTCGTGCTAAACATGCTTCCTTAAACGTTTCATAGATAATGTTGTTATGTGTACGTAAGTGCTCAAAACTACATGCACCTTTAACTGCCATTAGAAGCATTCTAAGGTAGAAACGCTCCCCACCAGAGGGATGCACATAATAGATACGGCCTATTTTTTCACCATGAGTAGCTCTTCTTTTCCATATTTTTTCGGTTCTATCCCAATTCCATTCAGTTGGAAAATCACAATACGTTAAACGTCGTGTTTCAGGAAAATTCTGATTCATCACAAACCACTCAGTAAGCATGGTTTTTCTGTGAAAATCAGCATTAGATACAATGTTATGCAAATTTGTTGTTGTCTTGTAGATGACCGTATTACAATCAGGTAGATGAACATCTAATCGTTCAACAGTTGGCATTTTAGAATGTAAAGGAAATTCAAATAACCGCCATAATGCTTCATGTGGAACTAAGTGCCTGCAATCTAAATACTGTTGAATTTCATCAATTTCTTGTGGCTTTTTTATCTCACTGTCAACTGGTTTGCCTTTTATAGTCTCAAAAGATATGAGTGATCTATCTTTTCCTTTTGTGACATATTTGAAAAGGTACTTAACAATCTTATTTTTATTACACCATTCTACATTGATATGGCATTGATATTTTTTTAAAAGGAACATGTTATATGGCACAACTGACTTATTATCAAGTTTATGGCCATTTTTGTAAATATATCGACCATCATCACGGCGCCTATAGATTGGAAATCCTTGGGTATCAATAGCAGTTTCATTATGGAAAGCCTTAGGATAATGTTTAGAGCAAACACCTTTTTTCATGCAAGGGCAATTCTTGTTGCTATCACCACATGGACCATGCATCATGAATTCCTCAACAAGTGCATATCCTAATGGGTCAGTTTTAGGATCAGGTATTTCAGCACTTATAAGGGAATTAATAATAGCTAATATATCTTTTTTATGACTATCTTTTAACCAAGCAAGAACATGTGCATGAGGAAGCCCTCTCTTCTGAAACTCCGTACTATGGAGCACTGAAAATAGGAAAGGTATTATCTGGCTACATACAAAGCTAAAGAAAGAATAATTGATTTGTAGCAAGCATGATAAAGTACCTGCAATAACTGGCCCGAAAACTACCCCGCTCTTAATGTCATTAATGAACTCATTTTCTTTCATTTTATAGACCCTATTAACAATGTCAGGTCTATCTGATGGAACTTGACCTGGTTCATATAGGAGTGCCTCGGAGATTTCTGGCCACTTTGTATTGCATGTGAAAGTGCTAAATGTGTCAGGTCCACCATGAACACGGACAATGGCCATTGCATCTTGGTAATGCTGGACATAATACCTTTTACCGCCAGTAAATGTACCAGGTAATACAGTTTTTCTGCCTATTTTATCACCTTCTATGCACCCTTGCCCTACAGCGTCACTTATATTTTGGAAATCATCAGATCTTAATTCATCTTGTTTTGAAATAAGGTACCAGAGCCTGTTTTCTTCTATGCATGCATAGCAATCGACTTGTAATTGGAAAGTGAGCCTACCACAGCATGTATATGGATTATATTGTGTTGGTCTGTAATGGCAACAATATGAATAGTAATCTAACATTGTAAGGATCTTACGTGTCTTAGCAGGCAACAAATGAGCATCTGTGTACTTCATTCCAAGATGGAATCCAGTATCAGCGAAAGGAAATAATAATGGATACTGTAGTGCCATAAGAGCAGGATGCAGATTAGATACATAATATAGACCATGATCTTTATCATGCACTATGATATCACGCTTGTAGCTATCAACACTGAAGTCACCAACAATCAAGAGTGCAATGTCATCATAGGTTGGTAGATTATATTGTACATCACCTTCCTTTTCTGGGCCTAATATTCTTATGGCTATACGCTGATCAGGATACTGTTGGATTCTATCCCTAGCAAGTCTAAATTGTTTAACAAGCGGATTTATGCTATCCAATGTAATAAGAAGCTTTTCAATGATAGCTCGATTCAAATCACCATCTAAATCGCCATCATCAGACAAAGCATGGATCCTGTTTTCAATCTCATTGTTGGTGTCATAAATATACAGCTGAGCAAATTTAGGTTTGATACCATCAGGTGGAATTAAGGTACCAATCCTATGATGTAGCTGGCCATTTATTCTGAACACGTATGGACCGCGACCATCGTTCACACTATGATCGATTTGACCACCAAGGGACGTAAAATTAAATAGACAGTTATATTGCCTTATATGGGTCATAAATTCACGGCTATTGCGGTCACCATTGAATTGCATCAGATCTGCAAGTGTAGGTGGAGGTGGCTGGAAAGGCTCAATATGAATACGACCACCACTGCAACAACGGTTATATATCACACGCTTCCTAGCCCAGCTGGACTCTTTCTGCACACGTTCAGGCCACCAAAAGAAGGCATCACAGTGCTGACATTTATAACATGGGGGTCCAACATAGCAGCGGCCAAGATAAGTTGCTGAACAATTTAACCAGATGGAAGAGCATATATTAGACATCGAATATGTAAAAAATTTCTATTAGATAGAAGGCATGGCAAGGAACAAAAAAGGTGCAGAAACCTGCACCTTTTAGGGCTTCCATATACTCATAATCAAGCGGTAAAGAGAGCTCTTCATGAGCATTAGAACGAGCGGCAACACGCACTAAGGCTTTCTGTTTCCTGCGCTTTATTCGCGCAGCACGATTTTCTTTTGTATGTTCGGCAAGATATAATGGAAAGAAATCATCACCTAGCAATACATGGTTAATATATTAATATATATTGTTAATGAATGGTCAATATATGATACATTGTTACTATTTTTATTATATTATATATAAATAAAATAGATAATCACATACTTGATCTTTTCATGTTCTGATAGTGTATACTATCTACTGCAGGGCAACTTGTTCTTAATTTATTACTCCTGTCTTTTTTGTTCTCAGTAGGAAATCTATGCAACGCCATATCCGAACCTCATCCTGAAGGCGCAGCTTCCCTAAGAATACCACGCAAATGCTTATGCATTTTGATATAACGTGATCACTTAATCAAAAAAACATAAAAACTGCAAGAACATGAAAACATCACAATAAAGTGCAGGATATATGAACTGAAAGGTACAAAAAAAATAAAGAATCATATATAGCCATAAAAGATAATGTAAATAAATATGACCAAGCAAGTACGGAATTAATACAGCCAAACATACAGCTCATAGAAGAAATAGAACTGACCTGTGTTGCCATGGAATGATACTGAAGAACGCACGTACGACGTTTCTACGTAGAGCGCACGTAAGAAGCAATAGCTGCATTAGTTAAAGGAAAAATCAAAAAGACGGAAACATATGGCCCTAAAAGAAAGAGGCAAAAAAGGGAAAAAAAAGGGGCAAACCTATTAAAGACGTCTGAACAAGCTGCAGAAAGACCAGGCATAAAGAACCAGTACCTGAGGGAAAAAAGAGCAGGCGTCCAGAACAGTAAATGGACTCAGTCAGCGCAGCTCCAGCAAGTACAATATAGTTTGGAGCCACATAAACATAGCTATTAATTATAATACAATATAGCAGAGTAATCAATGAATATCAAGATCAAGACGGTAGAAAAGCTATCTATAAGCAAATACTGAACCGTGGTATAGAGCATACAGGAGCAAAAGAGATAACAAATAAAAAGAAGAAATCTCTAGAATCCGAACCATAATAAGTGCAAAAAGGTAAACTCTAACATAAGAACCCACAATAGAACAATGAAGCACAGAATAGAACCGTAATATACAATTAAACGGCAATCAACAGCAAGAGAGATATATAGCAACTATAGACAAGAGCGCAATGCACGAACCTAAATTAAATGGAACGAAGCCGTGAACGAACCAGCAGTGCACCGGCTACAGGAAGAAACTGCCCAGTTGTAATTAGTACACCGCAAGGAGAAGGAAAGAAACAGGAATGATATAGGAGACTAATATATAGGCCAACAGGACAACCATATAGAATGTGAACGGACCATATACTGTTCATGAACCACTTGGTACTGACAGCACAGTAAAAAAACATGCGGTGGCCTGCAACCATTGCACGGAGCCCGAAACTAACAGGAACTAACGAGGCAGCACAGCTCAGAGCAATGGTACTGAACGGAGCAAATTAGTATCAGACGGAGGACTTACCAAGAAAGCTGAACAGGCACGGTCGCCGTTAGCATAGAAACTGACGGACAATACAGCGGTATCGAGGCAGAAGAACTTACCAGAGAAGCCAAAGAAAGGACATCGCCATGGGCACCGCCGGCGGACATACAGCGCCACTACTTGAAAAATCCATGCAATCCTCCGATTCGGCAATGGCACTTGTCGAGGGCAGTCTCAGAACACCGAGATTGTAAGGACGATAGGCATCGGCACGAATCATCACCGAGGAAAAATGAAACAAATAATGGCATCAGACTGCAAACACAGCACAAGCAAACCGTCCACCCGGACGAAAACAAAAGAGAGCAGATACATCCCACCGGAAAGAACAGATGCAAAGCTCCACTATTACCGAGAAGGAGCATCAAGCGGTCAGTATTATGGGAGTATCACCGCTAACTCCGACCGACGATACAAGACGAACAAAGAAAGAAACAAACAGCTAAGGAGGAAGCACTACAGCAGAACTCACCTGTAACGAGCACCATTTGGTACAGAGCGGTGAAGAAAAAACAATCCATCTTTGACACAGAAAAAGACTGCTAATTAGTAGAAAGACGGCAATACCAACCGCTCTGTAAAGGCACCTCGCACCGGAAACAACACATCCATACGGCCGGCACGACCGGCCGCCAGCAGCAAGTCATGAGGCCGCGCCCGCCGCCGCCATCACCAAGCCACGACGCAAAGGCGGGTCAGATCCATTGCGCAAAGGCGGGTCAGATCCGGTGACGCAGCAGGACCTGGAGGCGCTGGGAGCAGCGGCGCACTTAGGATTCTCCATCAGTAGCATACCCTGGGCTGCTGCCGCCAGGCACCGACAAGGCAGAAGCGGGAAACACTGCCTCGGAGGCCAGCATATCGCATTGGCGGGAAGACGGGAGGAGCAGCAATGAACATCGCTCCAGATCTCTACCCCCACACAGGAGGAGGACCGGGCAGCGCTGGCGCGGAGGGCAGCACATCGCCGGGAAGAGGAAAAGCGGAGGACCCCCAGAGAGGAGCGCGCGCCATCGCGACCGCCTAGGGAGGACCAAACAGAAATCACGAGATTTTTCCCCCAGAATAGCGCCCGCCCACCACGTGTGAAGCAGCAGCACCGAACACGGACACGGGCCTGGGACACGGGCCCACCAGGCCCAGCGCGTCCACGCGAGGGCGCACGGCGGCCGCCCGCGCCGATCCGAGCCGCCCGATCGGGAACGGGCGTCATCCGAGGCATGATGGCCTGAGATCGCTCGGAGGCTGCCCAGTTGTAATAGATACTAATGTAGTAGGAACAGAGATGGTACATGGGCTTTGGCAATGAAACTGGGCATAGACATGTATGGGCATCCGAATTAGTATTGTATCCTTTGTCATATCTTTTGCATCTTTTGTAGTACCATTTAACTGATGGTACTATAGATGCTACTTTTGCAATAGTACTGTAGGTAAATCCTCCCTTATGTTAGAAAAATTTGGAGTGTTAATCACCTGATATAAAAGTAGAAAGACACAAATAAAAGATGAAGCTGGCATAGTGAATATTTAATCAAGGGTGTACAGTTTGCCTGCTGCTTGAATTGGAGATAAATGAACAACCTGGGGTAGCTGTTGTTTTGTTGTAGAGTTCGAGATTCCTTCTTTCATAGCTTGAAATGATAATGATAAAATTATCAGTATGTTTGGCTGTGGGACAAGTAGGTTAGTTATATAAATAGCAGTAGGGAGAATGGATAATAACCTGGTGTAATAGTTCTTAACTTCAGTATGTCTAGGTCAATATACATTTGAGTTGCAGAGCTTGAGGATGCCTGTATCACACCTATATGTATATATGGTCATTATGCAGTGTAAATATATGTTTGTAAATTTATTTTGTAAGCAACATTATTTCATTAGTTACCTAAAAACTCTTGCAGTTAGACCAGCGAAAATGCCAATTACAATGTATTCGTGTGATTTTTTTAGTACTGCTTCTTCGTCAAATGATTCACTATGTTGACCCCATACACGTACTTCTTGTGTTTGTTTACTGAAAAAGTGCAACAAAATTTGTTGACACAAAGTGCATAGTGCTGGTATGATAAAATTAAGTTATTGTAGTAGTAAAATAAACATACTCTAGGTTGCGAATTTTGATTATTCTGTGTTTATGGTTAGACGTTGGGCTAGGATAATCATATGGACTAACGTGGCTAATTACTCCTATTATATCTAGAGAAAGGAGGTAGACATGAAAAGATTCATAGAAATAGAAGTGTTTTGGTATGCCAAAAAAATAAGCAAGTGTTACCTATGAGTGGTTTGGAAGTAATATTTTTATCTGCCAACTTATCGAATGGGCAAAATCGAATGAAAACTTGGGTATATTTGCTCCCCTTGATTCAAGTCGATGAACCTTTATGCTATTTTTGAATTGAAGTATATAGTCCTGGTGGTTATAGATATGGGTTTTGTTTCTGGTATCAACAGCTACAACATCAGCAATGATGTAGACACGTCCCTGAGCTAGCAAGGGGCGGAATTGTTTTTATATTTTGGGCACATTGATCAGCGCCATAGTCTCATGCAACAGTAGAATGTAGTTGAGTAAATGGTTGTAAATACGTAGTATCTGCATAAGATAATATGTCAATATGTAAAATGGAGTGTTCACTTGCAAAATCATACGTGCATCCTCATCTAAAAGAATGCCATCAATGCTGATGAGAGGATCAGCAAATTTGTATTTCATGTTTATAGCATCCCATAGTTGTATTAGACATCCAAAGACCTTGCAGTTCCGCTAACCCAGAACGATGCTTTTAAGGGTTGCATTAGAGTCCATCACAGAAATATTCCTGAAGAGATAAGGATTATAAGGGGAAATTTTGTTGTAATTACATTGTGAGAATATTTAAAATAATTGTAACATGGTAGAAAAAACATGTAATGTAAAGAATTAATAGTGTAGTGAACATGTAAGATGTAAACTTTTCAACTGAGAAAATACCTTTGTGTTTCAATTTATTTACCTATTAAGTTGACTGAAAACCTCAGCATACACTACGTTATGTGTGCAATGCTCATAAGAAGCTGGGACATTTTCGATTAGTACAGGCAACCCTTTTGGTGAAGTAACTCTTGAGAATGCAACATACAATTGACCATCGGAGAAGGCTGGAGATGGCAAGTAACTCGGTTTGGTGTTTGTCCTTGGCTTTTGTTTATTGTAATTGCATAACATTGGCGAATGGGAATTGGCGGCGTCTCAGTTTGAAGGGCTACTTGGAGTTAGTTGATGTTGTCACCACGCAAGGGATATATGCTTTTGAACCTACGGTCTTTCCTGTTATGATTTCTCCTTCAGTTACACGATTTGTTAATTGTGTGACAATGAGCCTAGTTCCATTGCAAAGTCCCCTTGATGGATCAAGATTATGCAAAAGCATTATAGGAACACCAATTTTCAAGTGCAATTATGATTTGGAAGTCTAGGCATAGAAATTGTGTTTTGAAACTCTATTGGATATATGTCGCTAGAGTAGAATGGTTAGCAGAGCTAGCTATAGCATCATCAATTGAATCTGAGCTATAGTATCATCAATTGAATCTGAGTTATAGTATGACATCTCACTTGCTGTTAGTTGAGAAATCATTCTGCTATTTATTTCTGATACCACCTCATTTATAGGTGCTAAAATTGCACGACTGCACAAATACAATGTAATATGGGTTGAGCCCTATCTAGGTTCCTAGAATCTGGGGACAAAAAGAGAGATTAAGGAATCTCTATAAATGAATTGTTGGGTTCATTTGGGACTGGAATGAAAGGTTCTGTTCCGTTACCAACTCTAAGAAGCCATTCAGCAAAATTCCTGAGCTCTTCTCTTTCAAAGCTAGACAGACATCCCAAGTTCAACCTTATATTTTCATTTAATTGCGAAGTGTGCACTGATTCCACAAATACAAATTGACTATGCAAGACCTCAAAATTTGTTGCCACATTTATGACAGGAAGCGTTTGGCAAAAATCTCCACGAAGAACTACAATTATACCTCCAAATTGCTTGTCCTCTGCATTTGGCGTCATATATGATATTATATCCCTAAGAGTGTGATCCAATGCTTCAAAACAATATCTATGATTCACAAGTGCCTCATCCCAAACAATGGGAGAAGTGTTCTGAATAAGTTCTGCCAGGTATGTATTTTCCTTTATACTACACATCGAATTCTGGGAAATATCTAGAGGAATTCTAAAACATGAATGGGGGGTTCATCCTCCCGGTAGCAATACGAAAGCAATTCCTGATGATGCAACTACTAATGCAATTTTTCCTTGACTTCTTATAGAATCAAGCAAAGTAGTCCACAAGAAATTTTCGCAGTTCTTCCATAGCCATAAACAAAGAATGTCCGACCTTCATTATTTATTGTAGAACTATAAATGGCATCAAAAATTTCCTTCTGGTTGTTGTTTAGCATTGAAATATTGTCATTTAAAGTGACGGCAATGTTATGAACATCATAGCTAAGCTCATCTAATAGAAGCCTATTTTGTGCAGAAACATTCCCAATGTCATCTGGCAACAACAAATTAAAATGGGATAAGCAATACCCTACATATCTTAGCAATTTATCCAACTCAACCAGAAGATAAGATGTAACATACATATGTGTTGTTGAATTGCTCATTTGAGAAGGGTTGTGGTTAAAACGATGTATTATATCTTCAAACATTTGTGATGCATGTTCATCGAAAAGCCTTCTAGATTTATTACCTCAGAAAAGAGCAACATGGTGACAAATAGTTCACATAATTGAAAAGGAAAGGCCCATTGAGCTGCTTCTTTTAAAGCATAGGACCACTCTTGGTTATCAAGCCTCACATGTAGCATGAAATGTAGGATACTCATGGCCAAATATAGTTCGAATTTCAGAGAAGGAGGTTGCTCCTTTTTGACAATGTGGAGCAACATTCACAGATAGTAAGATTCTCCCTGTGAAGGGTTGACATGAGCAATTTGACCAATATTCCGATAACCACAACAATAATCCTAGTATTTATCTTTTGAGTGCCAATTAAAATATTCAGGAATTTCTATGTACGTGTATTGTGGAGCTAAAGGGTGTTGCATATTAGACTCTAACCATGGAGTCAATTTAGTTGTCAAATTGTTTGCGTTCTCAATGACTTCTTCAAGGTTATCCTCTTTTGAGTAAAGAAAATTATTCTCAAATGGAAGATGAGCGGGGAGACTCTCTACGGAAGGATCTATATGGTGAATGCCAAATTCAAGTAAGCGCCAAGCAGCATCATTTGTTAACGACATTCTAGATAAGTATCTATTTCATTGACCATTTCATCTAACGAATCAGAGGTTGAAGAATTAGAACGGAATCCAACTTTGGCACAGTCAAATCCTTTCGTTACATACTTGAAAAGATATTTATGCATACCATCATGATTAACCTTCTCTGTATTTATGTGAGCTTGATGAGCTTGATACTTAACCACCAAGTCAACATTGTGGAGAGAACAACAGATCTGTTGTCAATGCCAACTCCATTTTTCCTAACAGTTATGCCATTGTTTGGTCAAGCATACTATGTAAAACCATTCTCCAATTTGGTGATTTGCTCACAGAATTCTTTAGGGTAAAATTTTGTGCATTTTCCTTTAGATATATAGGGGGAGAAATTGTTTATATTCCCACAAGGTCCATGAATCATGAAAGAAGATAAGCATCATATCCAATTGATTCATTTGTAGCGTTAGGTAATTGAGCTAGTATGAAAAAAATAATTGACGATGGATAGTACAGTATCCCGTATATTAAGAAATATCCGTATACGATTCCCTGGATTACCGGAGTGCACCACGTACCAGGTAAGGAACCCAGGACGATAAGGTAACCCCTCATAAGAAGGGCAGATACCCTTTAAACTAGGGAGGCGATCCCGATGTTTAAGGAAGCCAGAGTCTTACCCAAGTCAAAGTCCATGATCGGTACGACTAGATGAACCCCCTATAAAAGGGTCAGAAATCCCTTAGGGGGCGATAGACCTTTCTAGATCCAGAAGCCCTAGCTATTCCTACAAGAAGATCCGCCACCTTGAAGGAGTCGAGTTCAGCAGGACTAGTCGGATTAGTCTACGATTAGGCCTAGGGTAGCCACTAATATACACATCCCTTGTAAGACAATTCTCTGATCAATATATACGAACATGACGTAGGGTTGTTATCCTGAGGGAGGCCCGAACCTGTATAAAAAGGGTTTTTCCTTGCTGTCAGATCTCTTGACCTTGTGCCCTAGAGGTCCCTACCCCCCAAGTATCACCGTTCCACGAATACCGTAAGATCGGCGGTTTACCGATCGTCGACAGATGGCGCCGACCGTGGGGACCTCTCTGGCTCAAGCCGTCTAGGAAGAATCAGAGTCGGCAAGACGCGCAACTAGTCGCGATCAGCCCATTACGCCGACTGCACAGCCCTTACTGGTCCAACCCGAGAAGGAAGAAGCAGTTCCGGCGGGGAATCCGATCGCCCCCATGCGCCGTACTGGGTATGCGGACTAGGGTCTCTACGACAACTTTAGCCCTGTAGATCCGTATCCGGCAATGGACTGCGTGGATTTTGGAGAATACTCCCCTGGTGAGGACTCGGATTGCGAAGCAGGTCACTTCAGGACCGAGTGCGCCAGGGCTTTCAAGGGGAAGTTGGTGTTAACCGACAACCTCCCCGCAGGAGCGACCAGCCCAATGTCCGGGCTGCCGCCTGCAATCTCTGATCGTCCAGAAGATCATGATCCCACTCACATCATGTCCAATGAGGATAACACGATGTAGTGGGACTACACCCATCTAATCTAGATTTTCGAGTAGTTCTCGCGATCGATGATGGTCGCGAAGAGCTCGAGGATCAAGATCAGCATGGGGGCTCGCGACGTCGCAGCCCGACGGCTACTCCCCCTAGGAACGGGAATTTGCCTACGGCAGCAAACAGAACCCCTCCAGGGACGAGGGAGTACGTGTCCCGAACCGCTCGGAGGCTCGCCGAGGTGCGCGATCTGCAGTCACGACCACCGGCGGCAGAATTGTCGACACCCGAGGGAAGGCAGTGGCTACAACGGCTGGGGGCTGACCTACAACAGGCCCAGAACCAAGCCGAATCTTCTCGGGCCCAATCAGTGAAACGCAGCTCCGCTCGAGGGAAAACCCCTACTCGACCAGAGGAATATGATAGAGAAGGACGACATCCCAGGAACAGGTCTTCCCAGGGGAAACCACACGTCAACCTCCGCGACCAGATCAACGAGCGCCGTTTCCAAAGGCGCCAGCGAGAACAATCACCCCCTCAGAGAGACCACAGACACCATGCCAATGTTCGGAGACGGTCTCCGACCCCGAACAGCGGCGAGAACGCGCCTTATTGGAGAACTATCAACGGGTGCCCAGCGCTATCCCAAGAGCTCTGACATGTGCGCTGGCCATCTCGTTTAAGCCTAGGGCCTTAGAGTCATATGATGGCACCACGAATCCTGTGGAATTCCTGCAGATCTACACTACGACGATCGAGGCCGCAGGCGGGAACGAGAAGGTTATGACCAACTATCTCCCGACCGCACTCAGAGGAGCTGCCAGGACTTGGTTGACGAACCTACCCCCAGGGACAACTCTGCAACATGATTCTGGAAACTTCCAAGGTACCTTCACACGCCCTAATCGAGTCGATGACTTGTTCCTAGTCATCCAATAACCAGACGAGACTCTCTGAGAATTCACTAAAATGTTTAGTGCTGTCCGCAACACTATGGCCCCCTTCTAGACGGCTTTGGCTTGTGCATAAGCCGGCTTAAGCTTAATGGTGTGAGGAAGCTGCGGTGTGGGGAAGCCTGATAAGCCCCACCTTCCCCTTCTAGACGGCTTCTGAGATTTTAGCTTATAGGCAGCGGTGGATTGTGAAAAGTCTATAATACCCTTTGTCTTGTTTGTTTGCTGTTTGAATGATATTAACACTATTTCCATACTTTTTTACACAGTTTAACACATAAATGAGATATGAAAATATAAAAATATAAATAAAAATTGTTAAATTGCCATAAAAAAAGTAAATTGCACATAGAAGCACACTAATTTTTTATCCAACAAAAAAATAGAACGTACGAATAACAACGCATCATGTAGATATTCCCTCTCACGCTACCAAGCCCATAGCAATGGCATCGTGTATTTGCCCCATAGTCCCATCATCTAGGGGCGCAGCATTTGCCACACCATTAGGAGGTGGTCCGTATAGTAAAATATACTCTTCTCACTCAACCCTCTCGAAATGCTCATCTCGTAGAGCACTATCACAAATGAAATTATGCAAACACATACATGCCGAGATAATCGTCTTTTGCTTCTCAACTGGGTAGCTTGGTATGCCTCCTAGAATACGCCATTTCATCTTGAGAACACCAAATGACCTTTCGATGACGTTTCTTAATGATGAGTGGCGATGATTGAGGATCTCCCTCATCCCAACTGGAGCTGCCAGTTGAAATTCAGTTACATGGTATCGTTGTCCCTTATATGGTGCTAGATAGCCAATTCGGTTTGGATATCCCAAATCAACAAGATAGTACTTTCCTACAGTTAAAGAAAAATAAGCACATATTTGAAGCAACTAGTGATAATTAAACATATAAAATTCACATAGAAGATTGTTACCTTCCGGAGGGTGTGGATAATTCGCATATTCAACCAAAGCATCTGACCATACACGCGTGTCATGAACAGATCCAGGCCATCCAGTAACCACGAAAGTGAACCTCATGTCAAAATCACATATTGCCATGATGTTCTGACTAGTATAACCATGCCTATTCATGTGACTCACTTTGAGATGTGCTGGCACTGTCACAGGAATATGTGTTCCATCTATTGCTCCAATAGCATTATTGAAATGAGGGAAAAACATTGGTTTATGAAGTCTATGATGAACTTCAGTGAAAGCAGGATCTTTTGGTTTGATATAATCACGAGCCATGCGGTCCACGCACTTCAAAACCTCACCAAATTTGACACTAATAGTAGATGCACTATGTTCAAATCTATCAGCGCCATTACTATTAGATTGAGGTGACCCACATGTCCATAAAAAGAGTGCTAATGCTTCTCTAGAGCTCATGAAAGGAGTTGACTCTAACTGATAGTTGTTCACTAAGGTCTCATACAACATGTGAAACACTGACCTCCTCATTCTGAACATATCGTAGAACTCTTTTGGATCCTGCATTTTCAACTCAACCCACTGGATCCTTGTCATGAAAGGTAGTCTCCTTGGCCTTCTTGGAGCTGGATTGCTAGTTTCTAACATGTACGCCATTGCAAGAAGTGGGATGAATTCATCATCTGAATCTTCTGTCATCTGCCATTTTTCAACAAAGTAGAATAACATAAGTCCATAACAAGCAATGATATATCTGTAACAAGCAAAAAAGCATCACTCACAAGAAATTGACAATACAAATAACAATATAGGTCCAAAACAAATGACATTACATATTACCAATATAGGTCTAAAGCAAATGACATTACACATTACCAACATAGGTCTAAAGCAAATGACATTACATATTACCAATATAGGTCCAAAGCAAATATTATAGTCATAACCAACAAGGGTTCAAATCAAATAATGGAACTAATGCTTCTTTTGCTCCGCCTCCCATGTCCTCTTGAGCCATGCTAGCCTTCCACGTGGCGTCTTCAAAGTGATGAAGAAATCACGCCATTCTTTATGTCTCAAGAGCTGTGTAGCATAGAAATGTTCATCACTGCCTTCCTCGGCCCCATCCTTCTCCACCAATGCCATCATCTCTACAATCTCCGCTCTCACGGGATCAGCAGTCACTTGAGCACTAGATGTCACAGAATTTTGACTCTTCTTTTCATATATGTCTAACAGGCGATGCATAACACTAGAAGTATCATTGTCAACTCTTTTTTTTGATGGTCCAGGACTAGGTGAATATCCAGTTGTCCTCTTCTTCCCACTCTTGCTACCCACAGGTGTGGTATCAAAATCTAACCCTTCACAGTCTGATCCTGCATCCTCTTCCTCAATTTCAACAGTTACTGGTGCAGCTTGAGATGCTGCACCTGGTACCCTTGCATGTTCATTCGTGACACTATGAGCATCAAAAAGTATTCTCATCTTATCCTCGCTATCAAGTGGAGCAACCCGAAACTTGGCTGCTTCTGGACATCTCTGGAATTTAATACAAGACCACATGAGTGCTAAATGAATTTTCTAATTAACGAAGATATAATGGAAGTACTACAAAAATATGCATACCTTAATCTCTGCCTCCCACCAATCATCGCTAGCCTCAATGGTACCTGTGACAGGATCTCTTCCTAGACCGGAGGCATGTTGGTTCAATGTCTTCCATATGTTATAGTCTTTTTTTAGTGTCTCCCATCGATTCTTGAATTGTTTGCGCTCATACTTCCTTTTGGTGCACTCATTGAATTTGGTTATCAAATTGGCGTACCCAACATTATTCAAACATTGGGTCGGCCGATTATTGGCTTGCACTTCCTCCACACATATGTTAAGAAAAACCCTATGAGCAATGGCATCCCAAGTGGCTTTCCCGGTTTTTCCTTTATCCATCTATTCAATAATTGGTAGCAGTTTAATAAAGAGCAAACAATAAAGAAACATACATATTTACTTATTTTTTATTTCATCCCACACCTTTTTTTTACTAGTTGCTGAAAATTGTGTACAACAGCATACAGATGAGATTTTATCATTGAAAAAGAAAGAAATGAGCGATATCTATTAGAGAAGATACCCATGCTGAATTGAATGAAACTAGGAGTTCTCTAAAAATTGATATGCAGGCATCCAGCATACATGCAAGAAGGCTCCAGCTCACATGGCAATGATCAGCTCAAGGAGAAGATCCAGAACACTAAACATATATGCAAAAGGTCAAGGAAAAATTATGCTTAGGTCCATCGCCTCATTCATTTTTCATATTGTTTTGACGATTGATCTTAGAGAAGATGACCTTAGGGAAGCAAGCGATAACACCCAAGCAAGCGATTGACAGATCAGTCTCAATTTATGTGTTTAGAATCAGTCTCTAGAATTTTGCCAGGAAAGTAAATGAAGGAAATGCGAGTGCTGCTCCTCAAGCACAAATACCTTGTTTATTGTATTTGAGTGCTGCATGTATATATGATGTAATCCTAGCTTGATTGCTATGACGTTGTCAGCTGGTAACGTAATGAAAACATCACTTGCTCTCTGTTTTTCTAGATGTTATCGCAAAATGCAATGTCTTCATGAGTTTTACCATTTCCCTATCCTTTAATAAATTATAGCAACCTGAGAAAATTCCTTCAAGAACTGTTACTTGTGATGACTTCAGGCTACAACCATGATATGTTAGAAGCCATATACACTAGAATTAACACATCTAGCAACATGATTAGGATTCCTCTTTACATAAGCAAAAGGCAACTTCATAAATCAAACTATACTGTTCTACCATATTGCTTTCCTTTTCCTATACATGCATAATAACACTACAGATATCTCAAACTATAGAAGTGAGCTCGAGCATCCAAAAAACAGAGCATCTATCTAATTCTTTCCAGTTCATGATTGTCCCTTCCATGCTTGTAAGAAGACTTCTTGCCACACCCAGAGAATCCGCATGTGAAAGGTCGATTCTGCTCATGGACTCGCAACTAATCAATCAAAAGTTTATCATTTTTGTTCTTTGATCACTCCACATGAATCCAAGTAATCTCCTGTATAACCTGAATCCAAAAAACAAAGAAAAAAAAGGCACCTCGGACAGCTTGGTCCTGTTGGTCAGCGTTGGTGCAGAGGTGGCCGTCGGGGAGGGCCGTCGCCGGGAGGCCGGCACGGGGTGGATGCGGTGGCGACTTGCTCTCGGAGGACGCCGGGCGAGGAGGCGGGGTGGCCACGTAGCCGAGTCGGGGACCTGTGGCAGGAGGACCTGTGGAGGGAGGCAGAGGGAGGCGGAGGGAGGCGGCGGGAGGCGGGGCCAGCGGCCGGCAACGGCGGGAGGCAGAGGGAGGCGAAGGGAGGCGGCGGGATGCGGGGCCAGCGGTCGGCAGCGGCGGGAGGCGGAGGGAGGCAACGGGAGGCGGGGCCAGCGGCCGGCGGCGGGGGAGGCGGAGGGAGGCAGAGGGAGGCGGGACCAACGGCCGACGGCGACGGGAGGCGGAGGGAGGCAGAGGGCGGCGGCGGGAGGCTGAGGGCGGCGGCGGGAGGCGAAAGGAGGCAGAGGGAGGCGGCGGGAGGCGGAGGGAGGCAGGACGGGTGTGAGGGTGAGGGGAAAAACGGTGAGTTTTTTTTAATATATACTCAGTGGCAGTGGCGGGTAAATAACGTGAAGTAGCGAGGATAAAATGGTCATTCAAGGAAAAAATTGCTGGAAGAAGCTCGGGAAGCCAAAAAACAAGGCTTCCCCCCCACCAACAGAAAAAAGGGATGCTTAAAATTTAAGCTCAAGCTAAGCTTTGCCTTCTAGACAGCTTATGGCTTCCTGGGGCCATAAGCCACTTATGGCTTCCTGGGGCCATAAGCCACCCCATAAGCTGTCTAAAAGGGGGCCTATACCCGAGGTAACTGACTCGAGCATCATCCGCGCCTTCACTCGGGGCAACAGAAACGAGATGTGCACGCACGACTTGATCATGCATCCACCAAAAACCATGGCACAGCTCATGGACTTGGCAGAAAAGGCTGCCTGCGCGGAGGAAACCTTACGCTACATCAAGCAACAACGGGGCAGGACGACCAACTATCCCCTCCAGACCAGAGACGATTCAAGGAAAACAAAACGCAAGAAGAAGTTCTCCGGAGGGGGCAGCGAAAAGAGAGCTAAAGCCGAGGAGATAATGGCTGACCTCCCCGAGAAACGTACCTAGCGACCATGCCCAAAGGACAAGCAGACCAATTCCTCCAACAAGCCATCCAAGCTCTAGTGCAACTTCCACCAGACCGATTCGCATGATCTCCGTCAGTGCCGTATCTTCAAGAAGTACCTCAAGGAGGAAAGAGAGAAGTTTCGTGAGGAAAACCCGCAGGTCGCAAATAACAGTCGGGACACGACTTTCGATGACGATGACTCCGCCCCTGAGCCATTCCAGGGGCATGTCAGAGCGATTGAGCATATATTCAGGGGCTCAGCTTCCTATGAGTCAAAGAGGCAATACAAGGTAATTGCCCGAGAAGTTCTCGCGAGTGTACCGCGAGTCTCTCGGGCGATCAAGTGGTCGGAGGTCACTATCACATTCGACCAAGCAGATTGCCCCGAGAATTGTGCTCGACCCAGACGATACCCGATCGTTGTTGCACCAATGATCAACAACTGCCGAGTAGGCCGCATGCTCATAGACGGAGGAAGCTCCCTCAACATCCTATTCACCAACACTCTCGATGCCATGCTGGTGCCACGATCGTCGGTCCAAACAGTGACACAGGCATTCCACGGCATCGTCCCAGGCTCATCGCCCAGGCCAATCGGGCAGGTCACACTCCCGGTTACCTTTGGTACACCGGAGAACTTTCGAATAGAAAAAATCATGTTCGATGTAGTCGACTTTGAAACAGCATACAATGCCATCTTGGGGCGCCCAACCCTGGCCAAATTCATGGCAGTAACGCACTATGCTTACCAGTGCATAAAGATGCTTGGTCCAAAGGGCGTCCTCACAATAAAGAGTTCCCCCGAGGAAGCACTACTCTGCGACAAGCACAGTCTCGACCTCGCAGAAAAGCATCAAATCTCAAACAGGGAAGCAAATCCCGACGCCGTTACGCGCATCCCCGCATCAACAAGACCTCCACTGCGACTGTGGGTGACAACATTGGATAACACCTCCTCCAGGTTGGAGAGCAGGTCCCACGACTAGTTCGGGACCAGAGCAAAAGGGCCTTCTCCTCAGCAGCACAACAGCTCCATAGGAGAAGTCGCCCAATCCAGGTCGCTCGAGTTAAATGGTAAAAATATAGTCAAGTCCCTTTAGAGATTTCCTAGTCCAAGCACCTTCGGTAAGATCGCATAGTCATCACCCCTCCGACCGTCAGTTTGTCTCAAGTCACACCAGCTCCATCCTCAAAGTCGTCAAGCTACGAACAAGCCGATGATAAGACGCTCCGGGCACCGTCGCCCAGCACGTGCACTCGACAAAGCTTCTACAGCAGGTCACGACAAAGAGCACAGGAGTCCCTAGAGCAACCAACGACAACTCTGAAGGAGGGGATGATGTTTTTTCAGTTTTTCTAGCAGTTTTCTTCTTACAATAGCTTGTAAATGATACCTTAGTCAATTCACAGCTTTTATAAATATCAAGTCTTTTTAGGTCAAATTTCTTCCAGACTGCCTATCCGAGAAACTTCTCGAATAAGACAGTCGGGGGCTGGATAAGTATGTGGCATCAAAAACTGGCTCATGTATAAACGTAACCAACGACTCGACCAGAACAAAAGGAAAGGGTTCCGCGCTGCAACTGTCAGGGACGCAAGGAAGACCCCTGAACACGTCTGCAGGTCTGCAGGTGACAGGGGAAGCCACTGAGCCCCCCACTTGACCAGACCTAAGGCCCGGTCGACTAATCTCCCCGATTTCGTGGCAAAGTCCCCCGACCACGAGTAAAGGAAGAAGAGAAGATGCGAATATGACTAAGCCAATAGAACTCGCCTGCTTATCCACACCCTCGACTACTATGAACAGAAGGTATCACGGATAGAGTGCAATGTGGTCGCCAAGAGGGAAAATGTAGAACTTACTAACTTACGTCCGGCACCCTAGCAACAAGGGAACACGAGTTGTCGCTACGACCACGACAAGCTGTACGAGGACCCTTATCGCGTTTACTGATGACAAGGAGCCACGGAGCCCTCCATCCGATAAAACCTAAGGCCTGGTCGATCGCAGCTAGCGGTAAACAGCACAACTCGCAAATCCTAAGTCAGGGGAAGGGGACGACGGGTTCGACTAAGTCTACGAAAATCCTCACGTCCGACATTCACAGAGCAAGAGAGCAACAAGTCTTCAGAAAATGAAAAACACACGGATTAAGAGCACAAGTTACTAATCACAGTTTTTTGATTACAAGAGTTATTCAGGAAAACCGGGTGCCTGAACCCGGTCCGCTCGGCACTCTGCACGGCGTCGAGAAGCTTCTCTTCCTCATCCTCCGGCAGATCGGCATCAAGGGCCTCCAGAGATAACTCTGGGTACCAGCGTTTGAGGAGGGCTAAGGCGAAGGCCAGGGCGTCCCGCATCCCTTGCTTGAGCTCCTCATCGAGGAGCTTCTCGACAACGGGCTTCAAACGTGAGACGGACGCCACCAGCTCCACCAGACGAATAGCCCCTGGAGGGCTGGGATAGACGGTGACCCCAACCTCCACGAGCGCTCTCTCGAGCGTGCGAAGAGCCTGGTCGAGGTCCTCCTCCAGCTTCCTGGCATATGCTCGGCTCTGGCTTAGAGAAGACTCTGCCTCGGAAAGGCAGGCCTTCACTTCTCGGAGCTCGACCGCGCCCTCCGCCCGCCGCCGCTTAGAGTCCGTGAGACGCTTCTCCAGTGCCTCCTTCTCCACCCGCCATCTCTTGGATTCTTTGAGTCGCTTCTTCAGCTCCTCGTTCTCCGCCCGGTGCGCCTCCAGCTCGGCTTGGGCCCTCTGGAGCGGAGGAATCAAGGGGAGGATGCGCTGTCGAAACACAAGGTTAGTACCGAGTATATAAGTGTTTTACTACTAACTCCTCGGATTACCTGTAGCGTGGAGTAAATATCGACGCCTCCGGGCGCCGACACCCCCGGCGTGAGGAGCTCACACTGTACGACCACGGACGGCGCCGGCATCTTCGCTGCGGACTGCTCCTCTGCCGCAGCCTTAGCCGCAGCTCTGGTTGGGCGGATGGTCACCCTGGTCGGAAGAAGCAGTTCCATCAACCTCCAAGAAGTAAAAGTAAGAAGAAAGAGAGATTTCAAAAAAGACCGAGAAGAAGACTCACCCGTGGCGTTTCGCCGGTCGGGAGGTTCCCTTCGCCGGTACCTCCAAGCTCCACTTCTCGGTGGGCACCAGCGGCAGCTTTCCCTTGTCCACAAGAGGGCCTACGGCTGGCACGATCTCCTCACGGGTAAGCGTGGAGGAAGGAGCCGACTCCTCCAGGCAGGGATCACTTGAACCCTGTATCCCAACTACTTATTCCCGCCATTCATGAAAAATTAAAGGGAAATATCTAGTCGAGCACCGTTTCGTACCAGGGGTTGGGGGCTTAGCCCGAGTAGGAGGCTTTGCTCGGGTAGCCTCCGTAGCCACCTCAGCCTCAGACGAACCTCCAACAGTCGGGATTGGAGAGGTCGCTCCGAGGACCTCGACCTCTTCCTCTTGAACGGGGGCGCCAGCCCGCTCAGCCTCCGAGTTGGGGGCCCCTCGGCCTACTCGCTGCAAAAGAACCCGCGTGGTGTTAGAAGCGCCACACAAACAAGCTACGACTACACAAAATGGAAACCATGGACTCACCGAAAGGATCTCCCTTTGTTCTTCAGGGCTAAGGTTGGGGATCGACAAGGGCACGTTGGTCCGCCCGCCCTGAGGAGATTGCTCGAATAGGTAGTTCAACCTGTTTCGAAGTTCCTCGGGGGAAAGATCTAGACAACCAATTAGAATTTTTTGACGGGTAAGAATGGGTTTCCAACTAAGAATGACACTAAGGAGTTCAGATACTCACTGGAGTCGAAGTCCCTAGACTGGTCCTTGCCTTCTGGGACCACCCAAGCGGGGTTGACCCTCGACCGAAGGGGGTTGATCCGGTGCCAAAAGAAGTCCTCGGCGACATCCCACGCCGACAAGCCTCTGTTGGCGAGATCAGTGATGTCGCCAACCAGGGCTTTTAGCCACTTGGTTTCCTTCGGGGTTTCTGACCAGCACTTTGTCGGGAGAGGCGCTAGCCCGCGGTAGTGGATCCCCGAAGAGAGTGGGGGCTAGCAGTAGAACCACCTCGAGTGCCAGCCCGACCACGAAGATTTCCAGGAAGAGGAGATGTAGGCGTCCTTCCTCCCTTCCCGGAGTCGGAATCCGGCGCCGCCGACGACTCCCCCGCCGCTGACTTTCATCCGGCGGAGGTTATAGTAGTACCTCCATAACTCCAGGCTCGGCCTGATGCCGAGATAGGCCTCGCACAGGTGTGCGAAGACCGCCAGCATCAAGACCGAGTTCGGGTTGAGGTGGATCAACTCGAGCCCGTAGAACTGGAGGACGAGGAGGAATAAATGTAAGGGCGGCAGTTGGAAGCCGCACCGAAAGAAGTCCGCGAAGACGACGGTCCAGGTTGTGTCTGGACTCGGGACCGTCTCCTTCACAGCCTCCCGGTGAGGCATGAACACCTCCGGGAGGATGACCTCCTCGGTCACCAGCTTCTTGAGGGCGGCGGAATCCATTACCGAGGCCTCAAACTCGGGAATGACGGAAATCGGCCCTCCCGAAGGATCCTCCACTGGCTTCTGGGGCTCAGGAGACTTCCTTGCGGCGCTCTTCTTCCCCATGATCGTTGATGGTGATTGGAAACGACGAGATGGGGGTTTGAACGCAGGAGCACAAGGAAGAAGACAAGAATGCTAAGAGGCAGAGAGCAATGTGGGCAAAACCCCGATTCTCGGTCCCTTAAAAGATTTGAATTGCGCCTGACCAAAGCGCGGTTAACGGCACGATCTATTCCATCGCATTAAATGCGGAACAGTTACTTTTCCCGCATGCGAGACGACGTGCGCGGAAAAACATAGGTCTGACAACCCACGACCCCGCTGAGCGCGTAATGTCTAGGCTAATGTCAGCCGGGCAATAACACAGAAAAAGGAAAGATTTTTCATCACCACGCGAAAATTCAGCCATGACGGTTCGGTTTCCTAGAAATCTACCAGGCGAACACGTGTCTATGATCAGTGGATCAAATTAAAACCCAGAAAATAGCTCGAATTACTCGGAAGTTTACTCCGACGAAAACGTCCCGACTACCCGGTAGAGATAGTGCCTACTCGGAGAAGTTGTCGAAGAAGTACTCGTTTTCGCCTACTCGGAGTTGTACCCCGACAAGGGCAGATTTCTTACAAAATAGTCATGACCTCACTTCACGTACTGATGTGGGGCTTGACGATGGATAGTACAGTATCCCGTATATTAGGAAATATCCATATACGATTCCCTGGATTACCGGAGTGCACCACGTACCAGGTAAGGAACCCAGGACGATAAAGTAACCCCTCATAAGAAGGGAAGATACCCTTTAAACAAGGGAGGCAATCTCGATGTTTAAGGAAGCCAGTCTTACCCAAGTCAAAGTCCATGACCGGTACGACTAGATGAACCCCCATATAAAAGGGTCAGAAATCCCTTAGGGGAGGACAGGCATTTCTAGATCCAGAAGCCCTAGCTATTCTTACGAGAAGATCCACCACCTCGAAGGAGTCGAGTTCAGCAGGACTAGTCGGATTAGTCTACGATTAGGCCTAGGGTAGCCACTAACATACACATCCCTTGTAACACAATTCTCTGATCAATATATATGAACAGGACGTAGTGTTGTTATCCTGAGGGAGGCCTGAACTTGTATAAAAAGGGATTTTCCTTGCTGTCAGATCTCTTGGCCTTGTGCCCTAGAGGTCCCTACCCCCCAAGTATCACCGTTCCACGAATACCGTTAGATCGATGGTTTACCGATCGTCAACAATAATCTTTTGTGCATCCAGCAGTGCAACTTTGGCTAACCATATGATGATATGAACATGTGGTAGGCCATGTAAAGGATCAAGATGTCGGCCTAGAAGGGAGGGGTGAATAGGTGACTAAACAATTTTAATACAATGTTAATCAAATCTTTCACTTTTGTGGAATTAAGCTTGATTGATTAGCAAGGATGGCTATATTTAATATGAGAGATCAAATATCCTAAGCAAGTTAAATATGAGCAATATAAAGTACTTGCAAAGTAAGTGCAGAATTGAATGAGCAAGAGAGACAAAGATTTGTTGCCAAAGTTCGGATCCTTACGGGAATCCTACGTCTCCGTTTGGGAAGCTCGATCACACGTGATCAAGAACTGGCTCCCTCTCAAGCCTTTATCCCTCGAGGACGCTCTTGCGTCTCCTCGACATCTTCTTAGTGATTCTTTCCTCCCGGAGGCAAATCCCGGCCTTCACAAACTTCTTGAGGCTCACCACAAGGATGGGAGCTCTCAAGGACTCCTAACCATCTAGGAAACCCCAATCTCCAAGAGAAATGAGCTTGATGAATACTTGAAAATGAACTCAACACGTCGCTTGGATTGCTTCTCAAATCACTCAAGTTTTTCTTTTCCTCTCAAAGTCTCTCTCTTGGTGCTTGGAGGAGTGGAGAAATACTCTAAAGAGTGCTGAAAATGAAGTGGGCAAAGAGTTCCCCTTGCTTTGGGCAAGGGGGCTTATATAGAGGCTCCCTCAAAAACTAGCCGTTTGAAGGAATCTGGCAAAATCCGGACTGTCCGGATTTGGCCTGGACTGTCCGGATTTTCAAATCCAATGGCTATCAGTCGAGGTGGCAGAGGCCCGGACTATCCAGATTTTGTCCGGACCCTCCGGGCGCCCGGACTGTTCGGGCTGAGGTCCGGGCAGTCCAGTGCTGATCCGGACCCTCGGCCAGACTGTCCGGGTTGAGGTCCGGGCAGTCCAGTAGTGTTCCAGACCCTCGGCCAAACTGTCTGGGCTGAGGTCCAGGCAATCCAGAACTGATCCAGACCCTCAGCCAGACTGTCCGGGCTGATGTCTGAATTTTCTCTAGACAGGCCGGACCCCCATCCGGACTGTCCGGGCTGAGGTCCGAATTTTGGCAGAGGGGTAGGGTTAGGGTTTTTCTGGGAGCTTTTTCGGCGACAACGGCTTTTGTTCGGCGAAGGTTCTCCTCGACCATGTTCATCAAGCCCCTCTTAATAGTACGGTGTTCCTAGACTCAATTTGACTTTCATCACTTAAACAATGAACTCTCCATCTAGGAGCTTTACCACCTTCTTCTTCTCCCTTTTTCTTTTGAGGGGTTGCTGATACTCCTCTATTTCATCCGTAGAGGACTAAACCTGTTTACATGCTTACAAGCGGTCATTAGTCCTCTAATCATTTGTCATTAACCACCAAAACACATTTAGGGGCCTAGATGCACTTTCAATCTCTCCCTTTTTGGTGGTTGATGACAACACGATTAGCAACATGGAATGGATATATATGAATAAAAATTTTAAATGCTCAGATATGATTAGCTCCCCCTTTTTGTATGCACATAAAAATATTCAAAGAAGTATAATGTGCATATATTGGTTGAATAACATGAGAGTGATTAGCTTTTGCAAGGATATGGCATAAGACATTTATGATAACGATAAAAGGCCATCACATGAAGCATCACAATAAACATATTTGAACGGCTACTTGCATAGCTAGATATGAGGAAATAAGTAGTTCAATCCATGATAAACCCACATAGTAGTATACGACATTAAACACATAGAAAGTTTTACAAAGCCATTCCAAGAAATCATGTGAAAGACCGAGGCTTCGTAATCTTTAAACCCTTATTAAACCGGCATCCTAATAAAGCTACTTCTCCCCCTTTAGCATCAAGACACCAAAAAGGGAAAAGAAGCGATGCTATCGATCCATCTAGGAGGAGGCTCCATCTTTGCTGGCATCATCATCATCGGCATCACTATCAGGGGTGGTGCCTAGAATGGACGAAGAGGACTCGGCTTGAGCAAAAGGGTCCAGAAAGTTTTCCAAATCACTAGGCACAAACTCAGAACGATCAGGAGACACATTCTGACTCCCAGCAAGCCTCTGAAGCCTCTTGAGGCGAATGGTGTTCTTCTTGGCACGGTGGTTGATCTTCTCAATCTTTACAGCGTTACTCTTACAAATGGAGAAGATGGATTTAAGAGCAGCCATGATGCCTCTCTGAGACCTAGAGGAGGAAGGCTCAAATGTGGGATCCCTTGTGGCCCTGTTCCTCATATCCCTAGTACTGACTCCAGGGATGCCCTTCTCTATGACTGGCTTGTAGAGAGGGTGAGAGACTTCAAGAAGAAAGTCTTCTCCACTGATAGCATGAATGAGAACCTGGATGTAGGGCGCGAAAGGTAAAGAGCGACGATCGGCCATGGCAAGCCTTATCTCATTCCAAAGGAAGTCCATCACATCAATGGGCTTGTCACCTTTGGCGTGAACAAGAAGATTGATGGAATAGCCCCGAACATAGGAGACATCACCAATCTTTGGAGTGAGAGTTTGGCGGAAAAGCTTGTTCATCTGATCATAGAAGGGTAGCAATCCCCTAATGTTTCCTGTCACAGCCCCGACCCTGTCGGGATCATACATACCATCCATGTCTGAATGGCGCATAAGGTCCTCATCATGAATCCGACGTACACTCTCATCATGTATATCATAGTATGGAATGTCAAGAATCCTAGCAAAGTCACGAAGAGTTGCTTCCAACCTCCTTTCTCCAGTCATCCAAATCATAGTCCTCCTCTGATCCTTCTCAAGGTGTAGAGTTGCATAGAATTGCATAATCATTTCTTCGGTCCATGCATGTTGAATTAACATGATGCCCATAAGACCAAGAGCTTCACATTTCTCATAGATCCCCGCAAAGTGATCCTCATGTGCCTTGATATACTCAAAGTCAATAGCATTTTGAGGACACACTTTGGTCTTGAGAGCCCCGATGACAGTCTTGTATATCCCCTCTTGAACCTGAGTGTGGAACCGGGCATCACGAGTGTCAGATGTTCAATTATATTGGTTGTGATCCCATCTCAGTTCCTGAAAAGTAGACTTCTTCATCTTCCTGTAGTCCACCCTCTCCCTTGCTAGTTTCTTTGATGCGGTTTTCTTTGTTTTTCTTTGCTGTGAGGAGGAGCCTGCCCCGCCCATATTCTTGGGAACGTTTCGGACTGGATTCTTGCAGGTTCCCTGAGAAGCTGCCACTTTCTTGTCCCTCAACTGTTGGCAGGAGAGGTCACGATCCTCACTTGAGCTTTGGCTGTTAGCCCCTGTGAAGTAGATAGGTAAGAGCAGAGATAAGTGCACAATGTTCTCGGAGGATTGGAAAACTGAATGCTATTTGAAAGATTGCCTGACTGCTGCCTATCCGGACCCTCCAGATTTAGGCCAGACTGTCCGGGCAGCCGGAAACTCCGGGTTTAGTCCAGACTGTCCGGGCTATCCAGAACAGATCTGGCCTTTGGATGGAATGGATAGATGGCAGTCAAAAATCCTCTCCAAGGTATCCATGCTATGTCTAATTTGGAGAAAACAACTACCCTAGCCCTATTTGCATGAAATCCGTTGATTGGCTAAAAGAAATTTCGGGATTCCATGAGATTTAGAGGAAGAAAAGATGGCAAATCAAGGCATTACCCGATGATGGTCCCATCTTGCCCTAACTTGGCGAGGATGGGCTAAGGCAACTTCGGTGGGGTTGATTTCTGGAGATGGCTTCAAATCAGAGAAGAGAACGTGAAGAGCTCGCGGATGATGTTGAAGAGGAGGAGAAGGTCTTCAATCCGGAGAAGATCCGGAGGCTCCGGACGGTCGGAGTCCTCCCCGGAGAGTCCGGACGGCGGCGGCGGCACAGGAGATGGAGGTTTGTGTTGGGGCAAAAGAGTGGGGAGTTAAGTTTTAACTCCCCGATTTAGGGTTTTATGCCCGCTGGACCATATCCGGACTGTCCGGATTTAGCCCGGACAGTCCGGGCGCCCAGACACTCCGGGATATTTCCAGAGGGTCCGGGTGACCAAATCCGGACACTCCGGGATATTTTCGGAGGGTCCAGGTGACCTAATCCGGACACTCCGGCCCAGATCCGGATTGTCCGACCTCTTCAGAGATAGAGTTTCGATGAGTTTAAAAAACATTTGTGCATAAGATTTGAATGAGATTAGATGAGATATTTAGAGAGATAGCACTAGGGATGACCTTACATACTCTTACCACATCCAATGGTCAACAACAAATCAAACGAAACAACATTTGGATGTGATTTAAGTAAAATCAAGAGAAAATAGACAGTAAATTCCATGAGAGGCTAGTTTTGTGTTGAAATGAGAAATACATCGAATCATGAATTAAAAGGAAATTTTGTGGTGTTTCCACCATGTATGAGTCAATGTAGGCACTAAAGTCACTTATTCATTTGAGAATAGAACTTTCATAAGCGAAGACTCAATTTTTGTAATTTAACCAATATGAATATGATCTAATTACAAGACATTGATCTATTCACATGTATAGAGATGTGTCATTATATTAACCATCATGACACTCCCCCTATATGTGTATTTACATCTAAAACACCGAATCATCAAGGCATGGTATATATATATATATGAGCATGCAAGAGTCAAGCCAAGTTTCTAGAATCAATGATATTAAGTTCATTCCTTAACTCGCAAAACCTATGCTCATCTAGGGGTTCGGTGAAGATATTCGCTAATTGTTTTTCGGTCCTTACATGACTTATTTCTATATCTCCCTTTGCAACATGATCCTTGCAATATGATCCCTAAGAAAATGATGACGGATGTCTATATGCTTGGTTCGGGAATGTTGGACAGGATTATTGGTAATTTTTATTGCACTTTCATTATCACATAACAGAGGAACTTTTCCCATATTCATTCCATAATCTTTCAATGTTTGCCTCATCCATAACAATTGAGTGCAACAACTGCCGGCGGAGATATATTCGGCTTCGGCGGTGGATAGGGCTACGGAGTTTTGTTTCTTAGAGGCCCACGAAACTAATGATCTACCAAGGAATTGACATGTTCCGGAGGTGCCCTTTCTATCAACTTTGCAACCCGCATAATCCGAATCCGAATATCCAATAAGATCAAAGCTAGAACCCTTAGGATACCAAAGCCCTAAATTTGAGGAATGAACAAGATATCTTAGAATTCTTTTAACCGCCACGAAGTGACACTCCTTAGGAGCGGCTTGAAACCTTGCACACATACATACACTAAGCATGATGTCGGGCCTAGATGCACAAAGGTAAAGCAAAGACCCAATCATGGAGCGATATACCTTTTGATCTACCAAATTTCTGTCAATGTTGAGGTCGAGATGGCCATTTGTTTGCATGGGGGTTCGGATGGGTTTGGCGCTCTCCATGTCAAACATTTTTAACATGTCTTTGACATATTTGGTTTGATATATGAATGTCCCCTCCTTGAGTTGCTTGATTTGAAATCCGAGAAAGAATTGCAACTCCCCCATCATTGACATCTCTAATTTCCTTGCCATCATCTTACCAAATTCTTCACTGAAAATTTTGTTAGTAGAGCCAAATATAATATCATCAACGTAAATTTGGCATACAAATAAATCATCATCTACTTTCTTAGTGAATTTTGTGGTATCGACTTTTCCAACTTCAAACCCTTTCTTGACTAGAAAATCCCTAAGGCACTCATACCATGCTCTAGGGGCTTGTTTTAACCCATAAAGTGCCTTATGGAGTTTATAAACATGATTGGGGAATTTGGAATCCTCAAAACCCGGTGGTTGTTCAACAAACACAAGTTCATTAATGGGTCCATTTAAGAAGGCGCTTTTAACATCCATTTGATATAATTTGAAATCATGATGAGATGCAAAGGCAAGCAATATATTCCGTATGGCTTCTAAGCGGGCAACGGGGGCATAGTTCTCACCAAAGTCCAAACCTTCGACTTGGGTAAAACCTTGTGCCACTAATCTTGCCTTGTTTCGGATAACTTATCCATCCTCATCTTGCTTGTTCCAGAAGACCCATTTTGTTCCTATGACGTTTTACTTAGGCCTTTCAACCAAGGACCAAACTTCATTGCGGGTGAAGTTGTTGAGCTCCTCATGCATAGCATTCACTCAATCCAGATCATCGAGTGCTTCTTGGACCTTAACGGGTTCAACACAAGAAACGAAAGAGTAGTGCTCACAAAAATTAGCAACACGAGAGCGAGTTGTTACCCCTTTGTTCATATCACCGAGAATGTTATCAATGGGGTGATCCCGTTGAACACATTGATGAATCCTTGGATGGAGTGGAGCTTGCGATGTTCCAACTCCTTCTTCTTGCTCAAATGATCCACTTGAGTCTTGAATGGAGTTGGATGGCTCAACTTGCATTGATTGAGTTTGAGTTTTTTGAGTCTCCATACTCTCCGAGGATCGGTGTCACCTACATCATTTAGATCAATTTGCTCTACTTGAGAGCCATTAGATTCATCAAATTGCATATCACATGACTCCTCAACGCAACCGGTGGTTTTGTTGAAGACTCGGTAAGTATGCGAATTCGATCCATATCCTAATAGAAAACCTTCATCACATTTAGGTGCAAATTTTGACAATTTATTTTTCTTGTTGAGAATAAAACATTTGCTACCAAAGACTCGAAAGTAAGAGATGTTTGGCTTATCTTTGGTGAGGAGTTCATATGGAGTTTTCTTCAAGATGTGGTGGAGATATAACCGGTTGGTAGCATGACAAGCGGTGTTGACGGCTTCCGCCCAAAATCGATCCGATATCTTGTATTCATCCAACATCGTTCTTGCCATTTCTATCAAGGTCCGATTCTTCCTTTCCACCACGCTGTTTTGTTGAGGGGTGTAGGGTGATGAGAACTCATGTTTGATCCCCTCCTCATCAAGATATTCTTCAACTTGCGTGTTCTTGAACTCCGTCCCATTATCACTTCGGATATTCTTGATCTTGAGTTTGAACTCGTTTTGAGCACGCTTTGCAAACTTCTTGAACTTCTTTTGCGTATCACCTTTATCACTCAAGAAAAATACCCAAGTATATCTAGAATAATCATCAACAATGACAAGACCATATTTATTACCTCCGATGCTAATGTAAGCAACGGGTCCAAAAAGATCCATATGTAGAAGTTCCAATGGTCTTGAAGTAGTCATTATGTTCTTTGCGGGATGATGGGCTCCAACTTGCTTCCCGGCTTGACACGAGCTACAAACTCGATTCTTATCAAAAGTGACAACCGTTAGTCCTAAAATATGTTCGTCTTTTAGAAGTTTGCTCAAATTCCTCATACCAACATGAGCTAGTCGGCGATGCCATAACCAACCCATGCTTGATTTAGCTATCAAACAAGTCTCAAGGCGAGATTTATCCGAAGAGAAATCCACAAGATAAAGTTTGCCTTTCATGTGACCCTTGAAGACTATTGAGGAATTGTCTCTTCTAAAGACGGTCACGTCAACATCGGTAAATAGACAATTAAACCCTAGTGTACATAATTGAGATATGGAAAGCAAATTGTAATTGAGAGACTTGACAAGTAGCACATTTGAAATGGACAAGTCATTTGAGATTCCTACTTTACCAAGTCCCATTACCTTTCCTTGGGCATCATCGCCGAAAATGATGTTTTCGTGAGGTGATCCTTCACTTGTCAATTTTGAGAACATACTCACTTCTCCAGTCATGTGATTAGTGCAACCACTATCAATTACCCAACTTCTTCCTCTAGAGGAGTAGTCCTACAAAACAAGTTTATTTCTTTGATTTAGGTACCCATTTTTGCATAGGTCCTTACATGTTAGTCACAAGAATTTTGGGCACCCAAATGGTGCCCTTCTTAAGACCGCTATTCCTAGGTCCAACATACTTAGCGTGGATGTTTCCATTTATGTCTTTCCTTAGGACATAGGAGGCGTCAAAAGATCCACCACCCAATGTATTACTCATTTGACGCTTCTTCATCTCATGACCATTGAAATGGAGTGCTTCCACTCGCTTACCTTTGCCATGCATGAACTTCGTTTTAGGATATTATTGAGGCAACCAAGCTTTGCCATTTTCATTGAATTTTTGAGTGAATCCAAGTCCTTCATGATTGAAATTTTCAACTTGATTGCTTAACAATTCCTTGAGGGCCTTACTACCCTTGTAACATTTCAATAAGCCAAAATGAAGTTGAGACTTTAGTTTAGCATTTTCAATTTTCAATTCTTCATTTTTGACGTTTGAGTTAGTATCACATTTTGAGCATGGCACATGTATATGATCAATTGATGAGGCTTTAAGCTTCTCATGTGCAATAACAACATTGTCAAGCAAATTCTTAGTTTTTAGACAATCAAGTTCTAATTGAGTATAATCTTCTTTTAAGTATTCATTGGTTCTCTCAAGTTTCTTATTAGTAGCTTTGCTATCATTAACAATCTTTATCATTGCATCGCTTTTTAACCTTTCTTTAGTTAGTTCCTTCTCAGATTAATATTTTTCTCTTTTTCATAAATAAGCAATTCTTCTTATTTATCTAGAGTATCCATTTGCTTATCTATTGTTTCTTCAAGAGTTTCGATAGTGGTTAACAAATGAGATATTTTAATCATGATGCTTTTATCAAGAGAGGTAATCATATCATCATCAAGCAAGTCATCCTCACTATCATTATCGATATCACTACCAAGATTTAATAATGCAAGAGAAGACTTTTTAAGAGCTGATACCTTGGACCCTTTTGCCATAAGACAAATGGGTGATTCGTCATCACTCGAATTATCAAAGAGTGACTTTGGTGGTGGAGAGGCTTTAATGGCTATCCCGGCAATACCATCATCATCTTCACTTGCGGAGGAGTCGGAGTCGGAATTCCACTCTTCACCAATATGTGCTTGAGCCTTGTAGTCCCTTTTGGAGAACTTGCTCTTCTTATGGACTTCCTTTTTCTTGAAAATCTTATCTTTCTCCTCACTCTTGTCTCCTTTCTTGTTGGGACAACTTGCAATGAAGTGGTCGAATTCACCACATTCAAAGCAAGCTCTCCTTGGCCTTCTTATTTTGGTCTTGCCGAAGCTTTTCCATTTGTCGCCTCTATGACCAAAGCCGCTTCTCTTCAAGACTTTCCCAAACCTTTTGACGAATAGAGCCATCTCTTACATTCCTTGTTGAAGTTGCTCCATTTGATTTTCTTCTTCATCTTCACTTGAGCTTTCTTCAACAACTTGCTTGGCCTTCAAAGCTATATCATTTTTCTTTGAACTTGAGATTGGCTTTATGAGGGCATGGATCTCATGAGCTTCCTCGTCCATTAGGTCATGAGCAAGGATGCGCCCAAAGACATCATGTGGAGTTAGCTCATTGAAGTTGTCCTTCTCCTGGATGAGTGTGACCAAGGTCCGATTCTTGGGAGCAATAGCTCGGAGCATCTTCTTGACAACGTAGTTGTCGGTCATTTCTTTGCTTCGAAGACCCTTGATTTCATTGACTAGATTGTTGAGACGGGTGTACATCTCGCTAGGTGTCTCTTGATCTCCCATCACGAACCGATCAAGCTTCCCTTTCAACAACTCTAGCCTTGACTCACGGACGGTAGAAGTACCTTCATGAATCTCCATGAGAGTAGTCCAAATTTGTTTGGCACTCTCAAGAGAGCACACCCGGTTAAACTCATCTCCACTCAATGCTCCAAAAATGGCGTTGACGGCTTGAGCATTGTAGTGAATGAGTCTATCTTCATCAGCCGTAGGGCTATCCTCATTTCCTACAAAGTAGCCATTTTGTACTATTCGCCAATGACGGGGTTAAGAGATATCAAATGCATTTTCATCTTATGTTTCCAAGAGACATAGTGAGTTTCATCAAAATAGGGTGCTCTACCGGATGATCCACCATAAGAATGAGTATTGTAAACATTTGGAGGAGGAATATTTTGATATGAATGAGCACTACCACTAGCACGTCCACTACCCACCCCGAATCTCCGTGCGACATCTTAGGCTCTCTAGGCGGTGAAGCCCTAATGAGAGAGACCTTGCTCTGATACCAATTTAAGGATCAAGATGTCGGCCTAGAGGGGAGGGGTGAATAGCCGACTAAACAATTTTGATACAATGTTAATCAAATCTTTCATTTTTGTGGAAGTAAGCTTGATTGATTAGCAATGATGGCTATATTTAATACGAGAGATCAAATATACTAAGCAAGATAAATATGAGCAATATAAAGTACTTGCAAAGTAAGTGCGAAATTGAATGTGCAAAAGAGACAAATTTGTTGCCGAAGTTCGGATCCATGGGGGAATCCTACGTCTCCATTTGGGAAGCTCGATCACACGTGATCAAGAGCCGCTCCCTCTCAGGCCTTTATCCCTCGAGGACGCTCTTGCGTTCTCCTCAACTTCTTCTTGGTGATTCTTTCCTCCTGGAGGCAAATCCCGGCCTTCAGAAACTTCTTGAGGCTCACCACAAGGATGGGAGCTCTCAAGGACTCCTAACCGTTTAGAAGACCCCAATCTCCAAGAGAAATGAGCTTGATGAACACTTGAAGATAAACTCAACACGTCGCTTGGATTGCTTCTCAAATCACTCAAGTTTTTCTCTTCCTCCCAAAGTCTCTCTCTTGGTGCTTGGAGGAGTGGAGAAATGCTCTAAAGAGTGCTGGAAATGAAGTGGGCAAAGAGTTCCCCTTGCTTTGGGTAAGGGGGCTTATATAGAGGCTCCATCAAAAACTAGCCGTTTGAAGGAATCTGGCAAAATCCAGACTGTCCGGATTTAGCCCGGACTGTCCGGATTTTCAAATCCAATGGCTATCAGTCGAGGTGGCAGAGGCCCGGACTGTCTGGATTTTGTCCGGACCCTCCGGGCACCCGGACTGTCCAGGCTGAGGTCCAGGCAGTCCAGTACTGATCCGGACCCTCGGCCGGACTGTCCGGGCTGAGGTCCGGATTTCCTCTGGTGTCAGGGCCCCGAAATTACACATGGCTAAAGGAACGGATTATCGCTAAAGCCACATATAATTCACGAAGTCCTGTGAAGAATTATAGTCACTCTCAAATCCACTAAGCACAACAAGGTTGGAGGAGCCCGGCGATGATACCCTCACCCTAACCTGACCCGGAGGACAGTGGGTCACCCGAAGGCCCGGTATCATCACCCACACCCTGTCTGACCGGCACTGCATCTCAGTCAGCGGGTCACTCAACCAAAACCTGTCACACCTAGTGAAAGGAAGACTGACAGTAACTCTTCACGGCTAACCCAAACACTTCAATTCATACACGCACGGTGTAGGGGCAGCCACATTCAACAACTTAAGTATCACAACAAAACTCTACAGAACAGAGTTATATATATATAATCACGTCCCATACACAGGGCAGTTATTTAACTTACATTCCAGTGACCCGGAGGTCATCCATAACAAAAGAAACTTCTAAAAATAGCAGCGGAGAACGGTAAACAAACAGAGGTGGCAGCCCATGCCAACTCTCCAAAAGCTTCACAACCCTACAGGACCTTCTGACCGGGGGAAACCAAGCAAGCACAACACACATCAAGCATGAAAGTCTTCAATTTGGTATACCTGCAGGAATGGAATTCCCAACTGAGTACTTTCGTACTCGCAAGATGCTAATTGCTCAATTCCAGTTTAACTTACTCATGGCATGGAAGAATAAATAGCAAGACCAAACCATTAACCAATTTCATCCCAACATGTTAAAGAGAACTACACATGTTATCTTTATCATGCTAGCATAGCGATTTTTATCATAAAACAAATTAACCCATACGCATAGCAAAATTCAAGTGACTACCATCACCACAAGTAGAACCAACCATTTCAAGATATAACCAAATCATCCCAACAAGGATTTAGAGCACTAGTGACTCCTATCACTAGCCTCGCATTTGCCCACACAGTTGGCCACATAGTTCACGTAGATCACACAGCTGCACGTAGCTCACATAGTTCACACAGTCGCACATAGCTCACATAGTTCACACAGTCGCACATAGCTCACATAGTTCACACAGTTCACACAGCTGCACGTAGCTCACATAGTGTTGCACATAGCCCACATAGGTAATCATTTCTCACGGTGTCACAACATCTCTCCATAACCATCCCAGTTATGAGTACCAAATAGATCACATTCGTAATAGGACATAACGAGCAGGCAAACAATCGAGAACCAAGTATGCAATACCAAAAGCAACCAAAACTATTTATCAACCAAGCATGAATAAGAGAGACTGGAATATTTCCAACAAGCGAGCATGCTTGCCTGGCCCTTGAATGAATTGCCCTTGCTTGGAATTACTCGGATAAGTTAACCCTCGTGGTCCGGTCCTATCGATAAGAAAATTCGAAATGCCGGAAGAATGGCAAGAGCAAGCATTTGATCAAAACCAGCAACATAAAACACGATATTATGCATGAAAAATATAGGAAATGTAAGGATGGAACTAACGCAACTGGAATTATTTGATTTGGGCTGCTAGAGTTTACGATACGAATGCACGGATGAGATGCATCCTAATATGTAGGTTGCTTTTAGAGTTAAGGGAAAATTTTAGTCATTAATGTACAATTTCTATGACTAAATGGTAGATGTTAAAATCTGAAATTGTAAATAACAGTGAGCATCGGTTTTTCAATTACTAAAATGATACATACATGCACATATAGCATCTATTCCCTATCCAGCTAACTCAATTAACATCCTAAAGGAAGTGTTCACAGCCACTTAATGCAATCACATATATCCCTCAGGACAACAACATCGCGAGATTAAGATATACTTAATCAATCAACTATAGACATTAGCCATACCATACACACCATTGTGTATTTGAGATGTTTGTTTAAATCGTTTGGCATGAACAAGGATCACCGATTTAGAACATTAATCAATTGGTACTCGAATGAGGTTTTAACCAAAATATCGAACAAAGGAAATAATTAACAGGTTCGTTAACTATGTCAACCTATTAATAACTTATCTTTGTCATTAGTTGTTAATCCATCAGCTTAGCAGATACCCGAGGTCATTACCTCAACTAAATGGTCGTTAGGACATAGGAGGTCACGAGACACTTCACTGGTTACTAACTAACTCACTGACTAACTAACCAAATAACTAACTGACTATCCATCGGTGCTCAGATACTCAAGATCAGCAAGCAACTAAGTAATCTATTCAGAGCAACTACTGGTGTTTAGCATGGTGATATTCTCGTTCAGGTTAAGGGAGCTCGAGTCATGGCAGCTGGTTGGTTGGTTCATTACTGGAAATGATAAAAGGGGTTCCGCCGAATACATTGACGCATAGCTTAGCTTAACGAGACTCGCTGCGAACTAGGCAACCAGTATAACGTTCAAGAACAGACTAGACTCATTACTTAGGACATCGGCTTGGGAGGGATTAGCAATTACTCTGTTCACCTAGTGACCACAGGGAACAGGGCAGAGAGCAAGGAATCGGAAGGTGACTCACCACGTGAGAAGAAGAACTAGAGCCGGCGGCTCCAACTTGGGGAAGGACCGCAGTTGGTTGCCGGGGAGCTTGGACTTGCACCGGGGAGAAGCGGAGTTACCGGTTGCTGGTGGTGCAGGTCTTCGACGGCGGGGTGGCGAGCGCTCGGTGGTGAGGCTGGTCCCAAGGCGGAGATGGCGAGGGCGGCGCGGGTTTGTGGTGCTCGGGCCCAGCAGGGAGAGCAAGGCGCGGCGTACCGCGGCAGTGCTTCGGCTGCCGCGGCAGGCGCTGCTGCAGCGGAGAGGCACGGCAGCTGAGAGCTGGGCGCGCGGGGAGACGCGGCAGGAGGAGGGCGGGGTCTTGGGAGGCGCGGCAGGAGATTGGGGAGCGCTGGAGAGGCGGTGGCGGCAGATCCGGCGGTGGAGCGAGCTATGGAGGCGGAGAAGACTCGCCGGGGCGGTAGGGAGGAAGGGGCGCGACCTAGGGTGGCGGCGGAAATCCCTAAGGAGGCGGCGGCGGGTTGAGCGGCACGCGACCCCGGAGCGGTGCGCGAGGTGGTGCTTGGTTGAGGAGGATGGCGGAAGATAGAGGCGGAAGAGAAGCGCCGGCGGCCGGCAGTGGAGCTCAAGTGCGGGTGGAGGGCGGAGCCCTAAGGCGGCGGGGAGCTTGGCCAGGCGGTGGGGATAAGAGCGACTGGAGCGGTGGCCCGGAGAAAGGAGAAGAGAGGCGCGGCGTGGAGGTGGCCCGTCGGCGGCGGCGGAGTGGGGAGACCGCCCAGGAGGCGAGCTACGCCGGCGGTGGCAAGCCCTGGAGAGGCAGCGCTGGTGGGGAGAAGATGAGGGAGAGAGAGAAGATGGTAGGGAAGAGAAATTAGGGGAAGATGACCTGCGGTGGGTGCTGCTACGTGGAGAAGAAGGCCTGGGGCTTTGCTACGTGGAGGTAAGAGAGCTATCAGCGGGCCCCACGGCAGGTAAGGTAAATCCTTTCCTTTTCTATTATTTTCTTTCCTTTTGGCTTAAGGTTTTTGAAAAAGAATGGAATAAATCTTTCATTCGAGTTTCTGAAAAGATTTATATAATGTCCGGAATACTTATTATACTAAGATATTCCAATTTGGACTTAGAAAAGTAATAACTTTAATTATAAGATTTTATGAAAGCTAAAAAGGAGGAAGATTCATTCGGTCAACTCATTTCACTTTTATCCGAAGAAAGAAATATTAGGAGAACACTTGTTCCCACTCAACTTTTAATTGATCCGAAACCCTAGTGATGTTCCTCGGATGCGTTTAGAACTTAGCAAAACCCTGGGGTTATGTTTCGGTGAAGTTGGCTTCGTAACTCTATTTAAAGTTGTTTTTATGTCACATTTCTAGGGTTTTCGAATTGAGCTAATTTTAACATGACCTATATGCATGCGTGTTATGCGAAGAAATTCGATTATACACGATGATCTTCACTGATCTCGTGTGTTAGGAATTAGGGTCATTACATCTGGATAGGTCGGACCCCCATCCGGACTGTCCGGGCTGAGGTCCGGATTTCGGCAGAGGGGTAGGGTTAGAGTTTTTCTGGGAGCTTTTCCGGTGACAACGGCTTTTGTTTGGCGAAGGTTCTCCTCGACCATGTTCATCAAGCCCCTGTTAATAGTACGGTGTTCCTAGACTCAATGTGACTTTCGTCACTTAAACAATGAAATCTCCATCTAGGAGCTTTACCACCTTCTTCTTCTCCCTTTTTCTTTTGAGGGGTCACCGATACTCCTCTATTTCATCCGTTGAGGACTAAACCTGTTTACATGCTTACAAGCGGTCATTAGTCCTCTAATTGTTTGTCATTAATCACCAAAACACATTTAGGGGCCTAGATGCACTTTCACCATGTTTTTGAAGTTCAACCATGTAGATAACTACAGAGAGTGACAACCTTTTTAGGTGTAAACAAATGCAACATTAATATAATGTTATGTAAACAAAATAATTGGAGGAAAATATAAAAAAGTACCTGCGTTTATAGGTCCAAAGAATTCTTTCTTTCTAATATCGTCCATTAGCATATTAAGATCCACTTTGAGAACCCTATTAACAATATTTGGATGATCAGAGGGATATTATCCTGGAATGGATGATAAAGTCTCCATAATTTCAGGTCGAGCGGCATTTGATGTGAATGTGACAAAGAGATCTGGGCAGCCATATTTTCTACAAATAGCAATGGATTCTCGATAGTTTTGGTATAAATAGCAAGGTCCTCCAGTAAATGAAGAAGGTAATATAATCATTTGACCAACCGAAGATTCGGATGTAGTACCCCTTGAAACAGAATGTGTCAAAGAACTATAGAGTGATGATCTATATTTTTCAAAAAAGTTGGGCTTGCGGTAGAATCCAATATGGAATTCTTCAACACAACAGTAACTATCCACTTCATAAGCCTGTGTTAATCTTTTACATCGTACCACTGTGTTGAAGTCACCTGGCCTATCATGTAGCCTATATGCATAGCACTCTAACATTGTCACTTTCTAAAGTTGTATAGCTTGCATACGTGGTGATTGACATATAGGAGGTCATCAAGATAACCATCCTCTCCATATGAAAATAGCAGAGGATACTGCATGGACATAAACATGCAATGTTTTACATTGATTTCTTGTAATCCTGATGAATGACCCTCTACTACAATGCCCCTCCCTACATCAGTTGTTTCTATGTCACCGATAACCAACCCTACAACCTCAGACGTAACTAGGGCACTATAAATATCTCCATGTGCGTTAGCTTTGCCAAATAATCTAATGCAAAACTAATTAGGGGCATCTACAGATAATCTTATCCTACAACCTCAGACGTAACTAGAGCACTATAAATATCTCCATGCGCGTTAGCTTTGCCAAATAATCTAATGCAGAACTAATCAGGAGCATCTACAGATAATCTTTCCTGTGCTGTTATAAATAGTCTGACAATGGGATTATGTGCATCAAACATTTCTATCAGGGACTGAACAATGCCTTCTTTAGCATGAAAAGAAGCCCGGGAAGAAGAAACGACATTAGAAGTACAGGAAGATGAAACAACATTAATTCGGTTTGACACCTCATTTTTTGTGTCAAAGATGTATAGCTGTGCATATTCTGGTCCAGGCCCTTGAGATGGTATCAAGGAACCAACACAGTGGCAGACTTGGCCACTAATCTTGAAAACATATGGTCCGAGGCCATCACTTATTGACTCATTAACTTTAGCACCCAGTGAAGTCATTGCAAACATCGTACTATATTGCCAAAAATGATCAAAGAAGTGGTTTGAGAGTGTTCTACTGTGTGAAGTTAATAAATCCAAAGAGGGGTTGAGGAGGAGGTTGGTATGGCTGCAGCAAGATTTTTCCTCCTTTACAGCACAAATTATATGTTGGATCAGAAGTCTGTCTTTCTCTGTGAACACACTGTTCATACCAAAACAATGCACCACAATGTCCGCAAGAATGTTGAGGCCCCACGAGGTTTAAGGGCTGAAATATAGTCCCTAAAAGATGGGCCGCAAATAGCAGTCAAAGCATTTTTGTTTTTCAGAAATAACACCTAAACTTGCAAGGCGTCAAGAGGAAAACAACATAATCTGATGGTTATGGATGAAGGTCAAATTTGGTGTTTGCAAAGATGATGTAGAGGAATCTTCATTCAATAATCGACGCAATGAACATTCCTATCTAGAGGCTGTTTTTTGATCGATATGAAGAACAGGATGATGATATGAGTCACAGAGATATTATCATACTTGAGGATAAAAGATTTGAAGGGGCCTAATGAACCTATTTAACCTCTGTTAAGTTGCATACGCCTCTCGGCGGCAGCAGTTGGGCTTGGGTGAGGGGTTATAACAGGTAATGATGACCGGTGGCATGGTCCACGTGGATGTCCACAACCGCTTGAAGAGCTTTAGCTCTATCCATTTCCCAGTCTTACAAGTGCAAGAGTTTTATAAGGAATCAGGGGTGAAATACCAGTAAACTATACCTTTGACCTTACAAGAGCATCGACTAAGAAGAGTACTAAATTGAGACCAGACTAAAGAGAGAAATAAAAAATCAAAAGGAAATCATACATCTTTCCATTGAAACCAGTAGCTTGATTTGAGACTAACAAATCTTCTATATGGTTGGCTGTGATTACATTAGATCCACAAAAATAATTCCCAAGAAGGGCGAATAATGTTAGCTAAAGCACCAGGATGGAGCAGCACACGATAGCTCTCTCGAGTAATGCAACGCACATCAATTCGATTCACAAAGCAACACATGACACATTCATTGGAAGAATGCAACTGAGGATTCAGGAAGTACTGTTCGCACACGAACACGTCCCCGTGTACCCCCGGCGTCGAGCGCGATACGCAAGACAACGTCGCCGGAGGAGCCTCACCGGGAGCACGATACGCAAAACACGCCGGCGAGATCTTTTGAAGACCCGAAACCCCACACGCCCGGGAGGGACCCTATCAGGGAGTACAGCGGCTATGGGCTGCCCTAGGTCGACACGATCGCCCCTAGAGCCTCAAGGTTCGTTGCCGTCTAACACGAAGAACAACGAAGAATGAGAAGTAGAAAAACAAGGGCGAGGAAAATAGTAAACGAAAAGATAGTAGATTGATTTGTTCGATTGTGTGTTGTTAATCGGCCATCACCCTTCACATACTTATATAGGGCAGCTGGTCTTTCCGTAGGAGAACAGGGCTCCTAATCTTATTTGGATACGTACATATGACTTTCATTTCTCTCTTTTCTTGTCTCCCAAGTCTTGTGCACCAAATTTGGTAATCAATATATCCTTGGCCCACCCGTAGGGCAACTTCGGCAAGAACTCGGTTTGGGCTACTTGGCGCATCGAACGACTTGGTAGCACTGTGAGTAACTCGGCATATTGGACTATTCAAGAGTGCTACAAGTCACTCGGCTTGAGCTACCCGCCATATCGGACCACTCGGGAGGCTGCGAGCTACTTGGCGCGCTGAACGACTCGGCAGCACTGCGAGCAACTCAGCACGTTGGACAACTCGAGAGCGCTGTGAGCCACTCGGCTTGAGCCACTCGTCATGCCAGACCAGTCGGGAGTACCGCAGATTACTCGGTATGCTGGATCTGCCAAGCCTCCGCTGCAAGTCAACACCAATTCTAAACAGTTATTGGCCGGCCGACTTAGCCATTAGCAATTATATTAACTCGGCCAAATCTTGCTATCAACACATGCCCCCTGTTTTCGGTATGATTGTATGACAAATCCTTAGGACGATGCTAAATATCTCACCGGCCACTTCTCTTCTACTCAGGGCGATATAACATATCGGCCACAACACTATCAAGCCTCCTGCCATACGCTTGGGTGGAACTTTTTCAAATATTTGCCGTTGAGAGCTCGAGGCAACAAAGTACCTTGTATGAATTCCACCAAGTACGAATTTCCAGGAACCACCCTTATAATTTTGAAAGGACCTTCCCAACTCGGAGACCACTTCCCAAATTTGTTATCTTTTGAGCCAATTGATAGAATTACCTTCCACACTAAGTCGCCCACTTGGAAGCTCTTTAACTTGACCTTTTTATTATATGCTCTTGCTACTCTCAATTTGTCTCTTTCTATGGCCTTTAAGGCAACCAAACGTTTATCGGCGACTTCATCAAGATTATCCATCATCAAATTATGAAAATCTACCGCCGATAAATCATTTTGCTTGGCTAATCTTAAAGCACTTAGATTCACTTCTACGGGCAAAACGGCCTCTTGTCCATACACGAGTTCATATGGAGTTACCTTTGTAACACTATGTCTTGAAATTCTATGCGCCCATAAAGCTTTGGACAACACTTCATGCCATCTCCTCAGATTATCTTCGATCTTTTTCTTGATGAGCTTGATTAACACCTTATTGCTAGACTCGGCTTGTCCATTAGCTTGGGCATAACATGGAGAGGAATTGAGCAACTTTATTGTATAGGATTCGGCAAAATCTTTCACTTGCTTTAATATAAATGATGAGCCTTGATCCGTAGTTAAAGTTTGAGGAATACCGAATCTATGAATAATGTGCTCAGTTATGAATTGAATTACCTCCACATGGGTCATATTTTTTAGAGGTACCGCTTCAGACCACTTGGTGAAATAATCAGTAGCTATCAACACAAACTGATGCCCTTTTGAAGAAGAAGGATAAATTTGCCCAATGAAGTCCAATCTCTAACCTCTGAATGGCCACGGCTTGATAATGGGATGTAACATAGCAGCAGGGGCTAACTGAATGTCACCAAACTTCTGGCAAGCCTCACACCCCTTGCAATATCTGAAGCAATCATTAATCATCGTCGGCCAATAAAATCCAGCACGTCGCAACAACCACTTCATCTTGTGTGCCGACTGATGAGTGCCACAAATGCCTTCATGCACTTCTCCCATTGCAACTCTCGCTTGGTCCTCATCCAAGCACTTTAACAGAATACCATCAACCATCCGGCAATAAAGATCATCACCTATTAACGTATACTTGAAAGCCATACGCCGAACAGTCCTATCTGCCTTCTTACCGGGATATCATGTAAATAACCAATGATGGGCTTCCTCCAGTCCTCGCAGTCACCTATACTAGGCTTCTCACTAATGGCCGAAGCAGCGGGCTCCGGTTCAGCCTTACCTATGTGGTCGGGACCAAGCATCGGCTCTTGAGAAATATGAAATATACCACGATCAACATGGTAACCAGAAGCTTGTTGCGCCAACTCATTTGCAATCCAATTCTCTCGTCTAGGTATATGAGCAATGCTAAAGTAATCCCAGGTAGAAATTATGTCTAGATATTTATCGAGGTAAGCATTAAGTGATTCGTCGAGACATTGATAAACCTTGGATATTTGCTGAACTACTAACAACGAATCACCGAAGGCCTCAATATGTGTAGCACCTATAGCAATTAGAAGATCTAAACCGAATAACAATCTAAACCGAATAACAATGCTTCATATTCGGCTTGATTATTTGTGCAAAAATACTCTAAGCAGCATGAGGCTTCAAAAACAGCACCATAAGGAGATATATAAACAACGCCAACACCTTGGCCATTGCTACAAACTGACCCATCGAAATATAACCTTCATGGTACTAGAGAGACAAGATCAATGCCAATATTATGCCCGTTGTCAATCCGATGTTCGACAATGAAATTAGCAACGATTTGGCCCTTCATAGACTTCAAAGATTCATATACCAAATCATATTCGATTAAAGCATAAGCCCATTTGCCAATTCTACCACTAAGAATTGGCCTATGCAACATGTATTTAATGACATCGGTTTGACAAGCTACTATGCAAGCACTAGACAGTAAATAATGTCTCAACTTCATGCATGCATAATATAGGCATAAGCATAATTTTTCAACAAAGTATACCTTGTCTCGGCATCCAGTAAGCGCCGGCCCAAATAAGTGATAGCATGCTCCTTTCCTTCGGTTTCTTGAGTTAAAACAGCACCAATGACGCCTTCTTCTGCTGCAATATAAAGCCTAAAGGGTTCCCCATGCTTGGGTGCTTTCAACACTAGAGGAGTGGATAAATAACCCTTGATCATCTCAAATGCTTCTTGCTGTCTTGCCCCCCAAGTAAAATCAATGTCATTTTTCAACCGAAGGATGGGGGTGAACACGTTAACTTTCCCTGACAAGTTGGCTATGAATCTCCTTAGATAATTGACTTTGCCAAGGAACTTCTGCATTTCTTTCTTACATGTTAGAGCTTGCACATTCTGTATAGCTTCTATCTTCTTGGGATCAATCTCTATGCCACGTTGATGTATAATGAAGCCCAAAAACTTCCCAGCCGATACACCAAAAGCACACTTCAAAGGATTCATCTTTAAACCATACATTTTCATCCTTTCAAAAGCTAAGTGCAAGTCGGCTAACTGAGATTCAACGGCATCCGACTTGACAATGATATCATCAATATAGACTTCAAGTATGACGCCAAGCAAATCATGAAAGATTAAGTTCATAGCCCTTTGATATGTGGCACCGGCATTTTTCAACCCGAAAGTCATCACCGTCCACTCGAATAAGCCAAGGAACCCGGGGCAACGAAAAGCCATTTTGGACATGTCCTCTTCGGCCATAAAAATTTGATTGTATCCCGCATTACCATCAAGAAAGCTAATGACCTTATGTCCAGAAGCATCATTAATAAGCATATCGGCTATTGGCATAGGATACTCATCTTTGGGTGTAGCTCTATTCAAGTCTCTGAAATCAATGCACACTCTCAGTTTGCCAGATCTCTTCTTTTCCACAGGCACAATGTTAGAAATCCAGTCAGCATACCTGCAAGGCCTAATAAAATTAGCTTTAAGCAAGCGGCCGATCTCCTCCTTGATTCGGTCATACATCTTGGGATTAAACCTTCTGGCCGGTTGTTTGAAAGGTCTAAAACATGCCTTAATAGGCAACCGATGCTCCACTAGCTCTCGGTCCAAGCCGGGTATTTCATGATATTCCCACGCAAAGCAACAAACATATTCTTTTAACAACTTGACTAGCTTAAGCTTATAGTCGGCTTTTAAATTCTTATTCACGAATGTCGGTCTAGAAATTGAACCATCTCCTATGTCTACTTCCTCCAACGGATCAGCCGACGTGAAACCGTGTCCCAACTTGTCCATGTTATCTGGTCTTCTATGGACTCATGCATACCATCCTTATTGGAATGATATTTTGCAAGACGCTTTTGCAACCATTCCGAGTTGGGATCCATCTAATTATTTCATACCTTGGAACCGATTACCACCAACCGGCTTTGCAGAGACGGGCACCCAGTCGCTCCTGGTAACACTAGGGCAATCGGACCCTGAGAAGTCGAGCCCAATCAAACAAGTCATGCTGGGACGTTGCCGACTCGCCAACGCATCGGCCAAAGCAATGCAAGCCGAGTTGCCCTGAAGTAGGTCACTACCAATCGGCTTTAGGGATACAGGTATGAAGCCGTTTCTTGTAGCGCTAAGGAAGTCAAACCTGGAAAGATTGCGCCCTGTCAGACAAGTTGCATTGGGATGTTGCCAATCCACCAACACATCGGCCAGAGCAACACAAGCCGAGTTGTCCGCATGAATGACTTCAACTTCCTCGTCAACCTATTGTATCAAGAATTGGTGCATAGTAGATGGCACGCACTGGTTGGCATGAACCCAATCGCGGCCTAATATGACATTGTAATTACCTTGCACCTCGGCAACGAAGAATGCGGTAGCCAGAGTCTTGCTTCCCACGGTAAGCTCGACATACATCACGCCTTTGGCTTCCGTCTTTTCTTTGCCTTCAAACCCATTAAGCACCATATTGGTTTTCATCAATTCATCATCATGCAGCCCCAACTTCTTGAAGACCAAATATGGCATAAGGTTCACCACAGCACCACCATCCACGAGCATCCTAGCCACCGGCGATACATTAATATGACCCTTGACATACAATGGCTTCAAGTGTTTCACCGGTTCTTTTGGCTTCTCAAAGATGGCGTTCTTGGGACCAAAATCCAGCTGGGCTACCTCTCCTTTTTCATCTATGGCACGAAATTCAATAGGTAAGTAATACACCATATTTATATCCATACCTCCTCGAGTCGGCGTGGGTTCATAATCCACCATCTCTTCTTCATCGTCCTTTGAGGTGTCTACTGACTCCGAAACCTTCCCGAGTAGAGGTAGTGCAGCACGTGATGTAGGTGATACCGTAATAACCATGCCGCCTTCCTTTGATGGCATAGGAGCTGTTGCACCTTCTACTCGTTTAGGTTTCCATACTTGTTTTATGGGCGCCGCGGGCCGAATTTCGTTAAAGGATTCGTCCCTTAGCTTCTCCACTTCTTGCTCTACCTTCTCTTGGTTCCTCATGCACTGCAGTCTCCTCTTCTTGGTCTTAGACAACCCGGGAGGACACCACTTAGGTTGAGTGTATTTGGGATCCCTAGGCTTGCTCTTGCTCGTGCTAGCTTCATGATCATTAGCCATGGAACCCTGCTGGTCAGCATTTATGTCATTACTAGAATTAGCCGGGTTACCAATAATAACCGGCCCTTTGCTGAGTTCTTTGTTCTCCAACTCTGGCTTACTGGCCTTTGGGACGTCAGTACTCGGCGGCTTTGCACGCCATACCCTTTTGACCAGCTGTCTCGGAGAAGCCTATGATGGCCGACTAGCATCACCACCTAATCGGCCCCGAGTAGGAGGGGTGATTCTCTCGCGAACAGGTCTCCTCGGCACTGCCATCCCGGATGAAAAGCACAGGGCACCATTGGGTGTGGCCCCCACCTTCCATCGAAGTTTCCTATGTAGGGCATGTAGGGAGGTGGCACCATCCATGGAGTCGGGACCCATGGCCCATATGACCCTGCTTGACGCTGGAAGTCTCGCCTTGGAGGCGATCTCGGACGCTTCAAATGTGACGACTGGTTAGAGACAGAACCGGCCGCTTGATTGGCACATTTGGACAGCAACATATCAAAAGTCGGCTTAACTCGCCTGTGATGTACTTTGGCTTCATTTGTTTTCCACTTGCTGACTTCTGGACTCTTGGGTTTGATAAATTTGACACGAGCATTTTCTTGCACTTGCGGTTGCCCCCCGAGTGCAGGATTTCCAATAGTAATCTTTAACGTTTCCTTGCCATCGGGTTGCTTGTCGAGTACGACTTCTCTTCCCAAGATCTTGTCCTTCTCCTTTATCGCCCTAGGTTCACCAATGACGATATTATCTTTGTTAGCGGATTCGGCTAGCTCGGGCCGAATTAACACCTTCTTTCCCTCCAAGTCGATAGCATTCATCGGGAAAGGTTGCTTGTCCACTTGCATTTCAGCAAAACTCAATCGTCCATCATTGATAGCCGATTGGATCTGTCGCCAAAAAACATTGCAATCATTAGTAGCATGAGAGAAAGAATTATGATACTTGCAATAAGCTCGCCGTTTCAGCTCTTCAAACGGTGGCAAAGCGTGTGATATTCTAATGACTTTATCCTGCAACAACGCATCAAATATTTTATCACACTTGGCTATGTCAAAAGTGAATTTCATCTCTTCTTGACGATTTTTACGGATCGGTTTAAGAGCATTGCAAGCATGTGGTTTGGCCTTAGAGGACCAAACAAACTCAGCAAAATAGACATCAACCTCATTGTCCGAACTATTGCTATCGCATCCGACCATATGCATTTTAGGACGATCGGGTTTAGACCTATGAACTTCTTTGAACTCTACGCTTCGGCTCTCTTGAGCCAGAGCTTTTTACAAGACTTGGTTAATACTTATGAGCTCATAACCCTCTAACCTTTCTCTAATGTGAGTTCTCAAACCGTTAAGCACGAGATCAGCTAAGTCTCTTTCAGTTATCACTAAGCTATAACATCGGTTCTTCGTATCCCTAAACCTCTTTACATAATCGGTGACCGATTCATCATGTTTTTGCCTAACCGATGTAACATGTGACAACTTAAGCTCATTATCGCCACTATAAAAATGATCATGAAATTTTTGTTCTAGCTGTGACCATAAAGGATAGAGCCATGCGGTAAAGCAGCAAACCATGAAAATGCGGTGCCCGTCAAAGATAAAGGGAATAGACGCACCTTCAACTCATTTAGAGAATTTGCTTCACCTAACTGTGCTAGATACTGACTAACATGTTCCCATGTTGTTTTCGTTCCTTCCCCATTAAACTTAGTGAAGTCGGGAACCTTATAACCCGGAGGATATGGGACTGCATCATAGTACTCGGGATACGGTTTTTGGTACACCCGACTTCTCATCTTCGGCTCAACTCTGAAGGATTCTTGAAACATCTTGCTCACATCCTCCCTGAGTTTAGCTAGAACTTCGTCTGTGGTGGACGAAGATGCCTGTGATGATGGCATAGGAGCGATATGATGACTAGTCATGGGTGCTACTTGTGGCATGTACGCCGAACCGTAACTCGGCATTGATCTAATCGTGTTTGTGCTCATAGGTGGTGCGACTAGGTTTTGGTTCGGCGTTGCCGCCGAGCCGGGTATGCTCATGATCAGATTAGGGTTTGTAGGTGCAGCCACGAGTTAACTGGTTTGGCTAGGATAAAAATTCAACGGCATGGGAGGTGCCGATGAGTTTACTGCCAGGATTGGATTAGGGCTTACTACATTAGCAACCACACCAATAGCACCACTAGAAGACTGAGGTGTATTTTCCCAAGCGTTTGTATTCTCCAAGAACGATTGATACACGAGGTCGTTACCTTTAGCATTGTAACTCTGGATCTAGGCTAGCTGCTCAGGAGAAAAGACGCTACTTACAGAGGTTTTAGCTTCTTTGTCGCGTAGAGGAGGGAACGTGATGTCTCCAACCAGAGTGATGTTGCCTTGACGATCCATCTTGAAGTTTGCGAGAAACGTCTGCAAATCCTCCTCCTCACGCTTCTTCTTGTACGCTTCGAAGGCTTGGCGATGTTCCTCCGATAGTTCATCGTAGCTTGGCTTGATGATGTTATCAGCGCTGATCTCGGCGGGTTATGGAACCTTTTTGTTAGACATGATGATGTCCCCAGCGGAGTCGCCAAAAAGTGTGTTCGCACATGAACACGTCACCGTGTACCCCCGGCGTCGAGCGCGATACGCAAGACAACATCGCCGGAGGAGCCTCACCAGGAGCGCGATACCCAAGACACGCCGGTGAAATTTTTTGAAGACCCGAAACCCCACACGCCCGGGAGGGACCCCGTCAGGGAGTGCAGCGGCTATGGGCTGCCCTAGGTCGACACGATCGCCCCTAGAGCCTCGAGGTTCGTTGCTGTCTAACACGAAGAACAATGAAGAGCGAGAAGTAGAAAAATAAGGGCGAGGAAAATAGTAAACGAAAATATAGTAGATTGATTTGTTCGATTGTGTGTTGTTAATCGGCCATCACCCGTCACATATTTATATAGGACGGCTGGTCTTTCCGTAGGAGGCTCCTAATCTTATCTGGATACATACATGTGACTTTCATTTCTCCATTTTCTTGTCTCCCAAGTCTTGTGCACCAAATTTGGTAATCAATATATCCTTGGCCCACCCGTAGGGCAACTTCGGCAAGAACTCGGTTTGGGTTACTTGGCACACCGAACGACTTGGTAGCACTGTGAGTAACTCGGCATATTGGACAATTCAGGAGTGCTACAAGTCACTCGGCCTGAGCTACCCGTCATATCGGACCACTCGGGAGGCTGCGAGCTACTCGACGCGCTGAACGACTCGGCAACACTGCGAGCAACTCGGCACGTTGGACAACTCGGGAGCGCTGCGAGCCACTCGGCTTGAGCCACTCGTCATGCCAGACCAGTCGGGAGTACCGCAGACTACTCGGTATGCTGGATCCGCCAAACCTTTGCTGCAAGTCAACACCAATTCTAAACAGTTATTGACCGGTCGACTCAGCCATTAGCAATTATATTAACTCGGCCAAATCTTGCTATCAACGAGTACCTATTACAACGAGGAGATTGGGACAGGCTGAGCGCTTGGAAGCCAAGAAATCAAGGTGATGTTGTGGGGACGGCCTAGCACCAACAGGCGGCGGGGACGGCTACGCAGGAAGGAACCACCAATGAACGTCAACCGCTAAGCTTCAAAATCATCCTGTCCAGCACTTGGGCAACCTGCTGGCGAAACCTGACGTAATCAAGAAGTGAGCTTGCGGTGTAGAGAGATGTCATAGAGGAGGTCACGCGGCGATGGCTCACCAGGGCGTCGGAGTGGCCGAGAGGAGCAGGTTTCGTGCACACGCAACTGGGGTGGAGGATGATGGGAATGGAGCGCCTTAAATGCGAAGAGAAATGCTTGGATGCCTCCATCAGTTACTGGCGCATTTGTTTCGCGGAGAAGATGGAGAGCGAGGAGACAGTGGAGGAGATGAGGAATCATCCGCTATGTGGGGGAGATAGTGGAGGAGATGAAGAGCAAGAGGAAAGGGGAGGACGGCGAGGGAGAGGAATGGGTGTTGGTGCTGGAGGCGAGAAGATGAGAAAGTGGCAGTTTGGCGTGATTTTGTTAATCTGCTCTTATGTCCGTAGCCTGCAAGAAGGAATAAGTAAGATATGCTTCGAATGCCAATTGCAACATTGCCTAGGTAAAGTTTTCATTGTTTAACCAACCTAGTCATTGGAGAACGATCGGTCAAAATAAACCATCGGATTGAACCATTACATGATCTACTTGATAGATTCTGGTAAAATAATTACAGGAATAACAGGATAAAGATAGCGGTAGTTAACTTGACCAATAAAAAAAATCACTGCATAGATCTAATTGTACAGAGTAAGAGATAATTAATCAAACCAATCTTTCAAAATTAGAAAAAAAAAGATAAAAGGAGGGAGCAGGGTTGAGAGGCCAGCGACCAACTAATGTCGATGAGCCTGGAGCGTGGGAGTGAGGTCAGCGAGTGCGTCATGGAGAAGAGGAAAGAGAGGAGGTGATTCGTTGCATCTTGAAGAAGACGAACAACGTTGCTTTTTTCGCTTAAAAAATAGGCTGCAGTTACATCACTAGTGTGAGTCTACATGGACTGCAAACAGCTCACGTGAAAGATAAATGCTTGGTTGGTAATAAATATGGGACTCCCAGAATGGCTAGAACCCGAGTGGTGGCAGCCCAAATAAAATCGGCTGAAACCGGGGGAGAAAGGCAAAATTAGACTTTTTTTTATAAATATTAATTTTAAAATCAAAAATTTGAGATCTATATATCTGATTGCATCAATTTCAAAAGTAGCATCCCGTCGGTCGACCGTTGGACGACATCAGGGTTATCGTTCAACCGTCGGACGACATCAGGGTTATCGTTCAACCGCCGGACGATAGGAGCTTATCGTCCAACCGTGGAACGATAGGGCAAACGCCGGTGCCCGTGGCGTTTGACATACTCGGCCAAACGCTCCCTTCGTGGGCACAATAAAAGCGTCGCCAAAACAGGATGAACGCCAGCTGATCTGGTGTTTGTCTATATAGGCCAAACGCCAGCGATTATGGCGTTTTATTTAGTCGGACAAACGCCAGTGATTATGGCGTTTCATTCGGCTAGCGGTCAGAACAGAAGCGTCGCCAGTACCGAACGCCACGTCCGCTGGCGTTTGCGCGGTGAAACAAACGCCAAGGGATCTGGCGTTTAAGCCCCTATCGTCCGACCGGCGACCGACTGGAGCCCCTGTCGTCCGGTTTCGGCGCCTGATCGTTGCGCGGGCGGAAGATAGGGGCTTGTCGGTCCACCGTTGGCCGACAAGCCCCTTATCGGTCGATGGGCGGCCGACAGGGTGCTAATTCTGATATTTCCGTGGCGAGGCATACATATCTCGAATTTTTTATTTTAAAATTAATATTTATTAAAAAAAATCGGCAAAATTAGCCCCCCGCCGAGTGGCAATGGCGGATCTAGCCCCCGGCGGGGGGCAAATCGATTTTTGTCACGGAGACGCGCAAATTCGCGGGGCGGGCCCGCGACGGGCTGAAATCACGCCCCTGGGCCGCGACGGGGGGTGGGCCGCACCCCTGGGCCGCGACGGCCCGCTCGTCGCGCTCCTGGAGGGCGAGGCCGCTAACGCCATGTACCATGGCGTGTGACTGGGTTAGCTAACGCCATGACCAATGGCGTTTGCCCGGTGAACGAAACGCCACGGAGCCTGGCGTTTGCCCGGTGAACCGAACGCCACGGATACTGGCGTTTACCCGGTGAACAGAACGCCACGGAGACTGGCATTTGCCCGGTGAACCAAACGCCACGGGCTCTGGCGTTAGGCCACCGAAGACTTCGAGATTGGCCTCTGTCCTCACGAAGTGGTAGCGCCTTTGCGAACGCCAGAGCCCGTGGCGTTTGGTTCACCGAGCAAACGCCAGTCACCTTGGCGTTCGGTACTTCGCGGATGGGGGCCGCGGCCCACTCCGTCGCGGGCTGGGAGGCTGCCGTCGCGGGCTGACGGCGCGATTTTTCGCCGTCGCGGATCCGGGGTGCGATTTTGCCACGTGTCGGTTGCCCGTTGCTTCGCGGAGACATTTTTGCCGTTGCGCCCGGCGGGGGGCCAAACCCGCCTTTGCAACTCGTGCGGGGGCTAGATTTGCCCTTTTTCCCTGAAACCGGAAGCAATGACATGGATGAAAACCGTAGGGACGAGAGATGACGTGGATGCACTATATTGCAGGAAAAGTTTATAGTAAAGGCTACCTATTTAGTGATAGAAGATTTATTAGTTCATCGGCCGTGGCCTCAGCCGCGAGCCTGCGACGCACGCACCCAGCCTGCCTGCAGCCGCGATACCATCAATGGCACGCCGCGACAGACGCGTATTCTCCGGAATCTCTCTCCTTGCCGCGTGAAAAATTTACCATGTTCGACGCTGCCTGCCTGCTGGTCTGACACCCTTGCCGTCTCGTCTCGGCACTGCTAATAATAACGCGAACTGCTGAACAATAAGGTTCCTTCATACCCATAAATATAAGACGTGCATAAAATTTAAGATTTAACTTGATCAATAATTAAACTAATAATATTAAATTATATAATAAAAAAATAATATCATTTGAAAATACGTTTAAATATGAATCTAATGGTACCACTACTATGTCATATAATTCAATAGTATTGATCTAATTATTGGTCAAAGTTAGACCTTAAATTCCATGCACGCCTTAGCCCCCTCTCAATGCTCCAACTTAAACTGGTGCTAAGACATGCCACATAGGTAAGAAGATGATATGGCAGGGTAATTAAGAAGGAGAGAGATAGTTTTGGTGTCTTCAGGAATAAACGATGCTAAGCGCGTGGACCTATACAAAACGCCTATGTGGCATCTATGTATTGGGGAATTTAGTTGCTAAACAATTAAATGAAGAAAGCTTAGCTATAAAAAGCTAAGTACCTATGCATTGAGGAGTTTAGTTGCTAAGCCCTTTCATGCACTTAGCACCTCATCTAAGTACCTGTACATTGAGAGGGGGCCTTACATTTGTGGACGAAGGGACTAGTTGAAATAGAAATGGATATAGACATCCACATGCTCCTTCGTTCGATTGGATCTGAGGCCATGCATTAACGTCTGATCTACTCTTTTTTTCTTTTCTTTTTTGAAACAACCGTCTGGGCTACTCCGAAGCGTTCTTGTCACCGTTATCACCGGGCAGGCGCGTAGATTTATATTGAAAAAGGTTGAAATTTCACTCTAGTTTTCAAATTTTACTCTAATTTAAAAAGTAAAGACCAATTCTTTTTTAATTGTTTTTTACCAATTAATCCTTTCTATCTATATTTTAAAGTTAATTTGTGTTAAAAAAATATTTTTAAATCTGACCATTTTAGCAGGCCATGTGGCATGACGCCGTAGGGACACTCTGCAGCGTTGTGGAGTGGCCACTGACGTGGCATGGCCTACAGCGCCAATATTCACAGCGTCGCAGCTACGGCACCACACTCCCTGACGCTACAGCTGCTATACCCGGAACTTAAGAATATTATTGGCATACATGGCTCTGGATCCGATATTTGATGATCCACAAAAAAAAGAACAAAATATCTTATCAAAAGAGAAACCATATTTTAGGATCAGAAACAAACTATTAACTAATTTTACTATGATTTAGACCCTCTCACTATTCTCTAAAATCTCGATTTTATCATGACTTGGACCCCCTTTTTATTTACCTAACACCACGGTTTTACCACCATGGTAAAATCATGCGTGATTATAGCAATTGCGGCGCCAGGGAGTGTGTTGCTCTAGCTACGGCGTCGTGAATGCTGACGCTGTAGGCTTTACCATGTCAGCAGCCACGGCAACAGGACTGCCAATGGGACGAGGTCTATGGCATCATGGACTGTGACGCCGTAGAGTGTCCCTGCGACGTCATGCCACGTGACGTCACCAAAAGAATCAAATTTAAAAATGTTTTTAAAATTTTGAAAAAAGTTTTTCCCAAGTACCAGTTTATATGAAAAAAAATGCTGTGATTTCTCACGTCAGCTGCAGTCTGTATCTGTGGTCAATGGAATAGAGTAGCCACTCACTCCTGTACGACCGACAAAATGTGCAGACCAACCACGGGCCCTGAATCCAAGATGGAAGATGAAAATAGAGCAACCAGTAGCAAGCTCTCAATTAATTTGACGACGCTCCCGTTGGACGAGGCCTAAGAGTTAGCTAGCTTGTCACCGAAAGAAGACAGAACTCAAATCTCATGCAAAGAAATCCTATACTCCATCCGTGACAGATGTAAAACGTGCATAAAATTTAAAGTCTAATTTTAACCAATATTTAAGCTAATAATATTAAATTATATAATACAAAACTGATATCATTTGAAAATATGTTTAAATACGAATCTAATGGTACCACTACTATGTCATATAAGTTAATAGTATTAGTTTAATTGTTGGTCAAAATTAGACCTTAAATTCCATACACGTCTTACATTTGTAGACGAAAAGAGTACCAAATAACTTAGTTGTTCATACATGTTACTAAGACTATTAATTGTTACACGTGTACTTCATGACTAAAGCCTCCAACAAGGATTTTACTTTCTAACTTTTTAGTATCAATAATAAGGTCATTTCTCTATGAGAAACTACTTCATTTTCTTTTTTATAGGAAAAAGTTTATTTTTCTCTCCTAAATTATTGGCTTGGCTCACTTTATTCCTAAATATTTTTAGGCTCACTTAACCTCCTAAAATATTTGAATTGATATCACTTTACCCCATTGTTAGTTTCTAGACTGAAAAAATCGTACCTAGAAGTTTTGAGAAATCTGAAATAATTTATACATATATGTTGTGGGGTGAAATATATACACATAAATTTTGGTTAAAAATTATAACAATTTATGATATGTGAAAAATAAACAAATCTTTTAGCAATAAATTTGCATAGGTCCTAAATAGTCATATTTTTTGACCAAAATTTATAAATATATATCTCACCTCACAACTTACATGTATGGATTTTTTTCAAAACTTCTAGATGTGATTTTATCCTTCCAAAAATAAGCCGAAGAGTAAAATACTCCCAAGTCGAATAATTTAGACGGTTAAATGAGTCTTAGGATAATCGAAAGACAGGTCTATAATTGGAAGAGGAAATTAGACATTTTTCTTCTCCATATGACCATAAGGCTGGCACGGCAAGACCTTAGAAACGGTCAGAGTGTAGCACACATGATTTTGGTTTTGGCGTGAGACGGGCCCATGAAACGGTTCCATCCGACTCGCGTCCTCGTGTGATGTACATGTGTAATCGATCACCTTTAGTGACTAATTTTAAGGTGTTTTTAAATTTTTAGAACTCAGAGCTTCATAGCAGGGTTACACAGGAGTCCTTGCCAAAAGAAGGGTGCTATCTCGCGCCACATACGCCCTGATACACCCTTGCAAGGTCCCAGACACTTGTTTGTATTAGCTTGTCTACGAATATAACATACATCAAAAGCTAAGAAAACCTGCTAAGCTCATTGATTTCACGCAAAATTGGGAGGATATCTGCGCGAACCGTTTTGATATTCCTCCAGCAATCGACAAGTCCTTGGCAATTAGTTTCCAGGATCAATCGCTGGACTCCAAACTCAATTGCCAGCAGCACGCCCTTGCGGCACGCAAGAGCTTCCATCACCATCGGGTTCAGGACATGTTAGCAAAAGCCGCTCTTGCTACCACAAAACTGCCATAAACATCACGAAGGATCGTCCCAGTTGCACCCTGGGCATCAATAGAATAGAAAATTCCATCAACGTTGCACCTTGACCAGTTAAGCGACGATGGGAGCTAGGACTTGCTCCGATCGCTTGGACTATATGAGGGTTGGCGGTCTCCCATGTAGCATGGCCCAGAAGACCCCACGTGCGGACCGACGGAAGCGGACAAGACATAGAGCACAGGTAGGGGTTCCGATCAACAAGATCCAATGGTGCAAAATATGAGCGCTCAGATTTAAGTGTTACCTAGACACTCCGCTAAGGAAATATGATATCCCCACGAGAAATAGCCCGGTTGTTATCCTAATTTAATGATATATACATATGTATGGAAAACTCTAACCTCCGGTAGTCCAATGGAAAGATTTCCATCCTTCCACCATCTAACCTTCTATCCCCGTAGACTTCATCCAATAGCGTCATCGTAGCCTATAAAGTCTCTTGATCTATTCCCAATCCATTCGCGCTACAAGCTAGGGTTTTTTCTCTCTTTTCATGTCATAGCGTCTCCCCATCTCCCGTTTCTCGCTGTTGCCTCTACGACCGTAGGGAAGTCCAGATCTAGCCGTCATCCTCATCGCAAGCGCCGATGAGTTCGGAGCTCGCCTCATCCAAATCTGGGCGCTTGACGATAGTGACAACGTGAAGCGTGCAGCGGCTATGCGATGCTGCCTAGGCCTGCACTGGTGTTGAGCAGGCAGTGGTCACATACTTGTGCCCGGACCTGTGTTGGAGTGATTGTGCTCGTCCTCGTGACGCGGCTGCCGCTGGGATTGGGGCTCCCGTCTGCCGGGATCATCTCTCGCCTAAGGCCACCGCTCCATCCTTTACACGAGCAGCTGCCTCCAACAAAGTCCGTCACCGCCTGCTAGTCCTCGCCGACCGCCCATGAGGTCCCCCAGGGGAACTGCTGCCGTCCACGATGCATCTTCTGTCACCGCCACCCACGTCGGACCGTTGCTGTAACAGCCAAAATTAAAAAAAAATTCTGCTGACGTCAGTAGGGGCCCACCCGCTGACACCAGCCCACGCCAGCGCCTCGCCCGGCCACTCCCCTCCCGCACGCGCGCGCGCCACGCGGCGCTAGCTCCGCCCGGCCCCTCGCCTCCCGCCACGCGTCGCCGAACCGCCGGGGGGGGCCGGCCGCCCCGCTCCGCCTCGCTGTGCCTGCGCCCATGCCGGCCGCCGCGCGCCCCCTCTTTCCCCGCCGCGCCGCGCCTCCCTCCTTCTCTCTCCCTCCTTCTCCCACCCCGCCCCGCCTTGCCGCTTGCCGCCACCCTGCGCCCCGTCGCCGGCGCCGTCGCGTGCCTCCGCCGTCGGGAGCTCCGCCTCGCCACGTGGGAGCCACCGAGCGCGGGGACGAGCTCCGCCAACTCGCCGCCTTCTCCCCCCCGTCCGGCGCCACCCCGCCGCCTCGTCTTCCCCGCCTCCAGCCGCGCTTCACCGCCTCCGACGCTGCCGCCTCCTCCGGCCCCCCTCCGGCGCCACCGTCGCCTTCGCCCTCGTCTCCTGCCACGCCCCGCCGCCGTCTCGCCGTCGCCGCCTCCGTCCCCGGCCGCCCGCAGTGAGCCCCGCCTCTCCCCCATCCCCAGTGGCCGAGCCCCTCCCCGGCGCGCCCCTCGCCCGGCCCGTAAGGCCCGCCAGCCCGTGGCCCGCTGCCCGCCCCGGTCTGGTGCGGACCCTCCGGGCCAGAACAAAAAAATATATATAATAAATAAATAAAAATAATAATAAGAAAATAAATAAATAAATAAATAAAAATAATAAAATAATAAAAATACAGAAAATAAAAACTAAGACCTAGGGCCCACTGGTTAGTGGCTAGTGTTAGACTGTATTATACGTAGTAGCTGTACATGTCTTTGTAACTTGTATTGTACACGTTGTGTACCCCTATATATATGAGATAGCCACACCCGTATTAGGGTACTGTGCAGTTTCCCCAAACGTTGTGTTTTAACATGGTATCAGACTAGGTCGTTCGACCCATGTTTTCTGCCGCCGCCGCCACCGCGTCGGCCCCTGCCGACGGCGCGATCTCTGCTGCCGTGCCGTTCTTCTTAGCCGCTGCCTCTCCGTTCATGGAGTCCCAGCCCCTCGCGTGGGCGCATCCCCGGCCGCCGCCCATGGCTGCGCCCCTCGTCGCGCCCGCCGAATCTCCACCTACGGCGCCCTCGATCGGCCCCCCTACTGCGACCTCCGCGCCCCACGGTGCCTCGACGGTGGTCCACGGGCCGCCCCCATCCTCGATGGTGGTCCACGGCTCCTATGGCGCGCCCCCCGCAACATCCGTACGGTGGGCCCTCGCAGCCGCCATATGGCGGGCCCCCGCAGACGCCGTATGGCGCGCCGCCGCCGTCCTACGGGCCGCCTGTGCCGTCGCCCTATGGCGCACCTGCTCCCCTGTCCGATGGCGGGCCGTCGCCGATGACCTACGGCGTTCACGCGCCGCTGACCCATGGCGCGTATCAGCCGCAGCCGTACGGCGTGTCCTACGGCACGTCCTCAACATCGCCGGCCCTCGCTAGTGCGCCACCACCTGGCTACTACGCGTCGCCCTACGCCGCACCTGTGCCACCTCCGGCTGCCCACGCGGAGCATGCTGCGGCCGTCCTCGGCGGTGCCCCTCAGCCCTTCTACTTCGCGCACCTCATACCGGTGAAGCTCACACCGGATAATTATCTGTCGTGGCGCGCACAAGTGCTGCCTCTTCTTCGCAGCCGCTACTTGGAGGGCTATGTCGACGGTACACTGCCGTGCCCTTCGCCGTATCATCCGGCGTATCATGCATGGGTGGCTCAGGATCAGGCTATCCTCTCTGCTATTCAGTCCTCGCTCACGGAGGGCGTGGCGTCGCTGGTCATCTTCGCCGCTACGTCTCGGGATGCATGGGCTGCTCTCCACACCAGCTTCGCGTCTCAGTCGCAGGCGCGAGCCCATGCTATTCGCACACAGCTTGGCGAGGTGAAGCTGCTCGACCGCACCATCACCGACTACTTCAACATGGTCACGGGCCTGGCGGATACTCTCGCCTCTATTGGCCAGCCGCTTCGCCCCGAGGACTTCACCTCCCACATCCTTAATGGGCTAGATGACGACTACGATAATCTCGTGGAGAACATCAATGGGCGCGACACTCCTATTCAGCCACGCGAGCTGTACTCGCGTCTTCTTGCGACGGAACAGCGCGTTAAGGCTCGCCGTGCGACCCCAGGCTTCTCTTCAGCCAACGCCGCTTCGCGCGGCAAACCGGCGTCCTCCAAGCCGCCGAACGGGGGTAGTAAACCGGCGCCCCCGCCCCAGCTGTCGCGTCCTGCCAACGCCCCCACGGGCGGTCGCCCGCGCGCCTGCTGCCCCTCATGTGGCGCCCAGGTGCCCTGCTAGCTGTGTGGCCTTGCGGGTCATATTGCCTCACGCTGCCATCGCCGTTTCAAGCATGATTTTTTGGGCATTGGCAACAATGGAAAAGGCAATGAAAAACAGGCTGCTTTGGCGAGTCACGAGCATGGACACACTCCTTCATATCCCATTGATGCTTCATGGTATATGGATACGGGAGCTACCAATCACCTGACGAGTGAGATGGGCAAGCTCTCTACTCAGGAGCCATATCGTGGTCATGATCAGGTTCGCACCGCCAATGGCACAGGTATGCACATCTCACATATTGGTCAGGCCTCCCTTCTTACTCATAATTCACAAAAGTTGCATCTTCTCAATGTCCTTCGAGTTCCTTCGGTTGCACGTAGTTTGTTGTCAGTTCCTCAACTTACTCGTGACAATAATGTCTTTGCTGAATTTCACCGTTTCCATTTTTTTATTAAGGACCGGGACACGAGGGACGTACTCCTTAGAGGTCGGCTGCGCCATGGTCTTTATGTGCTTGATGTACCGCCTGCCCCTCGAGCTTTCAGCGGTGTTCGTGTGTCGTCCTCTCATTGGCACGCGCGTCTTGGTCATCCTGCCATCCCCATAGTTCGCCATGTTCTTCACCGCCATGAGCTTCCAGTTGTGTCCAATAAAAATGCTGACACAGTTTGTGATGCCTGTCAGCAGGGAAAGAGTCACCAGCTTGCTTTTTCTGAGTCGAGTCGTGTAGTCAAAACTCCACTTGAGCTTGTGTTTTCTGATGTCTGGGGTCCTGCCCAAACATCTGTTAGTGGCCATAATTACTATGTCAGTTTTCTTGATGCTTATAGTCGATTTACTTGGCTTTATCTTATCAAGCGCAAATCTGATGTGTTCGATGTCTTTATTCAATTTCAAGCGCATGTTGAGCGTCTCCTTAAGCACAAGATTATTCATGTTCAATCTGATTGGGGGGGTGCGTACCACAACCTCAATGTTTTTTTTAATAAGCTTGGGATCTCGCACCGTGTGTCTTGTCCTCATACACATCAACAGAACGGCGCAGCTGAACGTAAGCATCGCCACCTTGTAGAAACTGGCTTAACTCTACTAGCTCATGCCTCCGTTCCTTTTCGGTTTTGGAGTGACGCTTTTTCCACAGCCTGTTTTCTCATTAATAGGCTTCCTACACGGCTTCTCAACATGAAAACACCACTTGAACTCTTGCTCAATGAAATTCCAGATTATACGTTTTTCAAAGTTTTTGGATGTGCGTGTTGGCCTCATCTTCGTCCATATAATAAACGTAAGCTAGAGTTTCGGTCTAAGAAGTGCGTCTTCCTTGGGTATAGTTCTCTCCATAAAGGGTACAAATGTCTTCATGTTCCATCTAACCGTGTCTACATTTCCCGTGATGTTGTGTTTGATGAGAATGTGTTCCCCTTTTCTGCACTTCCGACCACTACCACTACTCCCACGCCACCTGTGCATTCATTTTTACCTTTGCCTGATCAATTTGTAGATGTTGCGTATACCCCTTCTTTGCTGCCTAATCATTCCGTAGGTACTGGCAGAGGAGCGCGTCTTCAGCTCCTGGATGATCAGGCGCCTACTGTCGCCCAGGCACCGGACGTCGATCACGTGCCGAACGACGATCGGGTGCATGCGCCATGCATTCCCGGCCCAGCATCCGGGCTGGCCTCCCCTGCCTCCTCGCCTGGCCCAGCACCTGAGCTGGCTTCCTCCGCTGAGGCCCAGCATGGGCCTTCGTCACCGGGCCCTGCCTTGCGAGCGACGCCAGCGTCCGTGTCTCGTACCGCGCCTGCCTCTCCATCAGGAGCGATGCCCGCTTCCGCGTCACGTGACGCGTCTGTTCCTCCATCGCTTGTGGCCTCCCCTACGCCCAGCGATGGCCCTGCGTCGCCACAGACGCCTGCTGCGACTTCGTCGTTGCCACCCCCTGCACCTGCTGTTCTGCGTCCTCGTACACGCAGCCAGAACGGCATCTTTCGCCCGCGAGAACGCACCGATGGCACGGTTGCGTGGATTGCGGCATGCACGGCACAAGCTGAGGCTGATCCCACTGCTGAACCTCGGCATTTTCAGGCTGCTCTTGGCATTCCACACTGGCGTTGTGCAATGGAGCAGGAGTTTCATGCACTTTTGAAGAATGATACTTGGCAGCTGGTTCCTCCTGTCTCTGGCGTTAATGTTATTGACTCCAAGTGGGTGTTCAAGGTCAAGAAACATGCTGATGGCTCTATTGAACGCTACAAGGCACGCTTAGTGGCCAAGGGATTCAAACAGAGGTATGGTCTTGATTATGAGGATACTTTCAGCCCGGTTGTCAAGCCTACTACCATTCGTTTGCTGCTCTCATTGGCTGTTACAAGAGGGTGGTCTCTACGCCAGCTGGATGTTCAGAATGCTTTTCTCCATGGAGTCTTGGAGGAAGAGGTATATATGCGTCAGCCTCCGGGGTTTGTTGATCCTGCTTGTCCTCATCATCTGTGTCGCCTTGTTAAGGCTCTCTATGGACTGAAGCAGGCTCCTCGTGCATGGCATGCGCGCCTTGGTTCTGTTCTTGGGCTCATGGATTTGTTCCATCCACTGCTGATACATCACTGTTCCTTTATCAGCGTTCTGAGGTAACTATGTACCTGCTGGTATATGTCGATGACATTATTCTTATTAGTTCCTCAGTTGCTGCTGCTGATCGTCTCTTGGCTGCCTTGAGTGGTGTTTTGGCTGTGAAGGACCTGGGTACTTTGCATTACTTTCTTGGTCTGGAGGTCTCTCAATCTGCTGCTGGGCTCACTCTCACTCAGCACAAGTATTCCTTGGACTTGCTGCGCCGTGCAGGTATGCTGAAGTGCAAAGATGTTGCCACTCCTATGTCTGCCACTGATCGATTATCTGCTCTTGATGGTGATCCACTCGCTCCTGATGATGCCACTGAGTACCGCAGTATTGTTGGTGGTCTGCAGTACTTGACTATCACCAGGCCTGATATCTCCTATGCAGTTAATCGTGTATGTCAGTATCTTCATGCTCCCAGGACTTCTCATTGGTCAGCTGTGAAGCGCATACTGCGCTATATCCGTCTCACTGCCTCATATGGTCTGCACCTCCGCCCCGCACCATCCTGTGTCCTCTCGGTGTTTTCAGATGCGGATTGGGCTGGCAGTCCGGATGACAGGCGATCCACGGGGGACTATGCAGTATTCTTCGGTCCTAACTTGATCGCCTGGAGTGCTCGCAAGCAAGCTACAGTTTCTCGCAGCAGTACTGAAGCTGAGTACAAGGCGGTTGCCAATGCCACAGCTGAGCTCATATGGGTGCAGTCTTTACTGAGAGAGTTGGGAGTCTCTCAAGATCAGCCACCGGTCCTTTGGTGTGACAACATCGACGCTACATACCTCTCATCTAATCCGGTATTCCATGCGCGAACGAAACACATCGAAGTTGACTATCATTTTGTGAGGGAACGTGTTGCACAGAAGCTACTCCACATCAAGTTTATCTCTTCAAAAGATCAACTTGCTGACATCTTCACGAAGCCACTGTCGCAGCCTCATTTTGAAGGTTGTAGACGCAATCTTAACTTGCTATGTACTTCAGGCCACAGTTAAGATTGAGGGAGGGTGTTAGACTGTATTATACGTAGTAGCTGTACATGTCTTTGTAACTTGTATTGTACACGTTGTGTACCCCTATATATATGAGATAGCCACACCCATATTAGGGTGCTGTGCAGTTTCCCCAAACGTTGTGTTTTAACAGCTAGGGTTAAGTTAGTCTAGGTATAAAAAGTTTTTAGGCTTTTTTTTATTTAGGAAAATGCAGAAATCATTCTAAAATGGCTGAAAGCTTTAAAAATTCACCAAAAATTCGTTCTAACTCAGAAAATTATGAAAATTTTATATTTGGAATCAGTGCAACTTGTGGTATCAAATAAAAATAATTTTGACTATATAATTATGATGGAAATTCCCAGGATTAATTAAAATGTATTAGAACTTGCATAAATCCCTATAAATTCATTTATTGCCCAAAAATTATGAAAATTTACCAACATGACCAGTATAGCAGTACCTATCACTCAAAAATAACCCCATAAGATTTTGAAGTCCAGGAATCAAGTAATTAAGAAGAATAGCCAATTGATCACTAGTCGGTCGACAGAAACCGCTAAAAACCCTAGTTTCCGATTTTCGCCTCAAAGACTAGAACTTATTTTCAAATGTTTTCCAACTATAAATGTGTAGCTATTGTTGTGCATCTCATACAAAATTCATGTGATGTCATATTGAATGCTTATTTATTCGTTTCCGTGCTTTCGTCGTCATATTTGTAAAACCCCAGAAACCGGCGACGAGGGAGTGGAGCCTCAACAACCCGAATTCCAGGAATCCGAGGAATTCCCCAGTCCAGGCAAGCCGAGCTTGCGATATTGCCATGCTACTTTTTATTGTCATTACTCTATTATTGCATGCCATGCTTATGGATTGTTGGTCTCGGATGAATACTTTGTGATGCCATTATGATGCTGGGCATTAATTTGACGATAAATCAACGTGAACCCCTAATAGTGAGATGAGAGATGAGGGAGCATGGTTGGGAGGGCGTCTGTACAATGTTGGGGTCGCTCGAGCCCTATGTTGAGTTTACTGGAGGTACAGTACGTGAACCCTCGCTTGATGCTCCCTAAAAATCCGCGAGGCAGTTGGTTGTGTCGGGGACCATAGTTGATGTCTGGTTGGGGCCTGCTCACGGTGGACTAGCTATCCTCATGAGCCGGACCAAGAGAATCTTTATGGGGTCATCGACCAACCAAGGTCTCTTTGTGTGAATTGAACTGAATGATGTTGATCTGTAGGTCAAATCATGGATCTATGTCGTTATATCATGTTGACCGGTCGAATCTAGTTATATCCATTGACTGATGTTATCCTGGTCCTGTTATAGGATGAATCTACATTACTCGGTGTTGTTCGTAATTTCTAGCATGATAGGGTTGATGCTCTTATTCCTGTTAATGTCATATTAACTTCATGTCCAAGCACTACTAAGACTTGCGAGTATGTTTGTACTCATTGGTAGTTGTTATTATATGCTTAGGAACAGGTGAACCCTCCCTCGGCGACTATTTCCCCGAAGACACTTGAATCGGTTTTCTCTTCGGCTTTACGAACTTGTGGACCTATGTTGGGTATTTTGGGTTGTTTGAGATGCTAGCTTGCATCTCGGGGTAAAACTGCATGTTTCCACTGTTTATCCCTCGTACTTAAGACCTTCGAGCCAACTGTTTGTAAATTAAGTAATTGCCCAGAAGTAAGGGATGCGTGCTATGTATCTGGTAATCCTCCCTGTAGAGTTTGTGCAATGATATGCGAAGTTGTTTAACATGACTCTTCATACACAATGCGTGTATGGTTGATGTGTGCGAAGAGACGGTAGTGAGTTGATACGAATCTTCTGTACGAGTTTCGTGATCGCAAGTTGAGTGACCCGCCAGCTGCGATGTGACTGCCGGCTGGGCAGGGTGTGGACGTTAGTGTCGGGCCTTCGGGCGACCCACCGATTTGCGCTACGGCCGATTAGGTTAGGGTGTGGACACGGACGTCGGGCTCGTCTTGTGATTGTGATTCTCGTCGCGGAAGCTGAGTATTAACCCACTACAAGGTTTCGGAATCATGTTTGGCTTACGGCGTGGTATCCGTTTCTGGCCGGCTGGACCAGCAGTGAGACATACGACCAGGTGATCAGGTGGTGTTCGTATGCAGTGCTGGTTCGGTGTCGGACCCTTAGCGGTGTATGCATGCGAGGTAACGTGTATCCACGTTAAGCGGTTGCTCGGTCTTTGACGGCGTATCGTACGTCAAGCCAGGTACGATTCCGGGTCCCGACAGTTGCTAGCCTCCCAACAGACCGTGCTTGCTGAACCAATTGTTGTTGTATTATAGTATTCGGTTTTTGTTCTATTAAGCTTTGGGATTCGTTGCATGGAACAAAAATTTCCATTAGATGAAAATATTGGAAAAAAATTTAAAATATATTTTAGTTGCCTTGGAAACATATGCAATTGTTATTTTGGAAACAAATTTTCGTTTATTCGGACACAAATTTCTATTTAGTTTGAAACAAATTTAATTGTTATAATGGAACATTTTCTGTAAAATAAATTTATGGTTTTTCAAAAAAAATTTAATCATTACATTGGAAACAACTCTCTAGTGGATGGAAATAAATTATTGTTACGTTTGAAACAAAATAAACTGTTATAATGGACACAAATTTCTTTTAGATCGAAACAAATATCAGTTGTACTTGAAGCAAATTTCAGTATCATTGGAAACAAATTTTCGTTCCATGGAAACAAGTTTAATCCAATGCATCGGCCTCTCATCTGATGGGCGGGTAGTCCGACCCCTAGTCTTGCCTTACATATATCTCGCCGGCTCGTCCAACCGAGACCAGACGACCTGTTTTTTCTCTTATCCGCGGGCAGCAGAAGAGAACAGAGAGAAGCCATGTAGTTTGATTTGGCCATAGAATTAGATCAGGCTGCCTGAAGAGCAACCAGCTAATGGGAATTTGGAATCTGATCAACAAGAAGAAAATGTCGACACCAACATCAGCGATAACAATGTAAGTGGCTCTGAGAATGTAGGTAATTCATCGGATGCACATGCACAGTCTACATCAACAACCAGTTTATACTGCTGATATTTGTGATCCAAGAAATTGGGATAATCTTGATAATAAAGCAAGAGACATCTTAGTTGAGAAAGGGCCTATGAGAGAGGAAAAAATGGAATACCGTCTAGACGATGCAGGAAGACATTTTTCATATGCTCATTATCATAGGAAATTAAGCAATGGAGAGGAACATGATAGAAAATGGCTAGTTTATTCAAAACATGTCGACAAAGTTTTTTGCTTCTGCTGTAAGATCTTCAAGTCTAGCATTAGCAGGAGTCAGAGTTCCTTAGCACATGATGGATTAGGACATTGGAGGCATATTAGTGAGAAGCTTAGAGAACATGAAAATAGCGTCGAGCATATTAATAACATGAACAAGTGGAATGAATTGAGGGTTAGACTACGGAAAGAGGAGACTATTGACAAGGAATTGCAGCATCAAATAACAAAGGAGAAAGAACGCGTCAGGCAAGTTTTGTTAAGAATAATAGCCATTGTGAAATATCTTGGTAAACGCAATTTGGCTTTCCGAGGAAACAGTGAGCAGCTTTACAAGGATGATAATGGTAATTTCTTAGCTTGTGTTGAGATGGTTGCAGAATTTGACTTGGTAATGCAAGATCACCTTAGACGTATTCAGAACAAAAAAATTCATTATCATTATCTCAGTCATAAAATTCAGAATGAGTTGATATCTCTTTTGGCTTCTGACATCACATGTTCTATCATAAAGGTAGTTAAAGAGGCAAAGTATTTCTCTGTTATCCTAGATTGTACCCCTGATGTCAGTCATCAAGAACAAATGACTTTATTAGTTCGATGTGTTAATTTGTCTGATGGCAAGATAAAAATTGAGGAGTACTTTTTGGGGTTCTTGAAGGTGGATGACACTTCTGGCTTGGGGCTTTTTAAAGTATTGCTTGAATCTGTGGAGTCCTTTGGCCTAAATATTAAAGATATAAGGGGTCAAGGCTATGACAATGGTTCTAATATGAAAGGAAAATACCGAGGGGTACAATCTAGGTTACTTGATATGAATCGAAGAGCATTGTATATGCCATGTGCTTGTCATAGTCTCAATCTCACTCTTTGTGATATGGCAAAATCATGTGAGAAAGCTGTTTCATTTTTTGGAATTGTTCAGCGCATATACATATTATTTGCTGGTTCTATGAAAAGGTGGAATGTTTTGCTTAAACATGTTCCGAGTTTAACTGTGAAATCATTGTCCAATACTCGTTGGGAGAGTCGAATCAAAAGTGTTACGGCAATAAGATATCAAGCTACTGAGTTGAGGTCAGCTTTGTCTGAGTTACGTCATGCTTCTGACATTGAACCTAAGGATAAAAGTGATGCAAAAAATTTATTTGATGCACTTGGTCGCTTTGACTTTCTAGTTGGTATGATTATCTGGCATGATATTCTATTTGCTGTAAATAAAGTGAGCAAGATGTTGCAATCGTCAGCCATGTGCATTGACTCTACTTTGAAGCAAATAGAAGGTATAACACAATATTTTGAGAAGTACAGAGATGAGGGGTTTTCTTCTAGTTTGATCATTGCCAAAGGTATTGCAATTGAAATGGGTGTAGAGCCATTGTTTCCAGTAAAACGTCGTGCTACGAGGAAGAAACAGTCTGACGAAAGTGATTGTCAAGAAGAAATTCTAGAAGCTGAGAAGGCTTTCCAAGTTAAATATTTTTTTGTTCTGGTTGACATGGCGATCACCTCTTTGAAGGATAGATTTAAAGAACTCATGGTGTTTAAAGATATATTCGGATTTTTATTGAGCTCGGGCACCCTGAAGTCATTAAATGATAATGAACTTGAAGAGTGTTGCACAAAATTTGCACAAACTTTCTCTCTTGATGGTTCATCTGATGTTGAGGTATATGATCTTATTTCTGAATTGAAGATTATGAGATTCACTTTGCCAAATTGCGTAATGTCTGCTATGGATATTTTCGAGCATGTCAGAGAAGTTGATTGTTATCCTAATATCTCCATTGCTTATCGCATCTTATTTACCGTGCCTGTCACTGTCGCATCAGCCGAAAGAAGCTTTTCAAAGTTGAAATTATTGAAGAACTATCTGAGGTCAACAATGACTCAAGAGAGGTTAAATGGTTTGGCAACATTATGCATCGAGAAGAAATTATTGGATGAGATTGACATCAACCCCATCATAAGTGACTTTGCATCGAGGAATGTTAGAAGAAATTTTTAAGGTAATATGTATAAATTATTTGATATGCATACTGATTTTGGATGTATTTAAGTGTTATTGATAATATTTCATATATACGTATATTCATTGTTATAATTATTGTGTCTATATTAAGGCCCCCAGTTTTAGTTTCGCCCCGGGCCCCCAAAATCTCAGGACCGGCCCTGATCAGGCATAACGCCAGTCACAAGGGCTCGGCTTATACAGTACATGAGACACTGCATCATCCTGATTAGCAATGCAGAAAGCAACAGTGGCAACTTTTAACTCTGCTAGAAACTATGGTTGTTCTTGTCGGGATAGAATCTCCCACAAGAAAAACAGAACAACTTGTAACCAATCGCGTGCACTTGTCCTGTCGAGAACGAGAGGGACGAGACACAAAAAAAAACAGTTCAGTTGAACAATGCCGTCTGCTTTGTTCTTCAAAGCACAGTGCTTGCCATGTATGCATAGTTGCACATGGTACATCGCAACAAACTCAGAGCCGCAGCCTTTTGACCAGGAGGCCGATGGACCCCCCCATCCCCTGCTTCCTTCAGTGGAACAGAGCAGAGCCCTCTGTGCTGCATGCGTGCCTGCTTGATTTCCACCAGAATCCAGCAATGGAATGCAACAACAGATGCCCAAAAGTCCACCCAGATTTAAGAGATTACGAGCACAGTTCAACTACAATTCTTGAATCAATACAGTTAAGACAATAAAATTTAAAGAACTTGATTATGCATTCCTAATGCGATTCCAGCATGAGTAGGCAGGTAGCAATTAGCAAGAGATAACAAACGACAGAATTAAATTGCATTGTCTTAGGCAGATGAAAGTGAGATTAACAATAACCGGTTAGCTCCTTAACCGGAAAATTAACTAAGCTAGATCTACTCGTCAACAACTATCTCCTCGTCCTTCACAATCTCCTCAACCTTGGACAAGTCGCCAATGGAGTTCTTGGGCGCCTTCGCCTTCTCCTTGGCCTTCTCCAGCGCCTTCACCAGGCTGGCGAGGCAGGACTCCTCCTCGTCGTCGGCGGACTTGAGCATCAGGTGCTCGGCAACGTCGGCCGGGGTGACCTTGGCCTCCTGCAGCAGCGCCTTCGCCTTCTCCTTGGCCTTCTCCAGCGCCTTCACCAGGCTGGCGAGGCAGGACTCCTCCTCGTCGTCGGCGCACTTGAGCATCAGGTGCTCGGCAACGTCGGCCGGGGTGATCTTGGCCTCCTGCAACAGCGCTCTGACGTGGTCGAACAAAGGGTGCGCGTCCATGCCGAGGTAGTTCTTGGCAAGGAACTTGAAGGCCTCGAAGCAGCAGTAGGACATCTCGATGTGCTTGTCCATGCGGCCGCGCCGGATCAGCGCCGGGTCCAGCTTCTCGACGTGGTTCGTGGTGAAGATGATGATCCGCTCACCCCCGCACGCCGACCACAGCCCGTCGATGGCGTTGAGCAGGCCGGAGAGCGTCACTTTGCTCGCGGTCTCGTCCTTGCTGACGCCGTGCGCTGCCGCGTCGGGGTGGTGATCGGCGACGCCCGGCGGCGGCAGCGGCGACGGCTTCTTCTTGCGCTTGCCGGTCACGTCGGCGGAGCAGTCGATGTCCTCGACGACGATGATAGACTTGCCTTTCGTCTCGATGAACAGCCGCCGGAGCTCGATGTTAGTGGCCACGGACGTGAGCTCGACGTCGTAGATGTCGTAGTCGAGGTAGTTGGCCATGGCGGCGATCATGGTGGACTTGCCGGTGCCCGGCGGGCCGTAGAGGAGGTACCCGCGCTTCCACGCCTTGCCGATGCGCGCGTAGTACTCCTTCCCCTTCCGGAACGCGTCGAGGTCGTCCATGATCTCCCGCTTCTTGGCCGGGTCCATGGCCAGCGTCTCGAACGTTGATGGGTGCTCGAACACGACGTGTCTCCACGGCGACTTCTTGTATCTGCCAAGAAACACGATGAACGAGCATGAATCGAGCGAATAAAGCACATATTTTTTTTACCCGATGTCTCACTCACCGGTCGCCGGTGTTGGTGAAGAGCTTCCGGCGGCGGTTGCGGACCATGATGGCGCGGCCCTCGCGGCAGACGTGGGGGAGGTACGAGTCGACGACGAGCTCCCGGTGCCTCTCGTGGAACACGAGCCGGTACGATCGCCCGGGGTCCTCCTCGACGGGCCCTTCGCCGTACCACGGCGCCGCGTAGTAGTACCCAGCGCGGCGGCCGGCGGGGCCGGGCACCGAGTGCTCCCACCACACCGTGGCGCCGCGAAACTCGTCGGCGACTTCCTCGCTGTCGCCCATGCTGAGAACGAACCGGTCGCCGCCGCGCTCGGCGTGCTCGGCCAGGAGCGACCGCGCCTGGCTCGCGCAATGGTGACCGAGGTACGCCCTGGCCTGGTCGTACACCTCCCCGCGCTTCATGCGGTCGCCGTCGTACTCGCCGATGGTGACGGTGAGGTAGGGGTCCAGGAACCCCATGGCCCGGCGCCCGTGCCGCCTCGCGAGGCGGCCGACGTAGTAGTCGAACAGGCGGCGCGGGAGGAGCGGGCGGAGCATGCTCCACACGAACATCACGCCGGCCAGCGCCGACCCCAGGCCGGCGAACCGCTCCACCATCCCCGGCGCGCCCGCCGCCGTTAGCCTCATGGTTCTCGGCCGCGGCATTTCAGTGAACCGCCGAACTCTCAAAGCTGTGTCAGGCTGTCAACTGTTTGTGTGGGCAGTAGAGATGGGTGTTCGTGCGTTGAACGCTTTGGCTTTTCTTGTTTTGTGGTGTGCTCTCCTATGATCCTATACAACATCCTATATAACCAGATTATTTTCCTTCTTGTGTGTGTGCTATTGCTAGAGTCCATGTTACTACACCCTCTCTGTTTCCATAGGAACAGGGAACTGACCTAGGATCCTTTCCAAAATTTGGCAATGTTCATAAATTTTGGATCCCTTGAGGTTTGTTACCAAAATTAATTAGTAATTGCCAACGAGATTTTAGCAAAGCAGCACGTTGGCTATATGGATATAGGAAATAAAACGTTAGCCAAAGTTGCTCTACCAAGTTTGGGCTTGGCGAATTTTGGTGGAATAAGTCCACTAACTTAACCACTCAAGTTTAAAATAAGGTATCCTACCTCCTTTCCACGAAATATTCAAAACCATTCAAATAACCCCGATAGAGGTTTTGAGAGTGGTTAGCCACTGTGACAAGCCATACGGCATAGGGCGTGATGATGACTCAGCATGGACCACTTACCAGCAACTTTTCTAGGTTTCCTTCCTTTTTTCACCTACATATTTCTTCTTCTTCTGTCCATCCACCTTCTACACCTCTCTCGCTCTCTCTAAAATCGAGGACATCTCTCCCTCATCCCGTCTCTCGTGACGCCACTCCCACTCCACCCGGCGGCTTCTGACGTGGAGGTGGGACTTGTTGGCGCCATCGCTGTCATCGTCATTGATGTCGAGGGAGAACAAAGGGGCATAGGTGCCTTATAACGGTGTGCCCGCTCTTCCCAACGGCTTCTGGTAGGGAGGTGGGGCTCATTGTTGCCACCAAAGCCCTCAAAATCGATGCCGTGCGAGAAGGAAGGTGTGTCAAGCGCCGTGAACCCACGCGCCTGCTCATGCCAGTCGCTTCCAGCCACGGGGAAGGTGGGTCATGGAAATCAATGTTAGAGGCGAAGGAGGGGGCCATCAAGTACATGGTGACAGAGAAACAGCGGCGTGAGTGAGCCACATGATGAGGATCTGATGGTGGAAAGATCGATTGCAAGCGCTACGCTTTTCACGGGAGTGCATCGCCGGAGTTGCAGCGAAGAGGGATGTCGTCGCCAGAGTTGAAGGAGTTAGGAAAGAAGTGAAGAAGAAGATACTCACTGACAAATGAGGTCCTCACATATTAGTAAATTTATTTTGTCTATTCGCTTAGTCATCGCTGCGTCCTATGCCATGTCACCTGCCACAGTGGCTAAACCGCCCTTAAAACCACCATGAGGTTATTTAGACAGTTTTGCATGGTTCAAGGGATATGATATCTGGTTTTAAATCTAAGGGGATTAAGTGGTCAACTAATCAAATCTCAGGAGGTTACGTGGACTTATTCCAATTTTGATAATGCCCGCATAATTTTGGCATTACCAAAATTCGGCAAGGTGTTTTTTTGGCAGCGAACCAAAGAAGTTTTCAACCGGCCATTTTAGTGTGTAAGCACGACATCCGTTTCCTGTAGTGTAGAGTACACTATGTGGACGCTCAAGAGAACAACACACTTGGCCCTGTTCGGTACTCGCCCAGCTCCGCCGGATCCCCAAATCCGGATCCGCGGGCGACAGTCCCGCGCTCCGGGAGGAAAACCACGGATTCGGCGAACCGTTCGGCGCGCCGCTCCGGCTCCGGCGGCGACTGGGACGCGGAGGCTCGGGGGAAGGCGGCGCCTCGCCGGATCCGCCGCGGAGGACGCCCGGGCGGGACGGGACGGCCTCGCCGGAGCTCAGATCTGCGGCGGCCGCGGGGTTGGGGGGCGGCGGCGGTCTAGAAGGCGTCGTCGGGGGGTGGGGAGGGCCGCACCTGGCACGCGGAGGCTTGGGGGAGGCGGGGACGCCTCGCCGGATCCGCCGCGGAGGACGCCCGGGCGGGACGGGCGCCGCCTCGCCGGAGCTCGGGGGAGGATCCGGGGGCGGGGGGCCCGGCGCTCTGGCCGCCGTCGTCCGCGGGCGCTCTGGCCGCCGTCGTCGGTGAATAGAACGAAGCGTTACGCCGCTGTGCACTCGGCGGTGGCAATCGCGGGTAATTAACCCCAACTCCTCGGTTTGCAGATCCGTGGTTTCCCGATTTCGTCGCTCCGCAAATTTGGCCTAGCGCCCGCTCCGCTCCGCCCGCTCCGCTCCGCGTAAACAAACCGTTCGGGTCGGCTCCGCCCGCTCCGCGCGCGGATTTGCTCCGCGGAGGAGTACCGAACGGGCTCTAAACTGACTAGTTAGCTAGCAGCACGAACCCAGTCCTATTCGACCTGCGGCCGGAGTGCCGGACAATGACACATCCACCATTCCCGGTGTGCCCGCCGCCGTCGGCCTCATGCATGGTTCTCCGCCGCGGCATCGCAGTGAAACGCTAGATGCTGTCAGGCCGTGGGGCCCCCTTGCTGTGGCTGGTGTCCGTGGCACGTTGTATGCTTGTGCGTGCAGCAGAGTTAGAGACATGGGGGTGCTCATCATGAGTTGATCTTGGTTCTTTTGTTTTGTGTTGTCCTCTCGATGTGCGATACTGATCGATCCTGTGTTGTCCTGTGAGCAGGTACTACCCCTACATTTCCACAGAGATGTACTAGGGTTCACCCATTCACGGTACAAGAACAAAAACGTCCAGAAGAAAGCAGCGCTTTAGATTATCTCCTTCCGTGCAGCTCTCGACTGCCGCCCCACGTCTCTTTCTTCTGAGAAAAAGGCTACGCTCCTTTCTGCACGCTCGTAGTACTTGACTGATGGAGTCACGACAAGCTGATGATAAACGGCTGTACAACACTCCGATCCTGTGCTGCGACGCATGAACCAGGCTAACGTGCCGGAGAGGTTCGGACGGGGCAACCACGCACGTTTCCGTCGCCCGCGACATGCTGCACGTACGCTGTGCCTGCCTCCTTGTGCGCTTCGCCCCTGTCGACGTCCCGTCGCGCCCATGCACGCAGCTAAGCGCCTAAGCGGGCGGTATGGCGCGTGTCTGCTCGTCGCTGTCCTGCTTCCACTAGTAAAAAAATGATAATCCTATACCCCATATCTCAAGCTGTTTATGGAAAACCGATAGGAAAGATAGACACCTCAGTCGGTTCATCTCCGAAAACCGGCTGTCAAAAACTAACCGGTTGAGATAATGTGACATCTCAGTCGATTTTCAGAACGAACCGACTATATGAACTATACAGCTGATTTGTTTTTCGAACCGACTGTAATGTATGTTCTATTGTAGTCAGTTTTTGTTCTGAACGGGCCGAAAGCCATTCGGTAGTCGGTTTTTGTGATGAATCAGCAGTAATAGTTTGTGCGATTTTTGGACACTAAGACAGAGATCGACGATCGGAACACAGTAGAACATACATTAATCTGAATAGAAGTATATATCTGAACAGAAGTATATATCTGAACATACTTTTGACATAAGTACATATTTGAAGACTAATTAATAGTACTGAACACAGTAGTACTTGTTACAAAGTAGTAGTAATTATTGCACTAATTAACTATCTAATTAAGTCTACGCCTCTTGCTGGACGGGCCTGATCGCGCCGTCGTCGCCGTCGCTGCTGCCGTCGTGTCCGTCATCGTCGTCGAGGTCGTCGTCATCCTAGTCGGTGTCGTCTCAGCCGTCGTCGTCGTCGGTTGTGTCCTCCTAGCCGTTCTTGGTATAGTACCCATGGGCGGCGGCAGCCCTACTGGTGCTACTGCTCTAGACCGCCACCGCCGTTGTCGCCGTCGTCGTCATCCTCATCGTCCTCGTCCTTGTCCTCGTTGTGGTCCACAGCGTCCTTGTCCTCCTCCTCGTCGGCCTCGTCGGTCTCCTCCTCCGAGCCCGACTGCGGCGCACCACCGTGGAAGTCATCCGACATCCAGTTGGCGTCGTCGGAGGTCAGTGGCGTCCAATCGGCGGAGCGGTTAGTCTCCTCGTCGAAGGAAACCACCTTTTTCGCCGGCGAGTCCTCATCGGACGAGTAGTTGGATGACCAACTAATCGGTGATGGCGGTGCCGTGAAGGGCGACGGGATGAGCGTGGCGGTGATGACGGCACCAGACTGGCCATGGCGGAGGAGATAAGGAGTAGGAGGGAATTGATTGGGCAGAGGCGGAAGTAGAGTACTTATTTGGAAGAGACGAAGGGAGCGAAGCGACGCTGGAGAAGATGAAGCGAAGCGACTTATGGTATGCAGAGAGCAGTTTTGCGCGGGAATCGACGGTTGAAGACGAAGTGGCATAGTTGGTTTACCGCCCAAACCGACTGAAAATATAGATCTCAGTCAATTCCCGCACACAAACTGACTGTGAAATTTTCTGTGCGTTCAGTTTCGAATTATACTGGACTGACACCTTAGTCGGTGACTATTGAAAACCGACTGCAAAGTGTGACATGTGGCCATTTTGGAGGGAACTGACTAGAGAGCACGCATCTTGATCTTCGTGAGCATGACCGGTCAATCTTCCCTTAGTCGGTTTTCTTGGAATAACCGACTGTAAAGTGGGTGGTGCATCAGTTTTTGGTAGGAACCGACTGAGAGAGCGCTCATCCCGACCTTCTGGCCACCAAGTAACGGCTGAAATATTTCGTCGGTCAGTTTTATTAACGAACCGACTGAGATAATTTGGCAGGTCTATACATGCTGTCCGAATTGAGCAACAACCAACATTCAATGGAAGTAGCAAGTGCTAGTTCTTACACAAGTTAGATAAGTTAGAAATTTAATCATTAATTTTGAAGAAAATCATTTTACGGAGTAGTAAGGTATAACTGTTTAACAATGACATATGCATATACTGCTGTTATTATTTTTATACTCTATGAATTAACAATCTTTGAATTAATTTTTAAACATATGCGCATTTTGTAGATGGATCGACAGTGGATGTACGTCATGGTGAAGATAAGAGCATGGAGGAGGTGCCAAAGACACGGACGAAGGCAATGACATCCCTGATACTGTCAGTAGCCCATGTATCGAGCAGAGGCCTGATGAAGTCCATGAGTTAGAAGAGGACGTCTCGCCGGAGGACACATCGAGGCATTAAGAGAACCACCTAGATCAGATGTTGCGTGATGAGGAAGAAATTGTGAGAATAATAGGAAGTACAATAAATTTGTTGGGTTGCTGGAAGATTCTGAGAAACCTATGTACCTGGATTGCAAGTACACAAAGTTGAGCGGCGTGTTGGAACTGTTAAAATTGAAGGCAAGCAGTGGTTGGAACGACAAGAGCTTCTTGTTGCTCCTAACTCCATTAATGATATGCTTTCAGAGGGAAACCATATGCCAAAAACTACGTACAAAGCAAAGAGGGTTGTTTGCCCCTTGGGAATGGACGTACAGAAAATACATGCATGTCCCAAACGACTGTATCCTATACCCTAGAGAGCATGCGGAACTGCGTGCATGTCCAGTGTGCAAAGCATCTCGATACAAGCGTACGTCAGAACCCGATGACGGCAAGGATGGCTTGGATGGGAGGAAGGGGACTCCTGTGGAGGTTGCGTGGTACTTGCCTATAATTCCCCAATTGAAGCGCTTATATGCGAACCCTAAGGAGGCAAAATTGATGCGGTGGCACGCGAAGGAGCGTACAGATGATGAAATGCTGAGACACCCCGTAGATTCTTTACAGTAGAGAAATATTGACAGGAGGTATCCTAAGTTTGGTGAAGAAGGGAGGAATGTAAGGTTTGCGCTGAGCACTTATGGAATTAACCCGTTTGGCAACATGAGCAACCGACATAGCACCTGGCCCGTGAATCTTTGCATGTACAACTTTCCTCCTTGGTTGTGTATGAAGCGGAAGTACATCATGATGGCAATACTTATCCAAGGTCCGAAACAATCCGGTAATGACATTGATGCGTACTTCGCGCCATTGGTGGAAGATTTGCACCTTCTGTGGATCGAAGGGTACAGCTGTGGGATGTGTACATGAAGGAAAACTTCACGTTACGGTGCATGCTATTCCTAACCATCAATGATTATCCTGCTTACGATAACTGTTCAGGGCAGACTATCAAAGGTCCCAATGCATGTGTTCAGTGCCTAGTTGAAACAACAAGTAGGTGGCTTAAGCATTCTAAAAAAACTGTGTACATGCGTCACCATCGGTTCCTCTGGAAAGATCACAAGTACCGACGGATGATTCATGAATTCGATGGTACTATTGAGAAAGGCTTGGCTCCAAAGAAACTTAGTGGTATAGAGATCTACGATCAGGTTAAGGACCTAAAAGTCGTGCTCGGAAAGGAAAAGTTCAAACGCAAAGGTAGGCCGAAGGAAAAGCCGGTTGAGACGACCATCTGGAAGAAGAGATCAATATTCTATGACTTACCTTACTGGAAGCACCTAGAGGTTTGTCACTGCATCGATGTCACCGGAGCTATCATCCCCACCACCATCCACCAATGCCCGAGCATCCCCACCACCGTCCACCCCTCCCCGACCAGACCCGCCACCGGCGTCCCCCACGAGATTAGGTTTTTTTTCTCTAAAATGTTAGATATGTAGTATCTGTGATATATGCTAGTAGATTTATTTCTTATATGCTAGATGGATGTGTACCGTATTCTGTATTTTCTTGTCTATTTACTACTTGTACTAGACGTATATGCATATATGTTTTGTGATTTAGTTCTTGTTAGTTAACTATTTCCGGTAGATGCATATGTTCGCTGATTTATTTCTGTTGAACTAGTAGATGTATATGTTCTATGATTTGTAATATGTATATGCTAGTTAACTATTTCTGATTAATAGCCCATGTGCTTCACCATCACCCTCGGGACCGTCTGTTGAGACAACTACCCCTGCCGTGACCAAGAAGAAGAAGAGGCAGGGAGAGGGTAGAAAGTGGTCGAAGAGGCCGGATGTCAAGTACACTATGACTGCTGTACATGACTCAGGGGCCCCTCTTGAGCTCGACGGGGCGAGGAAGAAATTCTCAACCATCTGCGGGATTGTAACACAGGAACGGGTGCTCATCACCCTTCCGAGCTGGAAGGGCGTCGGTTGCATGTTGCTCAGGGCAATAGTTTCTGAAATCATGGGTTACTTCATCGTAAGGGAAGAATGGAAGACTCTCATGGAACAAGCTTCCAGGATGACAACGTGCAAGGCGTGGAAGAATTTGAAGACCACGCTTGTGACGGAGTACGTGGACACTGATGAGGAACCGTTCCAGAAGTTTCCCGTGATTACCCTTGAGGCTTGGGCTGAGTTTGTGAGGATGAATACATCGGACAAATTCCTGCAAAGGAGTGAACAGAATAGGGCCCTCTTGAAGAGAAACAAGCACCCCCACCGTTTTGGCACAGGCGGCTATGTGGGCATCTCAAAGAGGTGGGAAAGGGAGGATCAGGAGGCATCGCAGTCCAATGCCCCATCTCTATTTGCGAACATCCATGACGCGAGGGCAAGAGCGTGGGCTAGAGCAAGGGCCACATCGGATAACACTTCGGGTTCAGCCCAACCCAAATTCAAAAACCCTGCTGATGAGCTAGCTTATCAACGCTTGGTGAGATATCGAACAGCCTATGTACTATTACACCTTACGACTAACCTCATTTCAATTAAAACACAAATTCTGGATTTTGTAGCTCGAACTCGATGCGGCATCTCAAGCTGGAGCATTCTTGGGTGATATACTAGAAGAAGACTTGGGAAACCTGGAGCACCCCAGTCGCACGCAAGGTATTGGTTCCCTTTGTCCATGGAAATATGGACGCAAATGAGAGTTGGAGGTCAAGCGCGAATGCAAAAGAGCGAGGAAACAGGCCGAGGAACAACGCAAGCATCGAGAGCTTAAAGAAGAGATTCTAAATGACCTAAGGATGGAGTTTCAAGCTGGGAGAAGCGAACCGGCCATTGCGTGTAGCCCTAGTGCCCATAGGAGTAGCTACGCGTAGATTGACCTTCCTACGCGTGCTGATGATATGGAAGACACGTTCCCCTGTGATTAGATCGAGGTAAAAAGCACTTTATCTTCGCAATGCACCACGCGTGATCATTTAGACCCCTTGGCTAATACTCTAAATCACTATGTAGGTTCCGATGAAATGCACTATTAAAGTGCGGATTCAGGGCTTGGATGAATATCTCAATGCAGTTTGGGGGCTAGTGTGTCTAGCATCAGGAGTGCAGAGGCCCCTAGGCCCTTCGCACGCAAGGGTGAACGTCGACGACGTCAACACCACTTTCAAACATGTCAAGCTCCTGATTCCACCGAACGATGAGATATTAACTCTAGATGATGCCAAGGGCTCATTTATCCAGTGGCCCAAGAGGGACATCTTACTCGACTAGTTGTGGCCAACTAGTAAAGTTTTGGCGGTACCTTCGACGCTCTCCCCTGTTGTAGTGCCTACCTTTTCACCACGAGCGTTAGAACGCAATGTGGCACCCTTGGAGCCCAACGTGGAATCGCCACAGCATGACATGGGAAAAGGACTTGATGCGTTTGCCTCCTAGCGAACAAATGTCCATCGAACAAATTCAAGCGCTATATGACACTGGAGGGAGTCTCCTGACTGCTCCGGTGTGCTGTACATACAAGGAAGGGAAAGCACTGGGCAAGAATTCTAGGAATATTTTAAACGATCTTGGGTGGGGTTGCGCAGCGTTGCACAAGCATTACATGAATAACTTCAAGAAGAAAAAAGACGAGCATATGGCAGGTTTCTTAGTGAATTTCAAACATGAGCACTACCACGACCAACTTGGACAGTTCTTAGTGACTTAGGAGGACTTGTTCATCATGTACAACCTAGACGGCTTGGACGCGAGCCTCATAAGATGCTACACATTGTAAGTGCCTACTCTCGTGCTCCATGTATATTAGTACAATACCTATACTTGTCGCTAATACATAACTCTTTTGTCGTGTATGTATAGATCTGCTCTTGTCAGTGCGAGCGAAGAGAATCAATGGATAGGATTCATTGACTCACACCTTGCCTTAGAGCAGACCATGGATAGTGTTGAAAGAGTTGTTGAGGATCACGTGCTAGCTATTATGGAGGCCAGCCGAGATAAGAAATTCATCCTTTTACCTAATAGAAGGTAAGTGCTCGGTAACTGTTCATTTCTAATACTTGTGCATTTTGTACCTTTGGCGCAACATCAATTAGCTTGGGATTAATTACAATGTAGCTACGATTGGATTCTTATTGTTATTATACTAAGTGAGGGCAAGGTCTTTTACATGGACTCTTACCTGAAGAAGGGCACCAAATTTAAAAGGATCGACATGTTGCTCAATAGGTAAACCAATTACCTCATCTAACTCTATTCTGTTAGGTCACTACTCTAATCAAACTTTTCTGCCATCATTTAGAGTCTCTAGTATTACTACACTACTGGGGATTTCCGGTATGTATCCAGTTCCACGCATTTACGCTTCATAATATGGGTTACATATAACTTAATTAAGCCGAGTCATTCTATATGTTTTCAGTGCGGCCAGCAGCCCAACGAATCCCATTTATGTGGCTTCTATGTTTGCCACCACATAAAACTTCTCATGGGTTGAGCTGCCAAGACCGAAGTCACCGAGGTAAGCAAAGTTTCTCTACAATACTGTTCTATCCATATTCTTCTACATGGCTGTAGTATGATCTTCATATCAACAGGTTGCACCTATTCGCAACACTCAATTGCCACAGGACGAGTTTGCCGATATTCGAGAGCAGTTGGCCAGGTTCATTGTTCAGCAAGTCATCAATGAAGATGGCGAGTTCCACCATGACGGGATGGAACCGACGATTGAGCTCAACACTCAAATGTGATACAAACTTGTATATTCAACTGTCTAGTGAACTAAATTTAAATGTGAACTTCTTCATTTTACTAATTTCTATCTACTTGAGTTTGTGAATTCAAATGTGGTGTGGATGTCAATGTGCATGTGAATTTCTATATTCTTTATGTTCTGGGATGATCTGGGAGAGATCTAGGAAAATCGAGATATATAAACTGATTTTTCTATTTCAGGGCAGGCAAAAACCTGAATTTTGCATGCCTGTCCCAAATAATATCCCAGCCGGTTCTCCAAATAAACGGGCTAGGATAATTCAATACGGTAGTCATTTCATCCAACGAAATCGACTGAGATAGTATATTATCACAGTCGGTCCAGTGGGATGAAGCGATTGAGATACAAATTTACCTCAGTTGGTTTGCTTCAGTGAACCGAATGAGATAATATTATCTCTCAGTCGGTTCTGCTCCAAGAAATGACAGAGATACTCTTTTACCTCATGCGGTTGGATTTTATGAACCGACTGAGACGGTGTTCTATCTCAGTCTGCTTTGCTTGGACAACCGACTCAGGTGTTGTTATCCCAGCCGGTGTCAGAAACCAGCTAAGATAAGACGGATTATTAGCTCCCCTTGCTTACAGCTGGATGTGAAACTAGCTGAGATAACCTTTTTGAACCGGCTGTAAAAGCCTTTATGTGGTAGTGTTGGGCCCGTCGTCCGGCCAAGGTGTGCAACCAGCCGGTGTGCCCGTGCGGAGCAGCCGTGCAGATAAGAGATATGAGAGCGAGTCCGTGCTGCCCCTACAGGCTGCAGTGTTTTGTTTGCTCAAAGCACATGCTGGTGAAACTTGGTTTTGCTTTTCGAGTACTCTTTCTTCTCTCGTTCAAGTACCAAATCAGCAGGAGAAAATCTAAAATCTTAGAGGCTATGTTTGGATCTTTGAATTGAATTGGGTCAATAGAACTAGAGCTCCAATTCATTTTCATGTTGAATTGGAATTTGTTTAGGATTCCAGTTCCACAATTTGGATGTCATACCAAGTTGCAAAGTAGAATTTTATCAAAATCAAATCAAATTGGCGTTTGGTTTCCAGTCTTAGAATTATCTGGTCATAACATCTAGCTAAATTTGAGGATGGAAGCCACAGTTGGAGTCACGGTGATTCTGGCAGCTAGAGTCATAGTGATCCTAGCAGCCGGAATTAAGGTGGTCATAGTGACCAGAGTCAAGGATGATGGTCGAGTTGTGGGTGGTGTCAACCCGAGTTGTGGTGCCACCCTTGAAGCCATCGACAGCCATAGATCCAACTCTTGATAGAGGCAACGCTTAGGTTGAGAAGATCCGGCCCTGGCAAATGATACTTGACTTTGAGAGCCATAGACTCCATGCTCAGGTAGAGCAGATCCAATGTTGGTGGTCTCTATGGCATTGGAGGTGGAGGAGATGAAGGAACTCATAGGAGCAAAGGAGATGGGGTGGTCGATGAGAGCTTTTTGTGGTATCGAGGATGGATGAGATGAAGGAACTCGCAGGAGCAAAGGAGAAGGGTTGGTCAATGGGAGCTCTTCGTACCACCGGTAGTAGAGGAGATGAAAGCAATCATCAGAGTAGAGGAGAGGGTTGGTCAAAGCGAGCTCTCTATGGCAATGGAGGTGGAGGAGATGAAGGAGCTCACTAGAGGACGAGAAAGGCAGTGGTCAACGGGAGCTCTCTATGGCATTGAAGGAGGACGAGGTGAAGGATCATGCCATAGGAGCGGAGAGCCGGCAGTGATGGGAGCTCTTGGGTGGTGGTAGCCGACCAACCAACAAGAGATCGCTGGCAGTGGCTGTAATGACCCATCTTTATAATTAGGTGTAAATGAGGTCCTCGATGATCATCATGTAATAAAGTAATTTTCTTCCTCGTCTAATTTTTGTCTTTAGAATAATTAAAATAGCTCAAATAAAAACCTTACAATTTTGACCTCGAATCAACTTAAATAAAATTTCTGAAACCAAAGTTATCAAAATTTGACTTCGATAATTTTTATGAGTCTTATCCGCCTTAAAGAAGACCTCTGAAAATTTTCAAGTGATTTGAAATTAATTTTCATATTTGAATAAAATATTATTCGAACAATTTCCAAAGTGGCAGAAGTGTAATATATTAATTGAGTAAATTTTCTCTTATTTAAAATTTATAAAATTTTATGTCTATGCCTCATTTCTCTCCATGAGCCCAAGTATATTTTTTTCGTAAATTTTTGGGAATAATTTCAACTACCTACAGTGCAAACCTAAATTTGAGCAAAATGTGGACTTCTATTTAAATGACTAAAAAAATAACTTAGTTTAATTTTAGAAAATTCATATAGGTCATTAATACTTTAAAGACCCTTTGTGAATTTTTACAGATTAAAATCCTTAGATTTGAACTCTCTACAAATTGAAAACCTAAAATAGAGTAAAAATAAAATAAAAAGGAAATAGGAAAAGAATCCCTACCTCAGTGGGCCCAAGGCCGGCTCACTATCATGCGCACCATAGGCTAGGCCCAGTGCTAGCACCTGCCCATGCATTACCCCATCTACCACTGACTAGCGAGGCCCGTTGGTCAGGTCCTCGCTTCCACGCGATCACGCCACGTGCCGTGTGAGGGCAAAGCACAAGCATGGCGCGCCTCGACGGCCACCTGCCCCATCGCTCTTGCCGCTGGCCGCTAGATCCTCATCCATTGATGTCGCCATACGTGGACTCAACCCCGCGATGCCACATCCATTTCCCAATGCCAAAGAATCGTTGGAGCTGACGGAAGCAACACCGGAGAACTCCCCTATCAACCACTCCTTTCTTGATTGCCTCACCACCTCTTGCACTTTCTCCTCCTTGACGGCACCAACGAGTTCCCGCACATATCCTACACCTCCAATGCAAGAGAATGAGTGTGCCGTCGAGCCATCCGCTAGGAACACCAGCGGCAACTGAGCTATGTCTGCTGCATCCATTGCGGTGCCTACATGCCATTTCCCAACGGGAGGTAATCTAGGCTCATCTACCTTGTCAAACTCCATTGTGCTCCCTAAACTCACTTCAACACTCACCAAGGCTTTTGTCTTCAACTCCAGCGAAGCACCGTCGTGTTCTCTCTTCTCCCTCTCTAGTTAGCCCAAGCCTTGACCGACAACTTCTTTACCTTCGCTTGGATCTCTTCTCTCCTTCTGATGTCTCATTTTCTCTTTGTTTTCATTGGAAGTCCTCATCGCTGAGTAGCGCGTCGCTGTCGCCATGAACAAAAAGCCACTGTCACAGGATTCCTTCATCGCAACTTAGCATCGAGATGTGTTTGTGGGACCCGCGTAGACCTTCTCTGTCAAGGAACCAAACCGCGGGCGCCATCTACCTCCGTGTCACCAACCACCACCATCCACGCTGTTACCCGCCACCGTGGCACTACCTTTTCCAACCACACCAGCCTCGGCTGGTCACGCATCCTTTCTTGTGGTTAGCTCCAAAACCTAGCGCACCCATTCCTCTGCCTTCTCAATCTCTGCCGGTGTGGATCCATTGTTGTTCTGTTTAGATTGCCGCCGGCGAGCATTGGTTTGAATCTTTGGTGAGCCGCTGACCCTCTCGACCACAGGAATGAGTCCGCGACGCGTTTAGGAACCCAATACCATAAATCACGTGCGATTTGGTGCCCGAATCATTGGGCACCTCTGCACCACCATACATGAATGCTTGGCCTTGTTGGCGTCTAAACGCCGGTGGTCTAGAGCATGCACGGGCAGTTAGGTAGTTAAAATAGATGGGTAGTGAGATTATGACATGCAGGGCCTGCTCACTTAAGAATTTTAATTAAAATGTGTTAAAGAAAATGAGGGGATGACAGGTAGGTCCCCATGGTATAACGGTCACTTAGATTGAATTAATAAAAAGATATAAATCTGACAAGTAACTCCTCCGTGGCCAGTCCCAAGCCCGAGTAAAGGAGGAGGGTTGTGATAGGCTTGGTGAGCCAGCGTAAATACCCAGCCATTCTTATGGATATGAAACCCAATAGAAATTTGTTGGGGTGTAACCCTCTTAGCAACGTGCCATATCGGAACCCGGGTGTGGTGTTAAATGAGCAAGGGCCGGGCCAGGGCGGATGTAGTGATAAGTGTGCAAGGGCCTTCGCATTTTCCTTGACGAATGTGAAGGGTAAGGAAGCTAGTCGATGCAAATAGGATTCATGTTTGTAGTTGGAATGTAGGGTCCTTAACTGGGAAGCTATGAGAGTTAGTTGAGGCTACGATTAGGAGACGTGTAAATATCCTTTGTGTCTAGGAGACTAAATGGATGGGCCAGAAGGTGAGAGAGGTTGAGAATATTGGTTTCAAGTTATGGTACTCAGGGTTGGTTGGGAATAGGAATGGTGTAGGCATTCTAGTTGATAAGAGCCTCAAGAATGGAGTAGTGGACGTCCAGAGACAGGGGGATAGATTATTCTAGTTAGGTTAGTCATTGGAGATTTGATGCTGAATGTCATTAGTGCTTATGCCCCACAAGGAGGTCTCGATGTGAACATAAAGAGGCAATTCTGAGAAGACTTAGATGACATTGTTAGAAGTGTACCTACTAATGAGAAACTCTTCACAGGAGGAGACCTAAATGGCCATGTGGGTTCATCAAATGAGGGGTTTGAGGGGGTGCATGGGGGCTTTGGGTATGGCGATAGGAACCAAGAGGGCAAGGAGTTCTTAGATTTTGTTCTAGCTTACGACCTAATGGTAGCTAATACCTTTTTTTAGAAAAAGGCAATCTCATTTAGTGACCTTTAGTAGTGCATAGCACTCCAAGCCAAATTGATTTTGTCCTTACCAGGAGAGTGGATAAACGGGCTTGTGTAGATTGCAAGGTGATACCTGGTGAGTGTGTTGTCCCACAACATAAGCTGGAGGTGGCTGATTTTCACTTTCATTTACACGGTCGTGGGACAAAGGTGCCAAAATTACGAGAACAAAGTGGTGGAAGCTCAAAGGGAAGCGCAACATATCTTTAAGGATAGAAAGATTATAGGAGGACCATAGAACAAAGAAAAAGACGCGAATAGCATGTGGGTGAAGATGGCAACTTGCATTCGAATGTTGGCTAGGGAGGTGCTTGGAATAACCAAAGGGAAGAAATGCGAACCTAAAGACACCTGGTGGTGGAATGATGATGTCCAAAAAGTTATCAATGAGAAGAAAGAATGTTACAAGCGCTGGCATCATGAAAGAAGTACAAACTAATGGAGAAGTACAAAGATGCCAAGAAGAAAGCAAGGCAAGCTGTGAGTGAAGCAAGGGGGCGGGCTTATGATGAGCTATACCAGCGATTAGGTACAAGGGAAGGTGAAAAAGATGTGTACAAGATGGCTAAAATTCATGAGAGGAAGACAAGGGACTTCAACCAAGTTAAATGCATCAAGGACGAGGTAAATTGACTTCTAGTGAAAGATGAGGAGATCAACAACAGATGGGGAGATTATTTTGATGAATTGTTCAACGGTGGGAATGAGAGCACTATACTTGAGTTATATGACTCCTTTGATGACACCAACAGGCGTTTCATGCGGAGGATCCAGGAGTTCGAGGTTATGGTGGCCCTAGAAAGGATGAAAGGAGGTAAGGCATTGGGCCCTGATGATTTTCCTATTGAGGTGTGGAGATGCCTTCGAAACATGGTAGTAGTATGGCTAACTAAGCTATTCAATCGCATCTTTCGGTCAAACAAGATGCCTGAAGAGTGGAGAAAAAGTATATTAGTACCTATCTTCAAAAATAAAGGTGATATTCAAAACTGTACTAATTATTGAGGAATTAAGCTTATGATTCATACTATGAAGCTATGTGAGAGAGTGATTGAGCATCCACTAAAAACATTGATGAGCGTCACAAAAAATCAATTTGTTTTTATGCTCGGGAGATCGACTGTGCATGTGATTTTCTTGCTACGTCAGCTTATGGAGAGATATAGAGCGTAGAAGAAGGATCGACATATTGTATTCATTGAATTGGAGAAGGAGTATGACAAAATACCAAGGGCAGTCATGTGGTGGGCGTTGGAAAAACATAAAGTCCCAACTAAGTATGTTACCCTTATCAAGGATATGTACGATAACATTGTGACAAGTGTTTGAACTTGTGATACCCTTATCAAGGATATGTACGATAACATTGTGACAAGTGTTTGAACTTGTGATAGTGAGACCGGTGCCTTCCCAATCAAGATAGGACTACATCAAGGGTCAGCTTTGAGCCCATACTTTTTTTCCTTAGTGATGGATGAGGTCGCGAGGGATATACAAGAAGATATTCCTTGGTGTATGCTCTTTGCTAATGATGTGGTGCTAGTAGATGAGAGTAGGATGGCCGTCAATAGGAAATTAGAGCTGTGGAGACAGACTTTAGAATCGAAAGGGTTTAGACTTAGCAGAACCAAAACTGAGTATATGAGGTGCAATTTTATTAGTGCTAGGTGTGAGGAGGGCGAGGTAAGTCTAGAAGGGCAAATAGTGCCTAAGAAAGACACTTTACGATACTTGGGATCAATGCTACAGAGCAATGGTGGTATCGATGACGACGTTAGCCACAGAATCAAAGAGGAGTGGATGAAATGGCAGCAAGCATCTGGCATCCTTTGTGACAAAAAGGTCCCACAGAAGCTAAAAGGTAAGTTCTATAGGACGGCGATTAGACCTGCGATGTTGTATGGAGTAGAATGTTGGTCCACTAAAAGACAACACATCCAACAGATAAGTGTCACAGAGATGCGTGTGCTACGGTGGATCTGTGGTCATACAAGAAAGGATCAAATCCGAAATGAGGATATACTTGATAGGGTAGGGGTGGCACCGATTGAAGAGAAGCTTGTCCAGCACCGACTAAGATGGTTTGGACATATCCAACGAAGGCCTCCAGAAGCACCGTGCATAGTGGTATTCTAAGATCTATAGATAATACTAGGAGGAGCAGGGGGCGACCAAAGTTGACATGAGAGGAGGCAGTAAAAAGAGACTTGAATGATTTGAATGTATCTAAGGATTTGTCTCTAAATAGATCCACGTGCCCGAACCATAATATTCCTCTCAAACCTTTTTTTGTCTTTACCTTTTGGCTCATGAAAATTTTATTGGGTTTCATCTCTAGCCTATCCCAACTTTCTTGGGACAAAAGGCTTGGTTGTTGGTAGAAAAATCTGACAGGTGGACCCTCTCTGTCATATACTCACCAGTGTAAAAAATATATTTTCTGCTTAGTATGACATGTGGACCCAAAGGCCAGTTGACTATTCAAGGCTGACTCCTGGCCCCACATGTCAACCCTTGACTAGTCAAGCCTGAGTGAGAAAAGTTTTTCTCCATTTATTTAAATGAGAAAAAGACAGAAAATGTTTAAAATGCCTTGATCTTGTAAAATTCATATGAACTCCAAATGAGATGAATTTTTTTTCTAAATTCATATATAATATGTAGTATTTAATGGTATCATTTTCATGCATATTACTGTTATACATAATTTCAAAATTATAGATATTTCAAAATTACAGATATGTCCTTTAACCATAAAATTTCATATAAATCTTAGAAAATTCATAACTTTTAATCTAGAACTCCAAATTGAGTGAAAGCAACTTTATTAGTTTCATAATTTTATTTTCTACTTTGTAGAATGCATTTCATTCATCATATAGCATCTAAAATTCTTGACATTGATTTATTGCCTTCTTTTGTCTTTTTGGGCATCTCAGTATTTCTCTCGGTATAACCCGGCAACGAGGCCTTTTACAAAGTTGACCCTCATCATGATCAGGAACCATATCAGCAAGGAAGTATTGCAGTTCACTAAGATTCCTCGTTTAATTAATGCTGTTGTTGGTGGATGAGATGGTTATCACTACGATAGAATGGGTTATCGAAGACCCCACATCATATGCAGTTCTTTAAAAACTACCTCTAACTCCCAGAGAAGTGAACCGCTGCGATAACCAGATTCATAAGCGGTTTTTACTAAGAACCGCCTGCGGTATCGGGGTAACATATCGTAGGCAGTTTTTAATAAGAACCGCTTGCAATGAGGGGCTTATCACAGGCGATTCTATTTGAAACCGACTGTGATAAGACACCCATTTATTACTACCTGATAGACCCGAGCATTGTCTTAAATTTTCAATTCTTACACATATGGTGGCGAAGTTGAGGCAATTTTTTGCCTTGGAGTTGAATTGGTCCAAAAGAACCATGGATTTGGGGAGGATATTGCATATCTATTTCACATTGGTGATCCACGGTTAGTGATTGATTCAAAAAATTAAATAATTTGGTAGAAATGTGCTAAAGAGAAAGAATGTAGGTCTAGTTTGGTTATGGAAAATTCTATTTGTTTTTGTTGATTTTGAGGCATATAATTGTTGTAAATATTATATTGAGCATGTTGTTAGCTATTTTAGGGTGGAAAAATGATAGATTAATTGTGGATAGTTTAGATATTATGAAAGAGAGAGAAGTGTATATATAGCATATATGAGTAATTCATTATTTAAGAATTGATTTATCTTGTCTCATCAATAGATATTGTAATTGTTGGAAGTTTGCATGAAATGAAATTTTAAGAATGTTTTGATATAGTAAAAGCCCACATATTAATGACATGATTAATTAAAATTTTATTTACTAATCAAGTTTCATATTAAGTTGTACTTGTCATAAATAAATTTGTAATTATTGGTAGGTTGTATGTTTGTGAATTAAATAGAATACTGATAATTATTTTTTAAATATAGTCAAACCAACATAGTAATGACAGTATTGTATAGATTAATTAACTCTTGGTAGGCACTATGTGAACCTCAATATGCAACATGAATTAAATTTATTTTGATGTGTCGCATAGATGGACCAAAGCTAGATGTACGATGATAACCTCTTAAATGAATAGTACCTTTACCGTGTATATTTGTTGTCCATGCAAAGACTGCGAGAATCTACATATGTTTGAGAACTCAGAGCAGATGCAAGGTCATTGAGTGGTACACATGGTGGACAAGTCACCGTTAGCAGCAAACAATATAGGAAGTTTGTAATGACGACATTGTGGAGGAAGATAACTACATGGTGGCTGATGTTGATTCAGATTTAGATTCAGATGAATTTTCATCGTTAGATGATCGTCACCATCTAGATGAGATGTTGCACCATGCAGAAGGGAATTGTAATCCGTGGGAGTATGAGAAATTCAAAGTCTTAATGAGGGACTCAGAGAAACCTTTGTTTGAGGGATGCAAGAATAAGTACACGAAACTATCATCAGTGTTTGAATTGTTGAAACTGAAGGCAAGCAACGGGTGGTTAGATAAGAATTTCATGGCGTTATTTGGTCTCACAGTAGACATGCTTCTAGGGGAAATGAGTTGCCTAGAAGTATATACCAAGCCAAGAAGGTTCTTTGTCCGTTGGAAATAGAAATACAATGAATACAAGCTTGTCCGAAGGATTGTATCCTCCTTCGGAAAGAGTACGCAAACCTCCATGCATGTCCAGTGTGCAAGACATCCTGATACAAGTGTAAGGATCAAGGCGATCACGATGAGCGAGACGAGGTGACGGAAGGGACTCCAGGTAAGGTCATGTGGTATCTTCCTATAATTGCCCATATGAAGCATTTATTTGCGAACCCAAATGATGCAAAATTGTTGTGGTTGCATGCTAAGGTGCACAAGAATGACAGAAAGTTTAGATATCGTATTGATTCCATCAAGTGGACAAACATCGATAGGAAATTCGAAGATTTTAATAGGGAACTAAGAAACATAAGGTTTGGATTGAGCACAGATGAAATGAACCCATTCAGAAACATGGGCAGTCATCATAGCACTTGACCTGTGAATCTCTGTATCTATAACCTTCCTCCTTGGTTGTGCATGAAGCAAAAGTACATTATGATGGTGATACTTGTGCAACCGAAGCAATCTGGGAACGATATAGATGTTTTCCTAGAGCCATTGATGGACGACCTCATAAAATTGTGGACCCATGGGAAGATGTATTTGATGCTCACAAGTGACAGAACTTCAATTTGCACAGCTTGCTATTCTGCACCATAAATGATTATCGTACCCTTGCTAACCTTCCGGGGAAGAGTATGAAAGGATCAAAAACATGTACGAATTCCTTGCATGATACGGCTAGTGTTGTTTAACATTCGGTGAAAATCATGTACATGCGTCACCATAGTTTCCTTTGGAGAGATTACCCATACCGTCGAATGAAGAAACAATTCCACGGACAAAAAAAGGACAGTACATCTCCTAGGCATTTTAGCGGTACAGATGTATATGACATGGTTAAGGATATAAAATTTATGTATGGGTAGGGAAGGAAAGTGAAGGCTACACGTGAGAAGGCCGTGCAGAAGAAGTGGTCGATATTCTAGAACTTACCTTATTAGGAGCACTACAAGTTTTTCACTGCATCGATGTCATGCACGTAGAGAAAAATGTATGTGATAGTGTTATTGGTTTGTTATTGAATATCAAGGGCAAAAATGGCCTTGCTCTCCTCGTCCTCCGGTGATCCTGATCCTCTAGCGCTCTTGGTCCTCTGGCGATCTCCCTTCCTCCAAGGTATATGACTCTCACTTCCACGGTGGGCTTCCTCCTCCTCTCCCTATGGCGGTACACGATGCTCTTACTCTCAACATGGATTTCTCCGCTGGTCACGAGTTTGCATCTTCAGTACGCATCGTCTTCACTCAACGGTGCACCCTCTTGGCCAGCAACATCACTTTCTTTTGGTGGTCTCTTTTGGCCGTTCTCACTTTCATGTTACACCTGATTCAATTGGAGTCTTGCATAGTTGGGCTTTGTGATGAACTATCTGTGTTGCAACTGCATGATCACACTTTTTGGTTTTCTGTCAGCAGTAAAGCTGTTGGTTTTCTGGTCTACTCCCTCCGGCAATTCTCTTATGCTCTCTTTCAGTGCTACTTCCACCTTTGGGGTTCTAGTGGACCAAACTAGAGATTGGAATGCTCCCGCTGGCTAAAGGAACAACAAGAATCTTGGATCTTGTTGAGTCCCACCAAGCGTCTACATCAAAAAGCGCTTCATGCTCTTCACTTACGGCCACACAAATCAGCCCTCAAGTTTGGTTCTCATTTTAGGCGCCGGATTTCTTTTGCTGATTCTATTGCTTACGCCGTTGTGAAGGATACTCACAGCAAGTGTAACAAAAACCAGCTTCAAATCCAAATTTAGTTTGTATTCCGATTGGATCTCTCATGATCAACCTTAGTGGTTCTTCAGATGCTTTGCTCAATCGCTGCACGGACATCGGTTATGGTTCATCTTGTCAGTTACCCAGAGCCGGCCCGCAGGGGGGCGGCCGCCCCGGGCCCCCAAAATCCAGGGGCCCCCAAAATCCAGTAGCCATGTATTATGGGCCAATACGTTATACGTGCTATGCTACTATGCATCAATGCATGCCCAGGTGATCAGAGCCTGCAGATGATCCAGGTAATTAGGGATTAGCAATTTAGCATTGGCAGCCACGCACATGCAGCCACGCAGCGGCCACGCACACGCACACGCAGCCACGCAGCGGCACGCCGGCACCGCGGCAGGCCGATCGCCCGCGCGGCCGCGCCGAGACGCTGATTGATTCGGGATTAGGGATTAGCATTGCCGCACTGCTGATTAGGGATTAGCATTGCCGCACTGCTGATTGAATTAGCGCAACCAGCAGCAGCCACGCAGCCACGCCGATTGATTCCAGATTGATTCGTTTGTTCACGTAAAAAAAAAGAGCGATAGATCCGCCGACGTCGTACTGCCGCCTCCTGGTAATTTCCTTCCTAATCCAGTTCACCACTGATGTGTTAATTTGTTCGATGTGTTAATTTCTTGGATGCATAGCCGGCACCGTTCAACAATTGATGTAATTTTTTTTAATTGTTTTCAGCATTGTGTGTTCATGTCATCCAGAAAGTATGCATCGGGTAGCGATAAAGGAAAAGGAAAAAAGTTGTGGATGACTTGGTACAATCACAGCGCGGAGATATTCACAAATTTTTCAAGAGTAATACTGGTGCTTCCACTGCTTCGATAAACCCAGATGATGAGTTGGCGATAGTTGCCATAGAGGAAGAGCAACCAGCTAATGGGAATTTGGAATCTGATCAACAAGAAGAAAATGTCAACACCAACATCAGCGATAACAATGTAAGTGGCTCTGAGAATGTAGGTAATTCATCGGATGCACATGCACAGTCTACTAGTGTTGATGAACAACCAGTTTATACTGCTGATATTTGTGATCCAAGAAATTGGGATAATCTTGATAATAAAGCAAGAGACATCTTAGTTGAGAAAGGGCCTATGAGAGAGGAAAAAATGGAATACCGTCTAGACGATGCAGGAAGACATTTTTCATATGCTCATTATCATAGGAAATTAAGCAATGGAGAGGAACATGATAGAAAATGGCTAGTTTATTAAAAACATGTCGACAAAGTTTTTTGCTTCTGTTGTAAGATCTTCAAGTCTAGCATTAGCAGGAGTCAGAGTTCCTTAGCACATGATGGATTAGGACATTGGAGGCATATTAGTGAGAAGCTTAGAGAACATGAAAATAGCGTCGAGCATATTAATAACATGAACAAGTGGAATGAATTGAGGGTTAGACTACGGAAAGAGGAGACTATTGACAAGGAATTGCAGCATCAAATAACAAAGGAGAAAGAACGCGTCAGGCAAGTTTTGTTAAGAATAATAGCCATTGTGAAATATCTTGGTAAACGCAATTTGGCTTTCCGAGGAAACAGTGAGCAGCTTTACAAGGATGATAATGGTAATTTCTTAGCTTGTGTTGAGATGGTTGCAGAATTTGACTTGGTAATGCAAGATCACCTTAGACGTATTCAGAACAAAGAAATTCATTATCATTATCTCAGTCATAAAATTCAGAATGAGTTGATATCTCTTTTGGCTTCTGACATCACATGTTCTATCATAAAGGTAGTTAAAGAGGCAAAGTATTTCTCTGTTATCCTAGATTGTACCCCTGATGTCAGTCATCAAGAACAAATGACTTTATTAGTTCGATGTGTTAATTTGTCTGATGGCAAGATAAAAATTGAGGAGTACTTTTTGGGGTTCTTGAAGGTGGATGACACTTCTGGCTTGGGGCTTTTTAAAGTATTGCTTGAATCTGTGGAGTCCTTTGGCCTAAATATTAAAGATATAAGGGGTCAAGGCTATGACAATGGTTCTAATATGAAAGGAAAATACCGAGGGGTACAATCTAGGTTACTTGATATGAATCGAAGAGCATTGTATATGCCATGTGCTTGTCATAGTCTCAATCTCACTCTTTGTGATATGGCAAAATCATGTGAGAAAGCTGTTTCATTTTTAGAATTGTTCAGCGCATATACATATTATTTGCTGGTTCTATGAAAAGGTGGAATGTTTTGCTTAAACATGTTCCGAGTTTAACTGTGAAATCATTGTCCAATACTCGTTGGGAGAGTCGAATCAAAAGTGTTACGGCAATAAGATATCAAGCTACTGAGTTGAGGTCAGCTTTGTCTGAGTTACGTCATGCTTCTGACATTGAACCTAAGGATAAAAGTGATGCAAAAAATTTATTTGATGCACTTGGTCGCTTTGACTTTCTAGTTGGTATGATTATCTGGCATGATATTCTATTTGCTGTAAATAAAGTGAGCAAGATGTTGCAATCGTCAGCCATGTGCATTGACTCTACTTTGAAGCAAATAGAAGGTATAACACAATATTTTGAGAAGTACAGAGATGAGGGGTTTTCTTCTAGTTTGATCATTGCCAAAGGTATTGCAATTGAAATGGGTGTAGAGCCATTGTTTCCAGTAAAACGTCGTGCTACGAGGAAGAAACAGTCTGACGAAAGTGATTGTCAAGAAGAAATTCTAGAAGCTGAGAAGGCTTTCCAAGTTAAATATTTTTTTGTTCTGGTTGACATGGCGATCACCTCTTTGAAGGATAGATTTAAAGAACTCATGGTGTTTAAAGATATATTCGGATTTTTATTGAGCTCGGGCACCCTGAAGTCATTAAATGATAATGAACTTGAAGAGTGTTGCACAAAATTTGCACAAACTTTCTCTCTTGATGGTTCATCTGATGTTGAGGTATATGATCTTATTTCTGAATTGAAGATTATGAGATTCACTTTGCCAAATTGCGTAATGTCTGCTATGGATATTTTCGAGCATGTCAGAGAAGTTGATTGTTATCCTAATATCTCCATTGCTTATCGCATCTTATTTACCGTGCCTGTCACTGTCGCATCAGCCGAAAGAAGCTTTTCAAAGTTGAAATTATTGAAGAACTATCTGAGGTCAACAATGACTCAAGAGAGGTTAAATGGTTTGGCAACATTATGCATCGAGAAGAAATTATTGGATGAGATTGACATCAACCCCATCATAAGTGACTTTGCATCGAGGAATGTTAGAAGAAATTTTTAAGGTAATATGTATAAATTATTTGATATGCATACTGATTTTGGATGTATTTAAGTGTTATTGATAATATTTCATATATACGTATATTCATTGTTATAATTATTGTGTCTATATTAAGGCCCCCAGTTTTAGTTTCGCCCCGGGCCCCCAAAATCTCAGGACCGGCCCTGCAGTTACCCCGGCACCCATCTACGATGACAGTTGTGAGGATAGCTAACCTGGTTCACCCGAGTGTTATTACTCAGGCAGGATCTTTGACTTTTCAAAATACCCAGTTGCCCTCTATTTCTCAGGCCTCAGATATTGATGGGCTTAAGTCTGTTGTTCAAGATATAGCTGACAGATTTTGGGCTTGCGACCGATGTTTAAGAATGGACCATACCTTTGCCAATTGTGTCTGGGCTGTCCGTTGCCGATGTTGCTTTCATACTGGTCATTTGCACTCATAGTGTCCTCTTAAGGCTAGGAAGGCAGATTTGGGTAAAAAAGACTACTCCGTCGACTCCGCCCCTGGAATTGCACGCCTCTCCTCCACTGCCAAAAGACGGTTCATCTTCTCATTGGGGTTTTGCCCCGGCCTCTGCATCTTTGAACTCTCCTGAGCCGCATCCTGCCCCAATCACGATGGCAAATTTTCCTGTGGAACCTGAGTGATTCCTCCCGAATGGTGTTGAGATAAATGACGGGGGACCTGAGCGCATGCTGCATGCTCTCCTCACCCCATGGATGAACCCGCCACGAGCACATGAAGACCATGTCATAGCAGTTATGCTCCCACGTCCACCGGCCGTGGAGATGGAGGCTATCCACGACTTCCTTGTCAATGATCTACTCCGACCAGTCTAAAGCTTCTCCTCCACACTCTTTGGTGTCGGTATGTATCAAATGTGATCCTCCTTTGAGCGTGATCTTCTTATTCATCTGCCGCCTCAGCACCTGGGAAATAGACTCGTGCACTTCATTAGACATGATGAGGCAGAAAATTTCTCCAATGTTCCTCTTGATAGAGAAGGGTGGATCATGTTCCTTGGTTTCCCCTTGGATTTCAAATCAGATCAGTATATTTCTCAGGCAGTTAATACTTTTGGAAAGTTCTTGGATTGGCACAGGCGTGACACAATCATGGATAAGGTGTCGGTTTATGCACTCTATCCGAATGCTATCTCAGTTCCAAGGCAAATAGTTCTTCGACGGACTACTCCTTTAGGGGGTCAAGGAGCCTTGGACAGTTCTTGTCTTCATCTTGAGCAACCATAGATTCCCTAGCATCCAGGCTCTAGATGAGCAACCCCCTCCAGATGATGCAATTTTGCCCCCGGTTATTCCAGCTCCACCACAAGTGAATGATCAGCCTCCCCTTCCTCAGGGAGGCCCTGACCCTATGTGCGATCAGTTGGTGGATCAACAAGCTCAGGCACAAGGCTGGAATCCATGGCCTCTCCCAGTGGTGCCTGCTCTAGCTCCTCTTGCTCAAGAACAGTTCCAAGTTGATATTTTGTATGAAGGCAGTGCTTCCTCTTCCTCTCTAGTCAATGAGGAAGTCATTTCCTTCCTCGTTGTTAATGCAAGAGGCCTACGGCAGAAGTACAACTCAAGCCTGATGCCAACAGCTGGGCCATTGTTCCATATCGGCCCCCGCTCTAGTATCACTTGTAGTGCAACATGGCCTCCATGTCAGAGGATCTCCTTTCCCCAGTGGCTTGGAACCATCTCTTTATCAGTCTGATGCCACAACTGTTTATTGCGTCTGGGCCTACCAAGAGCATTGGTTCTGATCATAACATTATTCAGCACAGAAAGAGGCACTGGACCATTGTACTCGAGCCCTGCCTTCTTGATCTTCTCACACGCTCAAGCTCTAAACGCCAACTATTACCATTGGCGCCGATTGAAGACTATCCACAGGATCAATTATGTTCTCCTCCACTTTCCTAGGTTATTGGGATGGAGCAGCATGGGCAGCCTGTGAAACGATGCAAGACGCACACAAAGTGCTAGCCCACTCCCATGGTAACGACTGGGCTTCGATGAAGTAACTGCCACAATCAGCATTATCGTCATATCTCTCTGCCAGATGCCCCTCGCAAATGCCAGACCATGGGAGCTAAGAAGAGGCTGATACTTGAGGAACTTGAAGAAGACACCACCTTAGATTGCTCCAAATCCATGCCGAGGTCTTTTGCCTCTGTCACTACGGAACACCCTCATCATAATGAGCAAGCCAAGAACCATAAGCTGCACCTCACCATACCCATGATTTAGAAGATTGGAACCCATCTTCAGATAGATGCTACGTAGCTCGTCGCTGAGAAGCTTATGGCACCGGTGCACAGTGACAACCAGACACCTGACAAGCAGCATGATGGGTGATTCATCTCCAAGTCCATGGCAGTCTGATGTCCTTTTTTTGGCCTCGTCTAAACACTTATTTGGTTTGCTTTTGTCGCAATATGTTAAACATATTGTCTATATCTGTCTTTCTATGATGGTTCTCTATGGAATACCCTAGATTTCGTGCTTGGAATGTGTTGTGCTAGAATGTTTAGGGTATGAACTCCCCTGCAAAATTGCGTGCTATTGGGGCTCAAATTGTTGCTAGTGATGCCTCGATCATCTGCTTCTAGGAGACCGAACGTATCACCTTTGACTCCTCCTTCCTCAAGTATTTTTGCCCGCGGTGCTTTGATAGCTTTGCTTTCTCCCCTTAACTAGGGTGCCCGGGAGGGCTTGTTGTGCTCTGGAATAGTTCTGTGTTTTCTGGCTACCTCATTGAAATTACAAGATCGGCAATTGTAATCCAGTTCACTTCTCAACATGATCTTCACACGTGGACACTAGTAAATGTGTATGGACCATGCCAGGGTAGTGAGCGTGATTCTTTCATTCATTTGTTCCATAACCTCTCTATCCCTGATAATACTCATTGGCTAATTCTAGGAGACTTCAACTTCATCCGCTCACCTAAAAATCGCAACAAGCCAGGTGGTAATCTTCATGATATGATGATTTTTAATGAGATCATTAGTCACCTCGGGTTAGTGGAAATCCCTCTCAAAGGAAGAGCCTACACATGGTCCAATTTGCAAGATGATCCTCTCCTCGAACAGCTAGACTGGTTTTCACAACGGTAGCTTGGCTCAACACCTTTCCTCATACTTCAGTCTCCCCTCTGGACCAGTTGACTTCGGATCATGTGCCCTGTGTTGTAAGGATAGTTTCCCATATACCCTTTGCTTCTCGATTCCATTTTGAGTCCTTTTTGATAGAACTCCATGGCTTCATAGATTGTGTCCAAGTTGCATGGAACAAACATGTTCACAAATCTCAGATATGTTCAGTTATAATCCTTAAGTTTAAGCATCTGAGAGCAGAGTTAAAACAATGGAGCAAGAGAGTCTCCAACCTTGCTGGCCTCATCAAATGTTGCAAACATGTACCTTTCTTCTTGGATAATTTGGAAGACCTTCGTGGCCTCAGTACCCCAGAAACAAACTTTTGGCTCATTCTAAAGGAGCAGATAGCTAGTCTCTTACAAGCTCAGCACCTCAACTGGCGCCAGCGTTGCACCACTAGGTGGGTCACACAAGGAGAGGAGAACACCAAATATTTCCATGCCATGGCAACTGAGCGTCATAGAAAAAAATTCATTTCTTCCGTCCAAATGGCGAAGGCCGTCAGCTTATGGAGCATTCAGACAAAGCTGATGCTTTTTGGAATTGCTTCCGTGCTTGTATGGGGGTGACACCAATGCAAGACCTAGAGGCCCTCACCCTACCATTTTCCCATGATGAAATCGACAACATGGTCGCTCGTATGCTAGTGGACAAATCTCCTAGACTAGACAGTTTCTCGGGTTTATTCCTCAAACACTGCTGGTCTATTCTCCAGGATGACTTCATTCAACTTTGTGAAGATTTTTACCAAGAAGACACCAATATGAATTGCCTCAATACTTATATCACACTAGTGCCAAAAAAGCCTACTCCTAAGATGGTCAATGATTTTCGACCCATATCACTGATCAATATCTGTCTCAAATTCATATCTAAAGTTCTGGCAGATAGGCTCCAAGGGGTGATTCTTAGGTGTATTCACCAAAATCAATATGGCTTCATCAAAGCACGCACAATCCAAGATTGTTTAGCCTGGGCTTTTGAATATATCCACTCATGTCGCCAATCGAAGAAGGAGATAGTGATACCTAAACTTGATTTTGAAAAGGCCTTTGATACCATTGAGCACAACGCTATACTTGAAATCTTGAAGCACAAAGGTTTTTCCTGATACGTAGATTTCCTGGATTCGGCAGATTCTCACTCCGGATCATCTCAAGTTCTCCTTAATGGTATACCTGGTAAAAAGTTCCCTTGTAAAAGAGGAGTTAGACAAGGGGATCCCCTCTTCCCCCTTCTATTTGTCCTGGCTGTTGATCTCCTCCAGTCAATCCTTAATGAATCAGATACTTGCCATTTAGGAGTTTTGAGCCTGCCACTACCTCAACATGATACTCTAGATTTCCCAGTGGTTCAATATGCAGATGATACATTGATAGTCATGCCAGCTTGCCCTAAACAGCTTGCTTCTTTGAAGGCTCTACTTCAGCAGTTCTCCCTTTCAACAGGGCTCAAAATCAACTACGAGAAGTCCCTGCTGATCCCACTCAATGTTCAAGAAGAACGAATAGAAGCCCTCACCACAGCCGTAGGATGTATTCAGGGGTCCTTGCCATTTACCTGCCTGGGTTTGCCTCTTGGCACCACCAAACCAAGAGTGCAAGATTTCTCCCCTTTGCTGGATTGGGTGGAACGAAGGCTTAGTGCAGTCTCATCTCTTCTCTCCTATGGTGGCTAGTTAGAATTGGTTAATTCGGTGCCCTCATCACCACCAACATGTGTACTCTGGAACTCCCAGTGGCTGTCATTAAAAGTATTGATCGTGCAAGATGACACTGTCTTTGCAGTGGTTCGTCCAATGGGGTTACTACGTACCAAGCAATCTTTAGCTGCCTGGAAGCTAGTCTGCAAACCCAAATGAAAGGGAGGTTTAGGAGTAATTAACCTTCAGATTCACAACCAAGCTCTGCTCACTAAATACCTTCACAAATTTTACACCAAAGTAGCCATCCCCTGGGTATCCCTAGTCTGGCACACCTATTACCAGGATGGTACACCCCATGGCATGAAGACTTGTGGCTCCTTCTAGTGGAAATATATCCTCAAGTTCAAAGATATATATCGCAACATCACTACTTGTTCAGTTCGAAGTGGATGTTTAGTGCTTTTGTGGGGTGATCACTGGCATGACACTAGCCTAAGTCAGTAGCTACCTCACTTATTTTCTTTTGCCCACGATGTCTACATCACAGTTGCCACTGCAGTCTGTGCTGCACAGCTTAGTGATCATTTCCACCTCCCGCTCTCGGAGCCTGCTTATCAAGAATACCAGACTCTCTGTTCCATTCTGTGCACCTTATAGCTTGGTCCGAACCTCCTAGACCAATGGACATACAGTTGGGGCACTCAAATGTACTCTTCCCGCTGATTTTATAGCATGATCTTCTCTCACATTCAAATACCCCTGCCTTTCCACTAGATCTGGCGATCAAAATGCATGCTTAGGCACAAAGTTTTACATGGCTTCTCTTAATGGACAGATTAGATGCTAGGGCAATGCTCCAATGCAAGAAAATGCACCTCATGACAGGATAGAACTGTGTCCTATGTGTTCTGGGAGCAACAGAAACCACAGATCATCTCTTTGTCACTTGTCAATTCAGTCAACGCTGTTGGAATTACCTACAGATAGGTTGGGGGAATTCTGACTGCCTTCAGGACATGCTTCATCATGCAAAGACCAGCTTCTCCTAGCCTTTCTTCATGGAAGTCCTTATCCTAGCTGCTTGGAACATTTGGAAACAGCACAATGGCAAGATCTTTAATACTCAAACGCCCTCCTTTAGCTGTTGGAGATAGGCTTTTAAGTTAGACATATCTTTGCTTATGCATCGAGTTAAACAAGCTCATAAACCTATTCTGTCATCATGGCTTAGCTCTCTCATATAACCTCCTTTTTCTTTCCCTGTTTTTGTATATTTGATGAACAGTTGGTGTTTTATTTACATATATAGAAAATCGCAGTACGGTTCTCCCCTACTGTTTTCCTCAAAAAAAATATCAAGGGCAAAACAAAAGATGGCCTTAAAACACAGCCTGACTTGATGGATATGGGAATCAGAAAGGAGTTACACTCGAAAGAGACTGAAACCGGCCAGATGGTCTGTGAACCTGCCTGTTATGCTACGTATAGGGTTAAGAGAAAAGAGTTGTGTCAGTTCCTGCATGGCGTGAAAGTTCCATCCAGCTACTCCTCCAACATCAGAAGACTTGTTTGATGGAAGATTTAAAATTGACTAGTATAAAGTCTCATGATTGTCATGTATTGATCACTCAGCTTCTCCATATTGCTATTTGCAACATTCTACCTATCAAGGTTCAAGAGAGAATCATGAGATTGAGTTCTTTCTTTAACACAATTTCTCAAAAGGTCATCAATCCCATAAAACTAGATACTCTTCAGGAGGAGGTGGTGAAAACTTTATGTCAGCTTGATATGTATTTCCCCCATCATTCTTGGATATCATGGGACATCTTATTATGCATCTTGCGGGAGAGATAAAGTGGTGTGTGCCTGTGTTCCTACATAGCAGGTACCCTTTCGAGAGTTACATGGGAATTTTGAAGCATTTTGTGCGAAACCGATCACGTCCAGATGGAAGCATTATCGAAGGCTATGCAAGTGAAGAGGTCGTCGAGTTCTGCATCGACTACATGGCTGCAATGAAACCAATAGGTTTGCCTAAATCTCATCACGAGGGAGGCTTTGAGGTATCAAAACCATCAGCAAGAAAGATGTCATTTCTGAATGGAAGGTTACTGATCAAGTGCATTTCACGGTCTTGCAAACACATGGCTGTAGTGGGCCCATACATCAATGGACACAAGGCCAAGCTACATGAGGATAATTTGAAAGCGACGGATGTTTGGGTGATTAAAGAGCACAATCATCGATTCAACAAATGGTTATCTAAGCAACCTCATGGTCTATCGTTAGGTGACCCTACGGTCACATGATTGACAGAAGGACCATCATGTACAGTTGTGACATGGCAAGCGATGGACATAAATGGCTACACATTTTATATGAGAGATCAGGATCAGAAGAGCACAAACCAAAATAGCGGTGTCCGTATAGATGTTCGAGACATGGCTAGGAGGAAGAGCTCGTACTATGGGTACATAGAGGAGATTTAGGAGCTAGACTATATTAAGTTTAAGATTCCGCTATTTCATTGACGTTGGGTCAATCTCTCATAGATAAAAGTTGATAAGTACAGCTTCACAACAAACGGTCGATCTCACAAGTGCTACATACAAGGATGAACTATTAGTCTTAGCAAATCAAGTTGGTCAGATATTTTATGTAACTGATCCTTCAAATGAGAGATGACACGTAGTTTGGGACTCGAAAAGAGACATTGTTGGAGTTGACGATGTAGTGGATGAGGATGAGTACAATTAATTTTAGGAGATGACTTCTTGAAATGACATAAAGGTCAAGGAAGAACCACGTTAGGACAAAGCTATGTATGTACATAATGATCCTCACGAAGGACTCACATTTGTAGCATAATGTGATATATAATATGTATGGATGTGGACTTGACAATTTCATGTATAATATATACGAATGTTTATTTGACAGTATGTAGAGCATCCAAATTTTGAAACTAACTTCACCAAAACTTCATCATGAATATGGAATTGATAATGTCATGTATAATATGTATGAATGTGGATTTGACAGCATGTAGATCATCTAAATTTTGAAATCAACTTCACCAAAACTTCATCATAGTAATTTCTATAACTCTTAAATACTCCAGAAAAGCACTACAAAAATTATCAAGTCATTTGGAATTGAATTACATATTTAAATAAAAAAATTCCAAAATATTTTAAAATGCAAAGAATTGAAATAACTTAATTAAGTAAATTTCCTCTAGTTCAAATTTAACCAAATTTTATATGTGGGAGTTATTTGTATCCCTGAACTCAAATATAACTTTTTCAAAAATATTAGAGAAATATTTGAGCTACCTATAGCTCAAACATAAATTTGGATAATTTTACATTTATATTAAAATGACATTCTAACTGAAGGTATTTTAATTTGAGAAAAATTGTGAAGGACATATATGTCCTAAGAATCTTCTTTAAATTTTTTTAAATGTTGAAACTAAGGTTTGGAACCTTTTTAGTCAAACCCTAATTTAAAACAGAGATAAAGATACAAATAAAAAAAGAAAAGAAAAGGTAAGAGTCTGCTTACCTGTCGGGCCGATCAAGTGGCCCATTGGTTGGCCCACTTCCTCATGCAGTTGGGCCTGGCCAAACATCATAGGCGGTTCTGCGAGGGAACCACCTGCAATTCAAAAAAATCACAGATGGTTCAACCCCAGAACCACGTGCGATACTTGAGCATCGCAGGCGGTTCTTGTTGAGCACCGCCCACGATGACCCGACATAGATATCAAACTCCTAAGTCCTAAGGAGTGTTCCACCGCTATCACCTGAGCTCCCTTCATTGATGCCAGCAGGCTGCTTGAGCATGTCCCCAAGCACTGCGTCGTCAGCCTCCTCCTCCCACTCCCTATTTGTTGCCGCCGACCTCTGCCCGACCTCCCAACGTCGTCCTCTGTGTCTACATCTGATATCTGCCGCCATCGACGACCTTGTTGTCGGAGCTCCTTCACCAACTGCTGACTGATGACATCGCTGCCTCCAGCGACCGTTCGACATCTCATGCTACCTCCCCAACCGCCAGACCTGACCTACCCTGAGTTCTCTTCCTCACCCCCGAGTATGTGCACAAGGTAATATCTTGCTCTTAATTTTGTACTAATGTTTGTATGTGTACCGATGCATGAATGTGTATGCTAGAAGACATGAGATTGATGGTTGTGATTGCATGTTGTTCCATGAAGAGTGACCAGCCGGCTGATGGATTTGCTGTTAAATTATTTTCTATATAGATTTGTTTGTAGATAATAGACCGCAAATTATACTTATGTGAATTATAACAGGGAAATGCAATATGCCGTATTGTTCTTTCAATTATTGTGACCATATCATCACACATTTGTCTTTCAACATTTTATAGTGTCTATCCAGTAGCCTAAGTAGAGGTGCTTGCTATACTAGTAACTAGATCGGAAAGGCTCGCATTGCATCACCTATAGCCAAATGATTGATAAGTAAAAGGTTTTTATTGAATCATAAAACATTTGAAATATTGTATCATAGTTTGAATAACCTATATGCTAGATAATTAGATCGCCTCGACCGGAAAGGCTCGTGTTGCATCGTCCTTGGAAAGATAGACAATTACAGAAGTATAAGATATTCTTTGTAATAGTTATAGCAATATGATCAAGAAATCTAATAGGATTTCCCATCTTTGAATTAAGTAGACAATATGTATAGAGAAATATCCAGCACAAGAGAACATCGTGGCACTATCAGCCAATAAAACCGACAGCAAGCTGCCGGACAACCTGCACAAATAAAAATGTGATGACTACTTGTTCTATTGGGGACAAACGCCACGAAGAAAAACAAAAGAAGGGACAAAGTGGAGAACATCTTATCTAACTCCTTAGCTCCAGCCATTCTCCATTTCCTTGCTTCCTTGCGGATGCTTCAGTACTATTTTGATCCATTGCTACATCATGACTCACCATGAACATACTTCAATATGCTTTGCATGATCGGAGCTTATCATTTGTAGACCATCTTGTTTATGTGCATAAAAATCAATCTAACAACATTTTCATCTGAATTTCTATATCCGAATAACATTCAGTTTGAGAATATGAGATAGAATCAATTTTGGTTTTTCTGAACTTCTTGTAGTCCTATAAGTAGCAACAGCCTCACATGCTTAATGTCATTAGTGAGTAGAACATTCCTGCCAATATAACTCTTCTGGCTGTCTAGTGACTACAAAAACGTAAGCAAAGTTAAAGAAGAAAAGGATGTGAAAATGGTAAGCATAACATCAAATAAACTATTAGTAGCTACACATTTGACTTTCTACCACATCTACATGAACAGAAAACATTCTCATCCCTTATTGTCTCAATGCTTCTCCACAACTCCGGGGATGAGCTCCATTTTCAGGCCTACGAATTAGCTAGCGATTGGCCAGCCGCAAAACAAAATATACTCTGTAGTTGCTGAAAACTTCACTCTCAATTAGCTAGTTGAGTTGCTAACAAAATCTCCATGCTGCGCTAATCCATAGAGATTGGCATCAAAACTCTTCGGTGCTTCTCAGTTTGTTGTTACCTCAAAATGGAAACACAAAATTACATGTCAATACAGAACACACGATTTTGCAGGTGATAAAGATTGTTGACAAATCAGCTTGTGTTCTGGAATTTAAACTCGCAGTGCTAATCAGAACAAGAATATAAAAAGTACCATTCTCTGCACCATAGAAAGGATGGGGAGAAAGATGGAAGGACTCACCAAAGAGCTAAGGACAGTTGAGGTTCAATTTGATGCTACAGTTTGTATGCATTTGGCTTGCTGTTACATGAGTAATTTTTACAGAAATGTGCATTGGGCTCCACAATAGCTAGAAGAACAATACATATGTACTATGAGTTCCTCATAATAGACTTCAAAATTAGCACTCCTAGGAAACATATAAAATCATGCCTAAAATCACATATGCACCAAGCATCTCTGTAATTTAGCTTCCTGCATTTTAGGATAACAATTTGTCAGCAACTATCAAACACAGCAAAATAAAGAATTGGAATAATTTTGGTAGCATACATTAAGCAATGTTGTAGCTGTAGCAAAAGACACATACTATCTGAAAAAAAAACTAAAGCAAAAGGTCTTCATAATGTGTTAGGTCATGTATTTGTAACTTTATTAGTTCTAAACTATTTGTTAACAATATGGTTCTGACACAGATAGTCTGACATGTGCTATGAACTACTAAAAGGGCATGCAAGGAAAGTGATTAAATTCAATAACCACAATTGTACCAGTCTTGGTGGATAATATTTCATCGAGGGCATTTGACGGATAATGAAATCTAGCAGTAACTGATACATAATTGTACACTGCCAAGCTATGATTGCAGGCATAGATTTATATCACCTCTTTTTTGATCTTCAATCAAATTGTTGTTGACAGTTAAAATTACACTTGTGTAATAATCATAATAATTGGCCACAAGGTGTTCCTAACTTGTGCAAAAAAATTAAACTGAGCCATAGTAGGTATATGTTCCGAATATCTGGAAAATAGAAGCTTTTTCGAAGATGACGCTTGATATGTACCTAGCAAAATTCTTCACGAAAGAAATTTAGTATTCCCCTCTAAACTTGTCGTTGGAATATCTCTCCCTTAACAGCGACTCTTAACAAACGAAAGTAAGGCTGAAAAACAAAAATAGGAAGAGGGACGTGATATGCAACCATGGCCTCACCTCCAGGATTGTCGTCGACCCCAACACCAGGAGACGCCCTTCCCAAGCTGCTTTAACTATTTGCTTCCTAATAAGTAGTACATGTTAATATACTTTCTTAGGATGCCTATTTCGTGCGATCCAATAGGCACCATCTTCATATCATCCTGATGCTCCATAGCTGCTCTCCATTGTTCCCTCACGCCAACGTTCAGAACTACTCAATTTTCCGCCATTTGTTTCCCCAGCACATACTTAGTACTACTAATTGCAGAATATTTGTTAAAAGCTTCATACTGAAAGGTCATAAGAGTTTCCAAACCACCGAGTTCATTCATTACTGGTTTTTAAATAATTTTTAGTGTCGGATCTATATCAGCATATCACAGTCGAAAAATTGAGTTCCACTGTTCAAGCCATACTGGCGTCTCATACCGTGCAAAAATTGGTCTAAAATTTGGCACCACAACATGGATATAAAGTGAAGAATAGAAAGGCAAGTCTAGTATAATGCCAGGTATAACAATACTTCAATGGATGGAGTCTCCAAAACTGGTAGCTGGGAGAACTATTTCCCAACAATTTTTCTACCAACTCATTTTTGACTATAAGAGGTTATACTCAAAACTAAGATACAATGAAACACAAGATTAGGAGTTTCGAAGGACTTTTGAAGGATTATTAAGACTCAGATTGTCATGTGCACACATAACACAAAGCAACTAATAGCGTGCCTAGATCAGAATGATGCTAATAAATGATTAAAAAAAGAAATTATGAGATAGACACCAACATACATCAGCTACACATTGTCTCAACACCCAATGCTTTTCTCATGCTTTCTACTCGTCTTTCATATTCCGATATAGCATTCAAATGCGCAGCTTGTTCAAGCTTCAGAATCTCCTCTTTTTGTGTCAGCACTTGGCTGACTTCATCAACTTTGGCTGCCCACTAGCTCTTTTTTCTCAATCAAGAGCAGCCCCATATTGTACTGATATTCATGTAAATGCAAACACATACACAAAAACACATAAGTAAATAACTACAACTATTATTGGTATGATCAAAGTATAAAAGGGAAGGTAAAAATGCCCTGATAGGGAAAACGGTTTGATGAGGGAAAAGAAAAACTGAAAGAAATCCCAAATTACACAAAGTGCAGAAATGGAAATGGAAATGAAAATTACACACGGGACATTTCACCTTTGCATAATTATTTGGCTCTGTTATTTTTAAATGGCAGAGAGCACTTGTTACAGTTCTTTCTACAACGAAGAACCCAATCGTCATTCTTTTCAAGTTAACGACCACCAAAATGACTGAAAACAAAGTTTTGAAGGGCATAAGAGTACCCAATCTAACCCTCTCTGTAGTGCTTATTTCACACTGCCTCGCCAAAAACAGTGAGAAAAAATGATTTCTTCCATGGTTCACAAAAAATTGGATTCTTTAAGCAGCAGAAAAGAGGAAACCACCTTGGTTTAATCAATGGCAATGCTGCAGTAGCTCTGATTCTATACTCTCGTCATGCTAATAAAAATCGTCAAAATCCCAACTTTTGACCGGCTAGAACAGTACCATATTAAAAGCTACTAAATCTACACTAAATCGAAGTAATCGACAGGTTTGGGGCATAGAACGGAGAATGAATCAGAATATCAGGTGACCTTGGTGATGACGCAATAGGAGATGTAGGCCTAGACCCCGGTACTCATCTTAACGGGATCCGTGACGGAGATCGCCAGGAACGGCGCCCCAGCCGCCGCCGCCGCCGGCGACCGCAGGCTCTGCGCTTGGCTCCTCTCCTGCGAGAGTGCGCATAGATAGATTCAGTGCGAATTTACCAACCGAGCATGCGAATATAGAAGCACCGAAACGAGGACGAGGGAGTGTGCACCGTGGCGGACGAAGGCGTTACCTCCTCTCAAACTCCTCCCATCAGCAAGGGGGCGCATGAGGCCGCCGCCGACGATCTCAGGTCTGGCAGTGAGGGGCTAGGGTTTGGAGCTCGTCTCCATCCCCGTGTCGCTTGTGCGTGAGTTGAGAGAGGGGTGCAGCCGATGGGAAGGGAGCCTTGGCATAGTTGGAGGGCATGAGGGCCGGTGTGTCGGAGGCGGTGGCGACGCCGCACCTAAGGTTTGCCCATATGCCTCGAGGGAGTAGAGACAGGGGAGGAGTGGAGCTACTGATTTGGTGGGAGGAGAGGAGTCGCCCTCCACGAGCACCCGATGCGCAGCTCTGCCTTGCGGGCCACAGCACGCCCCGCACACCCGCGAACCCGGATCAACCAGAGAGCAAAGATTTTGCCTGCAGAACAGCCGCCCAAGAATGTTCGCCCGCCCGACCCACCACACGCCCGACCTGGTAGCAGCCAAAGCGCGCTCGCCTGACCTGATCCGAGCCGCCCGTCCCGCATCTGACGTAATGGAACGCCCGACGAACGAGGGAGCTCCTGGCCTGCCCGGTTTTAATGTCACTTAATTTGAACCAGCAGATGAGCAAGGTGCAGGGTAATGAGAGGCCAAATTATTGGTGAAGTGAAAACTCTTGTTTCAGCTCGGTTAGATTGGAGTGATATTTTGTGCTAGATCAATATCATTCTTCTTGTGTGGACATGCCAAGTGACCTGATTTTTAATATGTGCAGATGCAATACCTAGGTACTGTTTCCTATTAGTGCTATTATAATTTGGGGGCTGTAAGAATAAGCTTTTGCAAAATTTTAGTATAAGGAGATAAGCATATGCCATGTAACAGATTGCTTTAGAGGTCTAGAGCCCACACAGCCTGACAAAACATATGTGGCCCCCCTCCCCTCCACTCTAGATATGATATTAATAGTTACAAAATCACAATCATAAGAAAGTGCTTTTGAATATGAATCTAATGATATCAATTTTGTGTAACATAATATACATATTATTTGATTAGTTATTGGTTAAAATATGAACTTGGACAATCAAAATACATCTTGGACAATCAAAATACATCCTATATCTTGAAAAGGATAAAGTATTTTGCTTCCTTTTTATGAAAATTATTCTGCTTCATCACTAAAGCATTTGCTAGGCGCATAAAAACTTCTATTTTGAGTGAAATGGATGGTAGATATCACGGTGGACGCTTTCTTTATTCCATACTCTGTTGCCAAGTTGTATGAGATTTTCTTAATCCTGGTCACATGTGTAAATCTTTGAATGAACATCCAAATATTCTTACTCTCACTCCACTCTAGATATTAATCGAGACTAAAAATTGATGTAAAGTTCTAGCAAAATGACATAATTATTTGGACTAAAATTTTAGGGCTGGTGCAATGCAAATTTTAGGGCTGGAAGAAAAACAACTGAAAATTAGTACAATCATTTTCGGTATAAGAATTCTAGAGCAACCGTTATGCGTCTTGCAACCCTTATAAGAATTCTAGAGCAACCCTTACTTATAAGGGAGTAATTTGATTACTAGAAAACCATCGTTGCCTCACCTGTTGTGCCTCATCGTGAGCATCCTCCTCCTCCCAATCCCTTCTCTTCTCTGGTACTCCCTTACTCCCTTTGCACACGTACTAGCACAGCCAAGTGATGCGTGCAGCCCATGATCCATCAATGTTCCCATGTCCAGTACATGCATGTCCCTCCCTCCACCTAACCCTCCAATAAATTCAAATTCTTGCCAAGGCTCAGATTTTAGTGCTAAAATGGGTTATTTAGGACCTCAGTAAACCTGCTGGTGTGACCGGATTTTAAATCCGACCGTTAGTTGTTAAATTCATTCAAATTTGGATGAATTTTGTCTAAATTTTGATCTAACTTTGTACTGGATGAATTTTTTTAATTATTTTATTTTTAGTAGATTACTAGCATGTGTAGGAGACCCTGAATCTTCCCATGATTTTGGGAGCTATACATGATTTATATAATTTGATTCGTCTCTGTTTTAATTATTAAAAATAGGAGTACTTTATGTTTTTACAATTACTTTTTGTTTAGAGTAATACTTACTATCTAGTTCACTGCGCTAAATTTTTGTAAAATTTCATCGCTGTTTGAGCATGCTAATAATTCCTATATCAATTCTAGATAATGTTCACGTACCAAAAATATAGTGTCATGTTTATTATTTTTCTATAAAATTAATACCTTGTTGTGATATTCAATAACACATGATCTAGGAATTGATTAATTAATGTGATTAGGTCTACACCCACTACTACATAAAACATCAACACTGACGGGCGGAAAACCTTTATCAGTGACGGGTACCCGTCCCGTCAGTAACTAATGGTCAGTGGTGACTTGTATTATCAGTGACGGGTAAATTACCCGTCACTGATAAAGATCATCACTGACGGGTCAAAACAATACACCCGTCAGTGATGACATTTTTAGATGCGCGAAAAAAAGTCATCACTGACGGGTAGAATATTTGACCCGTCAGTGACGTGAGTCATCACTGACGGGTGAAGTATTATACCCGTCAGTGATGACGTTTTCAGAGGCGCAAAAAAAACTGAAAACGTCATCACTGATGGGTATAATACTTCACCCGTCAGTGATGACTCACGTCACTGACGGGTGAGGTATTATACCCGTCAGTGATGACGTTTTCAGAGGCGCAAAAAAAAGCCCTACCCGGGCAGTGCCGGGTAAGGTTTCACTAAAATAGCTGTAACTTTTGCATACAATGTCCGTTTTGGGTCCACGACCACTCAAAATGACCGTATCGACGAGGCGCATCTAATAAATCTACACGTCTTTAGACCTATACAATTTTTCACCTCCAAATTCGCCCTCTAAGACTGACTTTTGCCCCTCCGAACGAAATGTCGCCTCTTCCAACCCTCCGTTGAACTTCTTCCCGAGCTCCAAATGCAGTAATTTTTGTGGATTCCGAACCGTGAGGGAGTAGAGCTGCTAGAAAAAATACGAGAAAAAATTTAAAAATAAAAAAATTTCACTCCAAATTCGGCCCCGAACGAATAATCCCCACTACCGAACCCTCCGTTCCCTCCGTTGAACTTCTTCCCAAGCTCAAAATGCAGTAATTTTTGTGGATTCCGAACCGTGAGGGAGTAGAGCTGCTACAAAAAAATACGAGAAAAAATTTAAAAAATAAAAAATTTAGGCACTAGTAGAAGGATGAGAAGGAAGAGAAGGGTGGAAGGTTGGAAGGGAGGAGAGGAGGGTGCTCACCGTGACTCCATGGAGTTGGAGAGGAGAAGGGGCCGGTAGTGGGCATGAGGATCTGACAGTGGGATGCTTGAGGAGGGTGCTTCTAGGAAGGAGAGGAGGAGAGGAGGAGAGGAGGAGAGGAGGAGGGTGGAAGGGAGATGGAGAGAAATATGGATCTGGATTTGAGTGGAGTTGAGTGGAGTGCGTTGCACTGAGGTGAATTATATACCCGGCGGGATTCTACAATTTCGGGTTTTGAAATTTCGGAGTTGGGCGGGATTCACATCACTGACGGGTTAACTTTTTAACCCGTCAGTGATAAGTGAAAAATTTCGGGTTTTGAAATTTCTGAGTTGGCGGGATTCACATCACTGACGGGCAGACTTTTTTGCCCGTCACTGATATTCTTGACATCTCTGACGTGTCTAACTTCATGCCCGTCAGTGATGACTTTTCGTGAAAACTCATGTTTTTGCTGAAGTCATCAGTGACGGGCAGACTTTTTGCCCGTCAGTGATATTCTTGACATCTCTGACGGGTCTAACTTCAGACCCGTCAGTGATGACTTTTCGTGAAATTTCATGTTTCTGCTGAAGTCATCAGTGACGGGCCGACTATTGTGCCCGTCAGTGATATGCTTGACATCTCTGATGGGTCTAACTTCGGACCCGTCAGTGATGACTTTTCGTGAAATTTCATGTTTCTGCTGAAGTCATCAGTGACGGGCCAACTATTGTGCCCGTCAGTGATATGCTTGACATCTCTGACGGGTCTAACTTCGGACCCGTCAGTGATGACTTTTCGTGAAATTTCATGTTTCTGCTGAAGTCATCAGTGACGGGCCGACTATTGTGCCCGTCAGTGATATGCTTGACATCTCTGACGGGTCTAACTTCGGACCCGTCAGTGATGATTTTTCGTGAAATTTCATGTTTCTGCTGAAGTCATCAGTGACGGGCCGACTATTGTGCCCGTCAGTGATATGCTTGACATCTCTGACGGGTCTAACTTCGGACCCGTCAGTGATGATTTTTCGTGAAATTTCATGTTTCTGCTGAAGTCATCAGTGACGGGCCGACTTTTGTGCCCGTCAGTGATGACTTTTCTCCCCTGAAACGGAACATCTGATAGAGTCACCACTGACGTGTATCCGGCTGCCCGTCAGTGATAAGTGATAAGTCTGACGGGCTTTTTCATGCCAGTCAGTGATAAGATATAGTGGATGACCTTTTTTGTAGTAGTGACCTAAGGTTTGTAACTTTTTGACATTTTTCACTTAGATCGATTATTTGCAAATACCCGATAATGTCACAAGTGCAGATATGTCATTAATTTTATTTTTACAATACAACCATGACATGCTCCCGTACTTAGTATCGTGAGGCCTTGTTTTATTTTATAAGATTTAGCATGGTTAGACTTACTTCATTAATAATAATTTTATTTATTAATAATGTTAATAAATGTTTTTCTATTAATGTAGAAAATAGTATTTCTTTTATTATTTTCCATTAATACCTTGTATGCCATGATAGCTCATATTTTAATCTAGAATCATATAATATATTTATTATTATTATTATACACGGTTACGGCCCCTCTTTAGGAGACCCTAAATTAAGAACCGTCTTAGGGTTAAAACCCTATTCTGATCTTCAACGCATTCTGTCCGTCATCGATTTCCATCTCTTGTTTGCAGTTGGGTTTTTATTTTGAAGTGGTTATCTATCATTGTCGCTTTATTTTCCATTATGACGATTAGGGAGTGACCTCAATGACGCCAGACCGGACTTCAGAGATCAACAACTCGACAACAAAGACATGCCCCCTCTTTCTTGATCATGTCGATCCTATATTTTTAAGTCATTATATTTTATTGTTCATAAACATGCATATCATTTTATTCCTGCGGCTGTTCGATTGACACACCTATACCCATATCCGCTTGTCGCCCTTTTACCTAATACCCTGAGTAGTTTATTTAACATTTCTAAATAGAGTAGATAAATGCTTAGCCATGCTTAAACATATCTTTAGGATGCTTTGAATTGCCTCTTTAGAGTAATGATCTTCAGATCGATGATCTTTGATATTGAAACTTGTTGTTGAGCTTGGTGAGCTGAGCCGGATGCCCGTTCATTTCTCTCTCTCTATTCTTCCTATTCTACTTTGGGTGAAACTTACCATCTAAAAGGTGCGGGTGATAGCTAAATCTTGAGTTGAAGGAGCAAATGGTCGTCTTCATGAGTTGAGGAAGCCATTGGTCATCTGTATTGAATAAGGTCGAAGTCATGATTTTAGGAAGTGTTAAAACAGTACGACCACATGCTATCTGGTCATTGTCTTGTTGGTTAAGTAGGTTAGTTGAGTCTTGGTGTCGACATCGTTGTATCGTAGAAGGGTGGATGTAGCTATGAGGACCTCAGCACCAATGGGGGCCACGTAGGGTAAGTGGGGTGTACGGTCCTCTTTGTCGAAACTTAGTGGGCATGTCACATTGGAATAAGACTAGCTAAAAGACCTTGTCACGGTCAGCCTACCGACACACCGGTGGGTGTGTGTACAAGCCCGATCAGTTTGGCATAAGGGGATAAAGTGTACAACTTCTGCAGAGTGTAAAAACTAATCGATTAGCCGTATCCACGGTCACGGATGTCTCATACCTCATTCCTGATGAAAAGGACCTATTCTTCTCCCTTGCTATTTCCCTCTACTCTAGTTCTGGAAATGTGAATAGGTGGTTGGAACCTATGGTCGAGTTTAGGCTGAATACCTTACTCGCATGTGTTGGTCGTGGACCCTCACATTTATGAGAAATACCCCTGAGATAAAAACATGTCTTATTCAAAGCTACATTTCAACTTAATGTAGTATTTACAACCCAAAATGCTTTTATGCAAAGTAGCCATACAGATTTTGTTTGCAGCCTCATATACATTAGTTTAGGTGTTTCCTTATGAGGGGGCACGCTGAGTACATGAAGTACTCATCAACATGTTTCGTATTGATGGTGGATAGATGACTACACTGCCACAAATGCTAACAGCGACTACTACTATGGTGATCCCGAGGAGTGAGGTCGTGTTAACTCCGTCGACTGCCTGTGGCTGAGGTGGAGCCTACCAATTTATCGCTTTCTTTTTGGCTGCTTTATTCTCTGTAATGGTCATGTGACTGAGTACTTTGTTTAAAGCCATATATCTTATATCGTCAAGACTATGTTGTAATAAATCTGACAGGGCAATTTTATCATTTCGACTGTGTCCATCAGCTTGATCTTGGACTGATGATGATACACCGAGGGGATCCGGAAGTCAAGTCTGGACTCTCACAATGTCATCTGCTGATTCGGCACCTTCCACGTCGGCTTCTGGGAGCACAACAAACCTAAACACGCTCCAAGTGGACCTAGTCAAGTGTCGAAGGGCCAAATCGCCATAACAGAGATAGGTCCATCTGGGGCACCGATTGTGCCGGAAGAAATTACAGTGAAATGGAGAACTACATGCAGGATCATTGCACAGACATGGGTCCCGTTGACACTACAACTTGGAAGAAGGTAGATAATGATCTTCGTCGAGTTTTGGTTGATAATATCAACACTCACTTTGTCACCCTAGAAGAACTAAAGGCTTGCACCGATAGAGCTGCAATCAAAGTGACTAATAAAGTTTAGAAGGAGTTCAAGTTTATTGTCTGCCGAGTGGACAAGGAGCCGTTTGATGTCCACAAATGGATGGATCGAGAGATGTGGGCTCAATTTAAGTAGATGAGGGAATAAAATAATTCAAGGCCAGGAGTGCAGTCGCGAAGAAGCTGGCGGCTAAGAACATCCACCATCACAGACTACGTAATTTTGGGTATGCACACAAAGTGCAGAAATGGATGGAGGAGGAGGAGAGGACACGCCTTAATGACCAACCCCTGCCATTTCCCAACATAGTTGGACGACGTGTAAGAAATTGATTATATGCGAGGAGGAATCTAGGTATGACGTCTTTTGACACGAACTGCTTCACAAGCCAAGCAACCTAGGAAGTCTATTCCAATATGGTAAGATGTCGATTAACAAACCTGGTTTACAATATATCCATCATCTAATTCCAATGTTTATTAACTTGGTCACCAACTTCAGGAAAACCTTTCAATAGTATCCTCCCCTTGTGAATTCCAAAGGGAGAAAGATATACAAACCCAAGCTATCGGGACCAAGGAGCATCCATTTCGCACAAGGGGAATAGGTGTTTACGCTACCTGGAAAGATAGATTCCCTGAGGACTTACATCGATACAGGAATAAGAGTATGGCCAAAACCAAGCGCGAAGCAAGAGAAAGAGCCACTCTTACAGAAGAAATCACCGCTAGAGTTGAATTGAGGGTCGATGCTCATATAAGAGCCCTAGAGAAAATAGTGTTCATGAGCTTGTGAGGCGACATTCAATTGCAAAGTAGTCCCACTGCTAACCGAATGAGTAGCCAAGCCTCCATCCCCAATGGTGAACTTGATCGCAACATTACGTATCCTGTTGATGAGATCCTAGTAAATATATTTACATCTCAAGGTCCACTTACAATACCTTTGCGAGCCATATATAGTTATTATTCTATCTTGTACCACCTTTTGCCTTCAAGGATATGACGCTATGCAAGCTATTGGTGAGGCTTCTTGATGACGAGTCTTTAGAGGTTGCAACTAGGATGGCATGTCCATCCAATAAAGGTGGTCTCATCTACCGTGTGCCAATTGCGTGTGGCAATGCGAAGGCTAGTGTGGACTCGGTGTACGACACATGCAAGTCCATAAGCTGAAGTTTCTGCCAGATGATGAGACTAGGGCAAGCAGAAGGGGCATTCATCCAGTGGCCCAAGAGGGACGTAGCCTTGGAAGACCGGCGCCCTCCATGCATCAACCAGGTTAAATCATGGGAGCTAGACCTATCCGTGCTTCCAGAGCCTAATGTTGCACCTAATGTTGGCCCCCCGAGCTTCCAAGAAAGGCCCACTCGTCTCCCACGAAGTCATCAAAGCTGATCAGTAAAAATAAAGTGAGGCACCAAGTCAAAGCCCAAGGTGCCCAAGGAACCACACATTTACATTGATGAAGAGTTTCCCTTGGTGCCATTGGCCGATAAACACGTTGAAGGAGAGCCATGGGTCAAATTGCAAGAGAGGCTCAATACACTCCAAAAAATATAGCCACGAGTTGCACGAGTAATACCTGAAAGAAGTCAAGAAGCTGACAAATGCACAGACCACGACTATCAATGTGCATTTCACTAAGGATCATTTCCACAATGACTTCGAGGACTATCAATTCTTTGTGAACTTCGTGGACTTGGGAACTCTACAAACTCTGACCGCTCAAAGTATTACTCATTAGATGCTATACATCAATCACGGTCAACATTCATGTTATACATACTAATTCCACATGTATGTAACTCCTAGCTTCTATAGGTGTAGGATAATGATTGAACAATGCAGAAGAAAACATGTAAAAGCAAGGTTCTTTGACCCAAACAGTGTCTCCATGCAGATGAACAAAGAGAGTGAAGACCTTGTCTCCGATTACGTGCTAAACGCGTTGCATACTCAACAAGATAAGGAGTTCATATTTTCCATACAATCAAGTATAAGTGTTGCACTAGCTACTTCACCATCCAAGGTTAAACTTTATTCTCTAAAATAACGTGAATTCACTAACCATCGAGGCATTACTATATGCAGGGAGCATTAGATTCTTATTGTCCTTATACCAAACTATCCAAGGATCATATATTTGGATTTGTTATTATGAGCAAACTTTGATATCAAAATATTTAGAAGATTTATGAACAAATAAGCATATTTCCAACATACATGAATCTCCTTTTGTGTTGCAATGCCTAAGAAAAACTATATGGATACATATAGGGTGTGGAAGAGCTATAGTAGGATGGGAGGAAAAGGTGTTAATCTGCCACTTATACACGATAAGGGCATTAAGGTATCTTTCAATGTACAATAAAATATCATATATTGCACTAATGACAATCTTGAACTAGTAACCAACTTCTATATATTACTAGTGCCATCAACAACAAGGAGGAACAAATATTTATGGCTTCTACATTTGCCACAACTTGAAAATCATGTTCACTAACATTCAAAAAAATGATATGAAGGTTTGAAATTATTAAGATATGTATTATCATATTTCTCTTGATTTTATAAATGCATGACTTTAATATATATTCTGATCGACAAAAGAGGGGCATCCCAGAGATGACATTGGATTCATCCCAACTCGACAGAATACGAGAACTCATCGCCCGCCTTGCTTGTTAGAGAGGTTCTCGATAATTATGGCCAATTCCATGCCCTATGACATGGAAGAGGGCGAGTTCATCTTAGTTAAGCAATGACAACTTTGAAACTCATGTCATGTATATGCATGTCCATTGTGATATGTATTTCTTTATGTACTTTATATGGATACCGAATTTACTTTATGAATTTATGTGATATGAGGTGGATGAAATCGGTGAGTTCACTTTGTGAGATATGAGGTTGATGAAATTGATGTGTTCACTTTATGAGTCTATTTATGTGATATGTATCAATTTTCTATCATTGGATGTGACTCAAATCAGACTACTGTGAATGAATGATCTGAATGTATGGGTATATATGTTGTCTGTTTTGTTTCCTAATACTAGGCAACAATCATGAATAATTAGGTTTCCTGTGAAACAGATCGTAGGCGGTTTTTAAATAGAACCGCCCGTGATAAGGATATATTCCGTGCGGTTCATATCCAGAACCGCCTAGGATAAGTGAAATGTCACAGATGGTTCTCTGTAAAAATCGTCTGTGATATAGCCTTATCACATGAGGTTCCATGTAAGAACCACCTATGATATAGCCTCATCACCGCTTGTGATGACAAGGGATCATCATAGGCCATTGCTTACAGGTAGTTCGAAAAGCCGCCTGTATTGGGATTTTCGAACCGCGTGTCATGGCATATTCTGTAGTCGTGTATGCTCGATTGCATAAGTTGAGTATTATTATTGAGATGGATGAAATCACTAGTATGTTAGGGTTTCTTGTGGATCATGACCAGTGGGTTATGATATTAGTTTGGGCTAATAAAATATGAAAACCAATAAGTGAGATGTGAGAGCCACTATTTTGCTTCAACTGATGGGTCGATGGGCAAGGTGAGCATATGCACCCTAGTCGTCCAGTCGATACCGGTATCGTTGGGCTCTACCCTTCACCCATGGTAGAAGTGTTATGCGGAAGTATTGGGTAGTCATAGCCGACCAACTATGAACTAACAACATTTTAGAACACTTCTCAATTTAAGAAAGAAATGGTTAAGTCTTGGTTTGACTTAATAAAATGATGAATTGAGTCTTGTGATGAAATGATTGAAATCTTGTGTGATTTTAAATGTGATCGCTGATCTGCAACATATGTTCTAAATCTTAGAACTATTGAATATGATGTATGTATGTTGGTGATTGTTTCTCCCTCATGTTCATGCTTATTCCATATAGTAGTTTATTTCTTGTCTCATGTTATACTTAAGTTAATTGGGATGAGCTTACAAAGCATCTTGCGAATATGAAAGTACTTATGGGAATTCTACTCTTAAAATATTGCAGGTGATCCTAATATAGGTGATTACTACAACATCAAAAATGCTAAAAGTGACGTCTAGTTGTGTAGTTTGTTTATCTGTCGATTGTGGGTCTTATGTGGCTTTCATGATATGGCAGTGGCTGCCATCGTGGGTACTTTTTTTCGCTGCTATCCTATGTTACCTTTTGATGTGTTAAACAACCTTCGAGTCGAGTTGCTTATAAACTATTTAACTGCCCTATGTACAGGATGTGAATTATGTATCTTGTAACTCTTTCTTTAGGGTTTGTGTTGTGATATTAAATTATTATTTGTGATACCCCATACACCATGTGTGTATGATTTTGAAGTGTATGGGGTAGCCATAAAGAATTGGCATTGTTCTCCCGTTTCATCGAGTGGGTGAGGTTGAGTGACCTGTTAGCTGAGATACGTTGACCAGCTAGGTAAGGTGTGGGTATTTATACCGGTCTCTTTAGCGATCCACCAGCCGTGTTTCTTTAACCAGCTAGGTTAGGGTGTAGGTATCTCAACGTACTTGAGAAGAACGCTAAGTCTTTATAGGAACTGTTTGGAATTCCATAGTGTTTGGTGTCTACTTTTGTCTGGTTTGGGCAATGGTGATGTATACGCCTCAAGCACGTATGAGATGTTGACCTAGTGTCAGACTGTCCAGCAGTGATAGATGCATACATTCTTATATGTATGATACATTGAGTAGTTACTTGGGTATATTAAAGTGACATATTATTTATAAATTGAGTGTAATTTTGAGGTCTTGAGAGCGACATAAGTTGTAGCCAAAGTACTCTTTGAGTGTGTTTTCCTATTGCAATGAAAAGGTGATACTATTCCATCAAAATCGGAGGTGCTAGGGTCAGATTCGAAGTAGGCCAACTTTTACCTACAATATATTCTTGTGAAACTATAGTTTCAAATTATGAGATTCAATTATGTGGTATCCAAACAACTTTGGAATTTGAATCACAATTCAATGCTACAATTCCTCCAATTGAGATGTCTAAGCCTTTCAACCACTACTACAAATAAGGTCATCCTTGATCGGTTAACACTGACGGGCGGCTAGCTACCTGTCAGACATTGTATATATCTCTGACGGTCGGTAGTTAACCTGTCAGTCTTGACATTACCACGGGCACAAGATTGTGTCCTGATAAGATATCTCTAAGGGGCTGAGAAACAACCCATCAGTGATAACTTCATGCAGCTGAAGTTTTCTCACAACATGATACTACTGACGGACAAAAAAATGACCTATCTGTGATGATTATCACAAACGGTTCAGTTTCTTACTCGTCAGTGGTATGTATGCACATGACTGACGGAACACCTATACACCCGTTAGTGATGTAACCGCCTTCCCGTAACCGCTTTCCCAAGCGCGGCCATCCACGAGAGCGTCGCCGCCGATGTCCTCGTCAAGCGCCGCCGTCCCCAAGTGCTGATGTTGCCAAGCATCGCCATCTCCAAGCGCCTGACGTCCCCAAGCACGGATGTCGACGCCGCTCCACCCCGGCCGCAGCTCAATCCCGACACCGCTCCTCCCCAGCTGTAGCTCCACTCTATCCGCAAGAAAAGGTTAGGTCTTTCCACCTTCATGGTTTTCAACTTATCCTCGGTAAAGGATGTGGTCAGTGGCTTTGAAACCTGCAAGAAGTTTGTGGTTAGACATATAGGTATAGTTAGTTTAACCTGTTAAGGACAGATGCTACACTCTAGGCCACATAGTTAGTTTAATCTGTTAAGGACAGATTCTACACTCTAGGGATGTTAGCTTCTTCTCACTGATTCTATATCATCACCAATTGGTTATGACTGAAGAAGGGTTCCATACAACATCAGGAGGAACATGTTCTCCTCGACAGTGCAATGTGTTCCTATTGATGTTGTCTGGGACCGTTCTATTGTTTTCCAATTGGTCACGCACATAGTGTCGAGCAGGAGAGAGTAGGTTAATTTATGCACGTAATGTGCAGTTCTTGTAGAACATGATATGGATTTGGCATAAATCCATAACTTATTCTAAAAGAACTTGCTTGAATAGAGGTGCTAGGGTTAATGTTAGCTTCTTCTCACCGATTCTATATCATCGCCAATTGCTTATCGACAATGGAAGGGTTCCACACAACATCAGGAGGAACACGCTCTCCTCGACAGTGCAATGCCTTCACGGCGGGCTTTGGGGCTTACGGTGAAGAAATCACACTTATTGGGGAGAACATGTCCCTGGTGATGTTGTGCGGGACTATTCTGTTGTTAACACGTAATTGGTCACGCACATAGTGTCGGTCAGGAGAGAGTAGGTTAGTTTATGCACGTAATGTGCAGTTCTTGTAGAAAATGATATGGATTTGGCGTAAATCCATAACTTATTCTAAAAGAACTTGCTTGAATAGAGGTGCTAGGGTTGATGTTAGATTCTTCTCACCGATTCTATATCGTCACTAATTACTTATCACTACTGCAGAAAGTGCTATAGGCGCCACATCACCAGTGACGCGCACAAACAATGCTGGTAATCGTAAAATTTACCAGTGGCGGGCACAAACTTCCACTTGTCACTGGTAAATGTTTACCAGTGACGTGCAGAAATCAGTGCACGTCACTGATAACATAGAAATTACCAGTGGCGGGCGTGAAGGAGCGCTCGTCACTGGTATGTGTATTCCAGTGACGTGCTTGTTCGAGCGCCCGTCACCGGTATGATTTGATTCCGGCCGCCTCCGGGCTTGGTTACCAGTGGCGGGCTCAGAGGCTAGCTCGTCACTGGTATGTTCTATACCAGTGACGCTTAATGAGATGCGCCCGTCACTGGTAACCTGGCCTATATAATGTATCAGCGAGCTCGCTGCTGCCCAGTCGAACTCCACTGGCCAGCAGCAAGCTCACTGGTCGCCTGCAACTCTGCCGCCGCCGTACGCGCCCCCTGGTAGTCTACTGCCCTCCAAAAGCTTCCCTCACCTCCCCTCCCTAGTCCTCTCTCTCTCCTTGCTAAATCTAGCTAGCTAGATCAATCTGATCAGCAGCTCTGATCTCCCCCAATTAACCTAGCTCTCCCCTCTAAAAAATCTGAATTTGCTTCAACTTTCCCCCCAAACCTATCCCCTCCATTTCTTATGAACTGAGATTTTACCCTAATTCCTTATGAACTGAGATTTTGGAAAATTCATTTGAGATTATGAACTGAGTTAATTGTTATGGACTGAGTTTGTTATGAACTGAGATTTGTGTTAAACTGTCACTACTGCCTCCATCAATCGTATAAAATGAAAAATGAAATGTGTAATGCTACGACATCGATCGTATGAGATGAATATTTGTGGAAGGGTTTGTGATCGGCCATCGAGCCATCGCGCGTTTTGACAAATTTGTTCATATATTGCTTGTGGTACCGGCCATCGAGCCGAGGCAACGTTTGTGTTGCTCTTTGTCAACACTTGAGTTGTCAACATTTTGTCAAAATGTTGCTTTGTCAACGTTTTGTCAACGTTTTGTCAACGTTCGACAAACTCGATTTTAGTTATTTTAGCAAAGGTCATGCCGAAATTTTCTATGGGTTGGTACTAATTAATTTTCGTATATCTTAGGGATCGAACGACCGATGGATCGAAGTTGGATGTATGACGGCGATCGGAACACACAGAGTTTCTATACATCTTTGGATGAGTTCTTAGATTTCACCGAGCGAGATATGGTGCGAAAGGGTGCCACGAAGATATGCTGTCCGTGTCGTGATTGCAAAAACTTGAAGATGTACGAAAGGAAATCTGGTTTTTTGCACATGCACCTGGTGCGATGGGGTTTCATGGCAGGTTATACATGGTGGAGAAGTCACGGTGAGGAGGATGAGGTTGTTGCCGACGAAGGGTTAGATGAAGAAGCAGAATGGTTGGATTACGAAGATGTCGGAGGACACGAAGAGGCCGAAGCGGATACGCGAAGCACGGGGGACAATTTGGCCGGAATGGTCCAGGACCGTCATGTGCAAGAGCAGGTTGTGAAAGAGACGAATAACGATAGTGCGGCTCGTAGAGAGGCTGCCAAGTTGGAGACACTGGTGAAAGACTCGGAAACCCTGTTGTATCTCGGTTGCAATCCCGAGTACACCCGCCTCTCAGTCACGCTCGAACTTCTAAGACTCAAGGCACTCCACAACAGCACGGACACAAGTCTCGATGAGACATTGGAGTATCTTGCAAAAGTTATGCCGGAGGGGAACTGTGGCGTACCCGGTTTTAGGGCCGGATACGTCTCCCGTGTTTACTGTACCGATCCCTGGATCAGTAGTCGGTACACACAAGAACTTGATAACATCCTCATACAATACCGAATATATTACATAATTATGCCATTATGGTCTTTATTCAACAACATGGCCGATTGGCCGAATAAAAGTAGCAGCGAAAATAGAAAAAACGTAGTTATTAACCCATCAATATGCCCATCCACAGGCAACTGACTGGGGAGAACGCCCTAGCCCTCGTGGTCGCTGACCTCGTCCTCAGAGCACCACTCCTCTTCTTCATCTGGCCAAATCAACAAGCCAGGTGAGTACATTGAATGTACTCGCAAGCTTTTCCATTGGGGAAATAATACGGCATAGTTCATGCAAAGGAATATCTCAAAGGAGAGCTCTATCCTAGGTTTCATGTTGTGCGGAAATGTAAGTTTGTATTGTAAATAACAATAATAGATTGAAAGCGAACTTTGTAAAACAATGATCCCAACGTATCACATCGTCCTCCGTGGTAGCCCTTGCTACCTCTCCTTTATTTCCTCCGCGGGATAGCCATGCTCATCACCGCTTACCCTTTCGGCTTCCGCTCACACCACCCCGGCAGTGTAGCTAGCCTTTCCTTCAGCAATTCCTAGCTACCAATCCGGGTAGCGTAAATTGCCCCCTGTGGGCACATCATGCCCACGTCCTTAATCCCATTTCCCAGCTTTCACAACCAAAACATATTCTAACCAGTGTGTGGCCTTACCAGTTCATGTCCATGACCGAGGACGCGGCTATTCGAATAGTTTTTAACACTCTGCAGAGGTTGTACGGCTTTACCCACAAGATGTAGTTCACCCTTAATGCCGAGCGCTAACGATACACCGCATGAGGTGTATTGGCAGGGCTAGTACAACGAGACCCTTCTCCCGTGTTCATGCCAGAGCCGGACTCGCTAGGAGGACTACCCGACCCTCTGCCTCTCAATTGACAGAAATGGGATTCTCCCCCTTTGTGTCGGACCATGTTCCACGTACCTTGTAGGACCCCACTGAGCTTTACCCTCACAATACGGTGAGACCCATGAAGAGCTTTTCCCCTATTCAGTCCCGTGGAGATCCTCTAGGGATTCTACGGATCCACTAGCACTTCAACCTAACTTCCCACGATTCCGGGCTCCGGCATTAGACGAGGTACCAGGTCCAGTCCTTCCCATAAAGGACATGTGGACGTACGGTGGGGGAACTGATTCAGCGGCACTTAGGTTCGGTCCTTAACCGATTCGAGCGGGACTCCATAACCAACCAACTCCACGGGTAGCAACCGGCTACCCGACCATTCCTTCCGCAAGCAGCATCCGGCTACTCTACATCCTCATAACACCCTTAGCATTCCCGCCCGAATCCAAAATCCTTCATCATTTCATGCGGGGTTTTCACAAACATTTCTTTTAAAAGATTTCCTCGGCATGTATAAACAAGCCGAGATTTTGATCCCATATCCCTCCCGAACTTTGTAAAACTTGTTTTAACTAGAGCAGGTCTAAGCACAGCTACTGCTTATATCCTTACTACCTTGCCGGTCGATCTCGGCCGACTAACTAGACCTAGGGTTACAAAGGATGGATTTCAAACCTAGGGTATATGCATCTATTCGACATATCTACACTAACATAAAATATCGGTGATAATAAATTAGCATGCAAGATTTTGCAAACAAAATAATTACACGTAGTAAATATGGGATTCGACATGTTCAAGGAGGGAAAGCTTGCCTGGCAGCTCCGGGTCCTGTTCCTGTTCCTGGCGTGAAGGTGACGTCGGATCCTCTCGCGGCACGTACGGCACTCCGTTAACTATACGTCGAGAAAGATCGGCGAATAAGAAGCAAGCGATGAACTCCGAATAAAACCCAAGAACATGCATGACAATCACATGAAATGACGTTGTTTTTAATCGGGTCGGAAGACTCATGTTACTAGGGTTATGTGTTCGAGGTTATTGTTCTTATGAAAACATGGGCATTAGAGCTACCTTTAATGTACTGGTAATATTAACGTTCCTCTGGACTCCTACATGCATGAAGTGTATGCGGTCCTAAAGGAATTGGAAAATATTGCCCAAAACTCGGTTGCTTTTGATTATACTCAACAATTTATTTAAACCTAGAACTCTTTTGAATCTAAAACTTGGGAATCAGTCTGGAATTCTAGAGCCGGAATTATTTATGCAAACCTAATTTGAAATAACTATAATCGGGTGAACCAGGGAATGCATATAATGAAAAGGAGTTGGTCTAGAACTGCCTTTACGTTTTCTGCACAAAGGTGTTTACGTTTCTTAGCAAGGGAAGCGGAAACTAGAGGAGGCGCTTTCACTTCACAGGCTAGCTGGGTACTACTTACCGATTGAGAGTGAGCTCCTTAAGCTAGTCCGGTTGCTCTGTTCTAGGATAAGGCGGCGGCGGGGTCAGTGTGGCTGGCGGCGGCGTTCTGGGCGGGAGACCACCGGTGGCGGCTTCTAACCGGAGAGGAGGGGACGCCCGGGAGAGGAAAGCGTCCGGGGGGGGGTGTCCTTCGGCTCTGGAGGCTTGGAAGGCTCGGGTTGATGTGGACCAGAGAGGAAATCACGAGCTCGATTTGGGGAAAGGATTCGGTGAGTTTGGCTATGGAGGATGGGGAGGAGAAGGGTGCTGGAGTGTGGAGGAGGAGGTTGGGATGGGGAGAAGCTCGGGAGAGCTGGGTGGTTGCTTGTGCTGGGACGGTGCTCCGGGGTTGCTTTTATAGGCGGCCGGCGATGGTGAGCTGGCGGCACTGTGCTCCGGTGATGAGACGGGTCTGGGCGGCGGTGCCGAGGTTGCAGGGGAGGAGGAGGGGGCGCCTGGGCGTGGCAGCTGCCTCGGGACAAGTTTCAACGGCGAGCGGCGCGCCGGGGCGAGCGACGTGGCTCTGCCATCAGCGGGCGGCGCGGTTAAGCCGGCGTTCGGCGCGGCTTTGGCGTCGGGCTTGCGACGAGAAGCCCTCTCGAGGTTGTACAGAGGCGGCGACGCGACGGTACAGAGCAGACTGCGGCGAGCTTCGGGGCTGGACGACGGACCGAGCGGCGGGCGGCGCGGCTTTGGCCAGGGCTTCGCTCCCGAGGTATGGCGAGTGTGGTGAGCTGGCTGGGAGTGATGGGACAGGTCCAGGCAGGGAGGTGGTGCGCCGGCGAGCTGGACGACGCACTGAGCGGCGGTCGGTGCGGCCATGACGCAGCTGGCATGCCGATGCCAGCTCTGGGCGCATCCAGAGCATGCGTTGGACCGGCATGGCGTGCCTTGGCATCTACGGGCATGGGACGACTCGCCGAATCACGTCACAGGGGTTCACGTACACGTGTTATAGCTTCCAGACATAGCTTGGCAGCTTGGCTCTGAGGTGTGCTAATGTGTGTGGTCATGTCAAGGATTTGGTCAAGCATTAGAGGACAAAGAAGGCTGCTGGTGAGCGTGTGCTGGCTGGGAGGGAGGTCTGCAACTGGACATGACACGACTCTTCCGACTTTGCTTGGCATTTTCATGCGTAAAGGGTACACGTGCAAAGGTGTTTGGCGCTGGCCCTGGAGGATTTTTGAGCTGGTCATGGCTAGGTCATTGCCTATATGGAATCATGAGCAGGCTGTGACTCTCGTGTAATTTAATGGGAATTTTCCTAACTACACTTCTATGGGTCGCAGTACAACGCGTATGATTCCGCCCTAAGGTTTCGTCGGAAGTAGGAATTAATTTAGGAAGGAAGGGTCCAGGTCGAGGGGCTAGGGTTTCGGAGTACGGTGGGTGGAGGGGAGTATGGTAGGTCTCCCGGATTCTCCCTTCCTCGCTTAGGTAGACTCCGGGATGAGTTGTCGTAAGAGATTTATGGTTTACTGCGTATGTGCGGGTCTAGGGTTTTCTCGGATTAGGTTTTGGTCGAGAGGACGTGCATGTGTGGCAGTGTTAGCGTATAACGGATGCATGCTACTAGAATTATGCCTAACGCATCTACGGTTATGCCGGTAAACAGGATTATGAAAAACGGGATGTGACAGGAACGTGTTGCCTCGCGGTTGCGATGAGGCCAAGAAGGTCGTGTGCCCTCTTGAAATGGAGGTGACGAGATACCACGCGTGTCCGAATGACTGCATCATTTATCGGAACCAGTACGCGGAGCTAACCAAGTGTCCAGAGTGCAAAGCATCCCGATTCAAGCGGAAAAAGAACTACCAACCAGATGGTGTCTTCCACTCACTCCCCGTTTGAAGTGTCTATTCGCAAACAAGAATGAGGCAAAACTCATGTGTTGGCACGACGAGAGGCCGTGAAAGATGACATCGTACTGAGACACCCTGCGGATGGTTGCCAGTGAAAATGCAATCCAAAAAGATTTCTCTAATCTCTATGCGTTCTTGAGTTAGCTTCTTCATGAATCATTTTTATTTTCGTTCTTTTGCTTCTCTTATGATTTCATTTTTGATATGGCAAGTTGTGAGAGTCTAGTTTCAACTACTAGACCCCCCCTGTATTCATCCTCGTCAGTCCAGGATCACGCTGACGGTACACAGGCGAAATGAATAACATGGCATGCATTCAAAGTTTAAAAACTTAATTGAGTATAATATGCCGCATGGCTTACAAAGTTCCATGTCTAACGACATTTATTACATCAGAGGAAATAGCGGAAAAGAAAAGCGAAGCAGCTCCATCCGTGCCACAGGCAATTGATGGAAGCCACGCGACCTATTCTTCGAGCTCATTATAGAAGAAGTCTTCATCGGTTCCTTCTTCAGCATATTCCTCTGCATACCACCACGAAACACATGCACGGTTAGTACTTCACGTACTCAGCAAGCCACCTGGCAGCAGATGGTCCTACCATATTATATGAAAGGCTTCAATGGAAGGTTTTAGGGCTTAGTTGCATAAAGCAATCTTTTAGTTGAATTACTTAAATAGATTCGAAGGCAGCATTTTGATATAAATCAGTTTTATTATCAGGGGTAATTTTCAACAGGTGTGGTCCACGACCAACACATTCGAGCAAGGACTCCCGCCTTAACTCGACCATAGGTTTCATCAGCAAAGGGGTAGAGGGAAGTAGCAAGGGGGAGAGCGACAGGTCCTTTTCATCAAGAATGAGTCATGTGCTGTCCATAACCGTGGACACGGCTAATCGATTAGTTTATTACTCTGCAGAGTTTGTACACTTTACCCACATGGCACAATCTCGCCTTGTTGCCACTGGCCGTCGCCAGCATTGCAACAGGGAGATTGTGACAAGGTCTTTTAGCTAGATCCCCCTAAGGTGTGACATGCCCACCGGGTCTGACTCGGAGTCGAGAGTATGTCCCTGCACTCCGGTCCCCCCATCTATGCCGAGGGTCCTCGTAGCTACGTCCACCCCTTCTGTGGTACGCAACATCGGCACCAAAGGTTGACTAACCTATTTGACCAAGTCATTGCCCATATAGCATGTGGTTGCACTGTTGACACACTTCTCCAACTTCAAGACTTCGGCCTTAAGCAGTACGGACGACCAATGGTTCCTTTCAACCGGCCTTCTGCGGGTAGGACGACTATATGCTCCTTCATCACATGATCCAGCTGTCGCCCGCACCATATTAGATGGTAAGTTTCACCCAGGGTAGAATAGGAATAATAGAGAGAGAGAAAAATCATCGGGCATCCGGCCCTAGCTCCGTGAGCTCAACAAGTTTCAACAAGGATCATCGATCCGATATTCATTCCTCCGTAGAGGCAAATCAAAACCACCTAAAGATAAATTTAAGCATGGCTAAGCATTTCTCTATTCTATTCAGAATAAAATCTATTATACTACTCAGGGTATCAAGTAAAAAGGGCGACAAGCGGACAGGGTAAAAGTGTGTCAATCGACACGCTAGCTACTGGATTAAAAATAGCATGCATGGTTGTAAAAGACAAAATATTAATGACTTTCAAAAATATAGGATCAATTATGATCAAGAAAAGTGGCATGCCTTCGTGGTAGTACTCTCCTTCTTCAGCTGCTTCGGTCTCTGGGTCGGCCTCTTCACTCCCTATCGTCGCAATGCAATGAGAAAAACAAATAAATAACCAACTCTAAAGAAGCATTCCGAGAAGCAACACGAGAGAGAAGCACGACGAAGGTAAGATGAGATGGAATGGAACGATGGCGCGAGAGCGTCATCACGAAGAAGGAAAGAATGGGTCTACTAAGATTGGCCATAACCATATATAACACACATATATATATAAAGATAACATCTATCCCTTACCAGGTATTTTAATAGGTATATATATACACACACACAACATGCACCTTAACATGCTAGTAATCATGATAAAAGGACAAAGTCATTCACAATTAACCACAAATAAATATTTAGGTAGGTCCTAAATATTTATAATGGTTAATAACAGTAAGGAACAAATTAACAACATCTAATCATATTTACACAGGTTTTTCTATTATTTTAAAGACTAGAAATTAAGCTAAAAGTTATTCTCTACCATTAACATGAACTAATTAAACATGGAACATCTTGGAATATCTTAACAGTACTGGAACAGTACCAAAAATGATTTAATAATAATTTTTAATCTGAACATTAATTAATTAAGGCAATTACTAGCATTTCTAGTGTAACAATTAAGTAGAAAATACTAATTATCATCAATAAATCATACAATTGGAATCTCATGTCATAATACAAATTCCAGAGAAATTTTATGTTTGCAAGTGTTCTGGAAATATAATTTAAGTAATTATAACTATTATTCTAAGCATGAAAATTACACTAAAAGCATGGTAAAGCATTATTTAATCATGCCAAATGGGTTCTCATGACTTGACATCATCCCTAAAATATAACATGATTTATTGGGTTCTGGACATGGATTTTTAATAGATAAAACAGATTTATAAAGAAACTATTGCTAAAACAGAATTTAAATAACAATTTTAAATAGATCTAGATCACATCTTGATTTCTATAGCCCTAACCATTGTAGGCAAAATGTTTTGGTTTACATGGTAAATGCGTTCTAGGGTTCTCTGATCCTAATCAAAAATTTAATAAAAATAAAGAGGGCATTACTATTTTTAATAATTAAAATAAATCTTATTTTAATTCCAGGAAATTCTACACTAATCCAAAAATTATGAAAATTTTCAGAAGTACTCCTTAGCATACTAGTAATCTACAAAAAAAGAATTACTTCAAAATAATCTACCAGTACAAAGTTATCATGAAATTAGGTCAAATTTTATGCAAATTTAAATATAATTCAAAATCCACTGGTCGGATTAATAATCTGATCGTACCATTGAACTCGTGGGGTTCTAAGGGTTCCATTTTACTCCTAAGATCAAAGATCGGACAAAGATTGGATGAATCCAAAATATTAGACAGAGGAGAGGCAAAAGGGGTAACGTACACGCGGCACTGTTCATGCATGTACTGTTCACGCTACAGTAATAGAGGGCAAAATAGATGGATCCAAGCAAGGGCGGCACAAGGGAGGTGGATGATGGCAAAAAATTGGTTGAGGGGTTTTGATCTAGGGGTTGTGGGGAGTCTACCTCGGGAAAGGATTGGAGAGGTACTCACCGTGGGTGGAGAAAACGAGGAGAGAAGGGGATCACCGGAGTTGAGAAAGAAGCTCGCGGTACGGTCGGTGAAGTGGAAGAAGCTTGCGATTTCTTGCGGTAGGAGATGTGCGACGGCGTGGGGGAGCTCCGAGTAGCAGCGCCTCGGTGTGGGGGATGTCGGTGTCGCCGGAGTTGGGGAAGAGGAAGAGGTGAAGAGCAAAAACTTGGGTGAAGAAACAAAGGGAGAAAACCAAAGGGGGAGGGGCTTTTTATAGGAGAAATTGGGGAGAGGAAGAGGCAACGATGCACTAATTAACATCAATTAGCGCAATGAATAAGGAAACAAAGAAAAAACACCGGAATCAATTCGGAGGAATGGCCGGCCGGCGGCGCGGCGTCTCCATGCGTAACACGCGCGTGCGCGTGCAGCACAGCAGCCAAAGGCTGGCTGGCCTCAGGCAGCCCAAGAGAGGGGGCAAAAGGGGTGGCCAAAGAGAAGGCAGCCGACCTGCTGGGCTGGCCTGGAAACCGGCCCAGGCGGGAGGGAGGCAGGCCGGCCTGGCCGGGTGGGCCGGCCCGAGCGGGGGAAGGGGCGGCGGCCTAGGGGAGAAGGGGAGGGGAGGCCGGCGGGCTGAGGAGGGGCGGCGGGTGGGCCGAGCGGGAGGCGGGGCAGGCCGTCGGCCCAAGCGGGCCCAGGAGGAGGGGAAACGGGCCTTTTGGCCCAGGATTTCAGAAAACAATTTTAAAAAACATTTTCGGAATAAAATATATCTAGAAAATCAAAAGAAGACTTTAAAAATACCAAAACACCTCCGAAAATTCTAGAAAAATTCCAATAAATCAAATTGGGCATGAGGAACTCAATAAAAATACTTTTGGAGCCAATTTTCAAATAATGGACCACTGAAAATTCAAAAACAACTCTTAATGCTCTCAAATTAATTCAAGGCCTTTGATTAATTTGAGATAAAAATCTAAACAAAATATTTTTAACATATATTACATGGTTGCACATCCTTCTCTCTTTAAAAAAAAATTTCAGGCCCGCAAAATTTAGGATGTTACACTAGTTAGTGATGGAGAAATCACGTTCTATTTGATTCCATCCAAGCATATTCACGAAATCAATCCCCTTTCTCATTTCTTGAGCTTGCTTGTAACAGAAGTAAGGATTGGGGGTTTTGTGATTGACTTGCTTAGGGGATAAACTTTTGGGTTTTGATAGATGGATGAGGTTGCTGTGACATGTGAGAGATTGCCATATTGATTTCATATCAAGAATCCTCACGAGCAACAAGAAATCGAAGTTTTGCTTCTCGTCCAACTTTTGGGGTTGTTTTTGGAAGAACATGAAAAAGTCTTGTCTTGAGGCATTTATGTGAGGATCAACACTTATTCATAGTCACAAGACCTTCCTACACCTCTTTGTAAAATTTGGTTTGATTTGGTTGGGGAGATTTTGAGCTAGAGCAAAAGTTGGATCATTTTTTGGTGTTCTGGAAATCGAAGTTCGGACAGTCCGAATTTCACCCGGAGGGTCTGAAAACCTAGAGGGTCCGGATTTCAGTGTTTTGATCGTAACTTTTGCGTCCAAACTCGGATTTCAGTGATGTTGGACTTGTTTCGAAACTATCGACGAGGTCCACATCACCAAGGATTGTTGAGGGTTTTTCTGTTGCATTTTCACTCTGATCATACTAGTCCTTATGTGACTTTGTATGTGAAGGTTAAGTGAAAGAATTTTGAATTCGACATTCACCCCCCCTGTTGGAAGCCATTGTTCCAACAAGGAGGAACACGCTCTCCGCGACAGTGCAATGCCTTCACGGTGGGCTTTGGGTTTATGGTGAAGAAATCACACTTGTTGGGGAGAACATGTCCCTGCTGATGTTGTGTGGGACTGTTCTATTATTAACACCCAATTGATCATGCATATAGTGTTGGTCAGGAGAGAGCGGGTTATTCTATGCCAATGATGAAAATGACCACATAATGTGCAGTGAAACAATTCTTGTAGAAAATGATATGAATTTGACATAAATCCATAACTTATTCTACAAGAACTTATTTGACTGTACATTTGTTACTTCTCTTTATGGCAATATTCTGAGGCTATATATCTTCTTTTAGTGGACTCAACCGGGCTTATATAGTTTTGTTTTCAACTTAGTAAGACTTTTGTTTGTTGTGCTTCATTTGTATGTTTTTTTAAAAGTGTGTATATGTAACATATGTGCTAGAGCTATGTAATATGAATGCTCGGAGACATTTGTGTAATGTTTTGTTTATTTAAAATGTAGAAACCTCAATCAGTTAGTGGTGATCAGTCACCATTGACGGGCGGGGACGACCCATTAGTGGTGACCTAATCATCTCCAATGGGTACCAGAAGCCATCAGTGGTGACAAAGTTACCACTGACGATTATTTACTGACAGACCGTAAACCCATCAGTGATAGGGGTTTTCGGCCCGTCAGTGATAATGTTTTCTATAGTAGTGAACTTATACGCGAACTCAAAAGGCATCGAAATTTCAAAAGTTATGTTTAGATTATTAGATGCAACAAATGAAAAAATATCAGATTGCAAAACACACAAGGCAAACAAAACACTAGGTAAGTCAATGTACCTTTCCACGAACACTCATATCAAATCATTTCATAAAAGTTTCAGAGGAATTCTTGAAGTAACCATTTGCTGCAAAAGCCTTCATAAGAATTTTCCTATGGTATTCAACTCAAATACTGAAATGGAAAACCTATATTTAGAACGCTTTAAACCTGGCGTACGCACAAACGCTGTGCACGCCGTCCGATCTACTATGTCTAGTCAGTCTAATGATAACGATCTTTCCAGGGTGTGGTGAGTAGACAAGGAAAATGACATATGGCCAGAATTGAGAGCATGCAGGATGCATTGCTAAGTGCACACAAGAAAAAGGATAAAAATGATATGTCAGCACATTAAAAACTCATTTTCAGAAATTAAAAATGTTTTATAGCTCAAACGGTCTACAAGATGCACAATCCGTTCATTGCCAGCTTCATCTCCATGAGAGCTTCAAAACTAGATCCTTCAGGTATCTTCCGTTGATTTTTTCAGACTGTTTTGTTACCACGCAGTAATGCTTTAGTTACCCGCCTTATTAGTAATGAGTTATCAAGTAATTGAGCCTCCCGTGCACTATCTATGGATCCAAATCGTGTAGAGTGAGATGCTTGGATGCACCCATGTCTTCGAATGGATTGAAATTGTGTGGGGTGAGACGCGGGGTGAAATGCTTGCGTACATTGCTGCAGCAACAGTTCGTTATATGCATGCAGAATGGACGAAATAGATGATATCATCAAGATCTTTCTAAATCTGAAATTTCAAAATGTTTTAACTCTGAAACCGTGTACTCGATTTACAATCTATTTTCACTTTCGACTTTGTCTCGACGAGGCCTTCAAAACTAGATCACATATAGGCATGTTTCTATGATATTTCTTGTGCCTTATAAGTTACCACACAATAATCTACGGAGTTATCATGGTATTAGTACCAAGTTATCATCCAATAACTTTTAATTGATAAGTGGGTAACCCACATATTAATAACTGATAACTACTGTAATATATCCAAATGAGATCAAGTAGTTGAACCTCATGCGCACCGTTCGATGGATTCAAATCGCGTGTTGTGAGATGCTTAGACGCATGCTTGTTGTCGGATGGAATGAAATTGTGTTGGGTGAGACGCGGGGTGAAATTTTTGCACTTATTGCTGGAGCAACCGTTCGTTGCATGCATGCAAAATAGACGAAATAGATGATGTCATCAAAATATTTCTAAATGGGAAATTTCAAAATATTTTAACTCGCAAACCATAAATTCAATCTATGATCTGTTTTCACCTTCGACTTTGTCTTGACGAGACCTTCAAAACTAGATCACATATGGACATGTTTCAACGATATTTTGTGTGCTTTAGAAGTTACTATACAATAATCTATGAAGTTATCATGATATTAGTATGGAGTTATCATTTGATAACTTTAACTGATTGGCGGGTAACCCGTATATTATTAGCTAATAACTACTATTATTACTAGCTGATACCTACTGTACATAAGAAAAAGTCGACAAAATATATCTAAATGACATCTATCTTTGAAGTTCTCGTCACAACAAACTCAATGGCGAAAAAGGGGTTGTTGATTGGTAAATGGTTTGAACTATAAAATATTGTGAATTCCAAAGTGAGAGGTAATCTTAATGATATCACTCTATACTTTATACTTATCTGCGTGCATGTATCGTTAAATAGAGTGATGTATATATATGAACTTCAGTATCATGCTATGGTGGCTAGGAGATAGAAATATCAAATGAAGACTGTAGTATCTTTTTCAAAGACACATACATACAATAATCTTTCACTTCATCTTTCACTTCACATACAAGCAGTAAAAGCTAATGATGGGACTATCCTTGCACGGGAAAAGAAATAATGTAAAAGAGGCGTTCAGCATTAGGCTCGAGCGAGAAAACGCTCTCGTGCAACTCAGCTCAGGAGGCGGGAAGAAACAACGATGTGGTTTCGAACAGGTGACTCGCGGACGCAGTCGGAATGTCGCCATGTAGCCGCTTGGCCCAGAGGCAAATCGGTCCCAGCACACCGCACGCACACCGAAAGGTCGAACCAGGTCGCAGCTCCGGACTACTTGTACGCCACAGGTTACCAGACAACATCGACTCGAACCCCATCCCGACGACGTCCGCCAGGCGGCCCCGCCCTCCCTCCTCTCGGCTAAATCCCTCACCGCCGCTCGGTTCTTCGCCGGAGGGAGAGGGGAAGGGGGAAAGATGAAGACGACCAAGGGAGGGAAGGTCATGAACCCCACCGACGCCTTCCGTAAGGAGCAGCGCAGGAAGGAGCTCAAGCGGGTGAGTCTCCTCCAACCCTAGGGTTTCTGCTCGACCCTTGGCCGGGACAGGCCTTATTGGTGCAGTACAGGGTTCCGTCTGCTTCGTACGTTGCGATGGCGGTAGTAATTCGATTTGTTAGGTGTGCTATTTGTTTTGGGCGGGTTAGGGCTATCTGAGGTGGAAATTCAGCGGTGACTTCGTAGATTGATTTCTCTGATCGGTTTAACGCAAAATTTGGATCCTTTTGTGCTCACGACGGTCGATTGAGGTGCTATCACCTAGTAAACTGGTCGTTGTTTTGGTTCAGTTGGACAATTCATTGTGGGCAATTTTGCACGCAACAAGCGTATTTAGATAAATATTACTAGATATTTCAGTTGAAGAGCTTGTACGCAGCAGATAAACAAAGCAATTACTTAGATTCCTACGTTGTTCACACCGAGTGAATAGTCATAGTTGGTGAGCACTGCTACTAATGTTATTTGTTGGACAGTTTTGGCTGGAAACTGTAGGGTTCTTGTATGTGATGCCAACTCACCTGGTTGTCTGTTACTTTGGGTGGATCTGGTCAATCTCAGGTGGAATTGGGTGATGATGGCTTGATTTTCTTGATAAGTCTGATGTGAAATTTTGATATTTCATACAGGATAATACAAATGCTATCGCCTAGTAGATTTGTTGGGCGTCTTGGTTACATGGAAATCTTTCAGAGTACCCAAGTTTTATAAGACGAGTCTTTATTAGATGCGGCACTTGAGGAACAATCTAGTTTCTCACAGTGACCAAGCTAGTTGCTGCAATTGTTATGTGCCATTGGACTCTTGCATCTTCAGAAGTTATAGTTTTTAGTACATGTCATTTTGATCTAGAAATGTCCCTGGTCACGGATCCTGATACACATGCACCAACTCTGTAAGGCAATCATAGTTATTAGATTGATGATAAAAATGTGGTACATTGGCAATTTATTAATTTTTACCAATTAGTTTAATTCATCTTCATATCTCTCAAGTTTTTGTCATTGTTGTGACTCTGCAGAACAAAAAAGAAAGGAAGAAGGTACGGGAGGTTGGTATTTTGAAAAAGGACCCAGATGCTATAAAGGAGCAGATTGAGAAATTGGAAAAGATGAGTAAGTATATTTCGTGATAATTTAGCTTAACGCAAACCTGGATTTAGATCAATGTATTAGAAACTGGTCATTCTTAAAAATCAATCTTGAATATTTTGTTCTATACACTTCTTTAGTTCTGTTATGTAGAATTCAGGTGGTCATATTGTTATTATGTATTGATGTGACTCCATTACTCTCTAATTATATTGATATTTATACATGTTTTGGCCATGTTTATTGTTTCAGACATGATTCTTCATTCATGGTCTATTTCGTAGCAAGTTTAAAGTGATTCCTAGTCTTGCAGTTAGCCAATTACCACTCCATTGTTGTGTCTAGTACGCCTCTGTTGTTGACCTTGTTCAATGGCTCAGGCATCTTAAATGCATCGTATGATATTAGCATATAGACATATAGTTACCCCAATATACCTGATGGATCATTTTCTTTATTTTGCTATATTTACCTCCTTCCCTCTTGTCCATTTGTCATCTGTTCTACCCATATTTGAGTATTTGCTTGATGGCATTTGCTCACTTTCTAGTTTGCAATAAGATTTGCTTTTAGGAAGCCTAATAATCTCAATTGTTATGTATCTTATAACCGGTAACACCCTGCACACACCCAGTCATCTAGATTAGACGCCAATAGCAAGCAACAGCTGGAGGCACGCTGCTCCAGCCGTTGCAGCCTCGGATCTGATCATGTCTAACAGTTTGGCAAGGTCCCATCGATTGTCATTGAAAGTGCACCCATTACACTGCTTCCAAATCCACCATGCAATCAGTTGGATCATCGGCAAGACACCCTTGTGCTGTGATGGCGGTATGGAGCAAACAGTGGAAGATCACCAGTCCACAAAGTCCTCCCGGCAATCCCATGGATCGTATCCAAGAAAGGACCTCATGCTAGGTCTGACATGAGAACCTAGGTCTGACATGAGAACAGGATATATGTCAAATAACCTGGTTACATTATCGGGTCAGCTTTTTTTAATTGAGTATACATCAATACTACAATTTGATATTAGAGCTATTGGATCCTGTAGTTGCACTATAGGTGTAATTGCAAGATTATTGCCTGTTTCAATTTGTTTGCTTGCTTGGAAGAACTGTCTGGAGATGTAGCATTATTGACTTGGCTAGTTTTGTATTTCTGAATGATGAAATTACTATTTGGTTGATGCAGAGGCTGATGGTGCTCTGGATAAGGCTAGGAAACATAAGAAACGGCAGCTTGAGGATACTTATAATCTTGTTGTGAAGAAAAGGAAGGTATTTTGATTTCTGCAGATATGTTGAACCATTATTAAGTTTTGGTTTTACAACAGTCAAAGAGTTAGAATTGTTTGTAGAATCGAAAGGATCATACCTTGTAGAATTGTTTGTATTAACTCTGTTGTGCAATCTAACCAAAGACTGTTATTGATGAGTTATACGTCCCTCACATAATTGTGCAGTACGAGTGGTTTTATTGTTAATTTCAGATCTATTTGGATCTTTGAATTGATCTTCTAATTTCTGAAGAACTTCTGCATGGGCTATGCTATCATTAGCTTTCTTGGGAACATGGTAGCTCATTAATTTTTCATATCTGTGCCAGGAATATGAAGACAAAATGAAAGAAAAGGGTGAACAACCAATTATGTTCAGGTGAGAGATATATTGATTTGTTATGCATTCAATTATTAAATTTGTATGTAATTATTCTTGTTATTCAGTTTGTATTTCTTTTCCCTCCAGCCATCTTGGACCACCAAAGAGGCGGCCTGCAGCAGACGAAGACGACAGAGCTAACAATCCTATGCCTGAGGTATGGTCTTCACAAAGCCGTTGATCTATTGTTACAGCATATGGAGAATAGATACTAACTAGGTTTGTATTGCAGGATTCTGTTTACTACCATCCAACCTTGAATCCATCCGGGGCACCCACCACCTGGCAAACCTCCTATGTACAAATCATCTATAGGTTAATATCTTCTCAGTTCTCTGCGTGACATGTAAAATCATCTTTTAAAAAAAACACATTTCGCTTAACTGAATCCCCTTGCAATTCTCAGTTTTGTTTCTTGGTTGACACACAGGACCAAGGATTCCACTGCCTTCTGCGTCCAGTGCTGGGGCCTCGTCTTCCATGTCAGAATCTGAAGAAGCGGGTCCTTCCACCATGCCCCCTCCTCCACCGCCCCCTCCACTGCCATCCTCTTCAGAACCTACCGATCCATCTGCTTCTTTAACTTTACCCCCACCCCCACCCCCGCCCCCACCCCCCCCTAAGCCTGCTGGTGATGCAGCAGCGCGAGCCTTGCCTCCGCCACCTCCTCCTCCTGGCCCTCCTCCCAGAGAACCTGTGTTAGGTCATACATTACTGCCACCACCTCCACCTCCACCACAGCGACCTTTGCAACCACCACCCCTACCTGGTACGAAGGAGCTTACTAATAAACAAGCAATTGGAGAGGGTGCAAGCGTGACAGATTCTGCACAGGTGCTACTTTTGAGTTTCTTTTACATACTCCTGAATTTTTTAATATGTTACTGTTTATGTATGCTCTAGAAATCCTTATTGTCAATGTATCAATTATCAAACTTTCCTTATGAATGAACTTTATTTTACAGGCCCCCGTCGTGCTACCTCCACCACCCCCTCCCCCCCAGGTTGCCACCAAGATCAAATGAAATGCAGGGTGCTGAGAATAATGCCAATGATTCTCCTGGAGTGAGAGAAGATGCTAAAATTTCAAGGGTTTTACCGACGCCTCCACCGCATCCATCACAGTTGCCGCCTTTACCTCCAAGACCTCCAATGATGCCTCCAATACAACCTGATATGCTAACTCCAGGAATTGCGAGATTTCCTCCACCTCCACCACCACCACCAGATTCAAGGCCACCATTTATGCCTCTTGGTGTTACTACCAGACCCCCTCCACCTCCTCCAGGGTTACCTCCAACTCAAATGCCAATGGCACCCTTTGGTGTACTTCCTGGTCCACCACCAATGCCCAGGCCTCCATTTTTTCCAGGACCCCCCATTCAAGCAGATGAATTTGCTTCCTTTGCTACAAGGCCACAGTTACCTCAGCAGCCATCATATGTCAAGTCAGCTGCTTCAACAGTTGTAAAAAGACCATTAGCACAACATACTCCTGAGCTAACAGCTATGGTATGAGTTCTATACTCTGGTTGTCAACTGCACTAACATCATTGCTTGACTATTGCCTGAAAAATTATTATACACATGGAGAAAGTATTAAAAGTGTATACCAAGCAATTATAAACTACTAGGGCTTGGGTACATCATTCTAAGGAAGCAGGGATAAGAGTAGCAAAGGTGACCCTATGCAGCAAATAATATATTCTACCTTTTCAATTTTGATCACTAGTATTCTCTCCATTTACAAGGGGGTATGGAAAAGCTTTCCAAGAAAGCAACAATTTAGAATACGTTCTAATCTGAATAACAGATTTAGCTCCAGACTATATTTTATTATCAGGCACCTATGGTCCACATAACATGTTGCTGATATGTTCTTTTAGATGTGCAAGTTGTTTTACAGCACCAGTGCAACACCACCAACTCTTTATCTAGAGATTCCCCCATATATTTGATTCATCTTATGCCACTGCTCATTGTAAGACTGCTTCTATGCCTTCTGCCTTTTTTAGTACTAGTATGCACTTTGCAGTATCCACATCCCACGACAGAGAAAACTCAGAAAGGTACATGCGTGTTGCCTTGTTGGTCATTTCAAATTATTATCATTTGTCCTGACATATAGCATTGAAATACACCCCCTTTATGTTGTCTTACATAAACCAAATTGGCTACTCACGTTTACAGTTGAGCTAGTTTAACTTGTCTAAAATTTTGTTCTTTTGGATTTTGTAATAACTACGTTGTTAGCATTTTGTGTTGCCATTGTGCCAAAAACTCAAATAAAATTTGTTACAGGTTCCTGCATCAGTTCGGGTTAAGAGAGAATCTGCTCTACCCAAACCAAAGCCGAAGGCACAGCAGCAGCATTCATCAACGCCATCTTCTTCAGCTCTGAAGCCTTCAGTGACTCCCATAAAATCTGCGGCCCAGCCTTCGCCCTCAGCTTCCAAGCCACAAAGCATTGATGACTCCTACATGGCATTCGTGGAAGACATGAAGCAACTGGGTGCTCTTGATGAGTAACTCGGCATCTAATCCCTTTTCCTGATGGCACTTAGCAGCTGCATCATGAATTTGAACCTGACATGAGCCCTTCCTTTGGCTTGTGGCTCCATTCCCCTGGCAACCATTTCCCTTTTCCTCTTGCGCAAACAACATCTGTGGTTTATTCTAGTGAGGAAACAGGGAAACAGTCATAATCAATCTTTTCATTTGAAGATTGCTGTGCAACACAATTGTATCAAGTCAACTAATTGAAGCACTCAGCACTTGATTTGACTAGTCGCTCTAACCAATAGAGCAAGAATATCTTCCCAGTTGTATGTCTAACGATTGCGCTGGGCAGATATTCAGATAAGACCAGTCGTGGGGAAAACTACTGGCAGCTTTAGTTACTACTGTGGACTGTGTTGAAATGAATGACAAAAATAGCTAAGCTTATGCTTATGCAGTCAGAGCTCTGTTTGATCATACTTGCGGAAAAAGAGCCATAGCTGTTGTGAGCTAGTAACAATTCGTGCAAGCCTGTACGGATCTTCCATCTGTGGCTTTAATGCAAGCAAAAATGGGTGCATGTTTGAAGTCGAATGTAACATTTTATATATATGTGGAATCACGGGTGCCTCTGCTAAGAAACCGTGTCGTATGTTGTTATTATGCGCGGAACTGGCGCCATAATGATCCATGGATTTTAGAAAATCTAAGATCCGAAGCGTCTGGAGTGAACACACTCAGAGGTTTTTAACTGAAACATAAATTTGTTCGGAGGTTTTGGGAGATTGTCATTCGAAAATTCTGGATAGAAAAAAATAGAGGCAACCTGAGCTAGCAGACCATGAAGGTCTAGACGGAAGAAAGCATCCGAACAGACGCTAAGTCTTGGCTCGGAGTTCTGGGTAAACTTCCCTTGGAAGGTTTGAATGATGCCAACGATTCTCCCTCGGAAGGTTTGAATGATCCCAACGATTCGAACATAAGTTTTGTCGTCACTTGGAGTGCCCGGACAAACCTCACTCGAAAGGTCTGGACAATATGAAACAATCTAGATAGAACTATTGTGTGGACTTTGAATAGTCCGGATGAAGGTCCAGGTGAAAAACGATAGCTGGACAGAAGCTCTGTCTTCACTTGAAATGTCCGAATAGACTTAACTCAGAAGATCTAGACAACAGGTACTCAACTAGATAGAAGCTCTGAAAGGTTCCAGATACTCTGAATGAAACTCACTTGGAGAGTCCGGGTCAACACTGAGCATGCTGGAATCTACTCTCTTACACACTTGGACATTCCAACTGACTAGTCTGGACATTCCAGATGAACACTGAAGTTTGGTTTAAGAGAGTTTTCCAAATACTTTTAGAATAGATTTTTTTGAGCACTTAGCAAGTTATATCCTCCATGCTATAGACTAGCTTCCCCTTTATAGTACGGTTATCCTATACTCAATATGATTATTGGATCACAAAAAGCACTAGAAAATGTTCTTACCTTTTTAATTTCATACCATCTATTTTTTAATCTTTTTAGGGGCCGTCAACGTCTTTTCCAACTTGCCTTGAGGACACATTAAGCTCTTAATCATTTTGTTGTTAATCATCAAAACCCACTTAGGGGGCCAAGATGCACTTTCAATCTCCCACTTTATGGTGATTGATGACAACATTATTAAAGCTTCACTAAAAAGATAATATGAAGTTGTTTTAGGTCCCAAGGTATGGAGTGAGCTTTCGTTAAACATGTGCATTATTTGATATTGCTTTTGAATGCAGATGCACATGTCATGGAGAAAGTGAAAGAGCTCCCCCTATATCTAGGAATCTGTGGGCGCGAATGATAATGACAGAAGATGCACTAAGATATATGAGCATGTGAGTAGCATAGTTGATGTGGACATCACCATGAAGAACACTGGCCGAAGCCCTCCAACGAGTCCCACAAGCTCAAGTGCATCACCAACACTGTTGGACTCATGACAAGAGTTTGAGCTAAAGCCATTCATAGTTGAATCTTTTGCTTGATAAGTATCCACTTGATTTGAGCTTGAAGGTGTCCTACCTAATGCTTTGGTCATATGTAGTCTTAGGTTTGAAGGAAGGGATATGGAGGAGGCTCAAAGTAACAAACTGAGAAGCTGCGGCTAACTCTCAGAGCCTCTGACTCCAATGTCGAAACCTCCGAGATTCCTAAAGGGGCTGTCAGCAACCGACCTCAAAACCTTCAGAAATGTCAGAGCATCTGGGATTGCCGACGAACCAATCTAGAAGTGAATCTTAGAACCACCAGGACTGAGGTCAAAGCATCTGAGAATCCACTGCATGTACACTAAAGGCATTTCAGCATGTCATCTCGGCACATCTGAGTGTCATGTCAGATGGTCCAGGAATTCTACGTGTATGTCCAAAAGCTAATCTTTGAACCTCTAGGATCCATCTCGGAGTCTCTAACAACCTGCCTACACGCGGGTCACTTAGGCCAATGGACCTTATAAGTGGGTTTCGTCCCAACTAAACCTACTGTTAGGGGTGAGACTATAGATACCAATTTCCCCTCTTCTCTTTAGGAGAATTGAGATTAGACTAAAAGTAGAACTTTGCTCCTTAACCTAGGGTTTCGTCCCCCAACCTTAGACCTTACTTCTTTCTTGGATTTATAAGGATCGGCTGTGTGTCCAAGTGGATTTTGTGGCATTCATCAAGAGGGTTGTTGATTTGGTTCCAAGTTCCTCAAAGGCTATCACATTGTTGTGTGTTGTTGGGGTTGGTTTCCATCTAGGCTTTGTTCACTATCATTCCTACCGTGAAGACCGGGAGCCCTCCGTATCGATTTGGTATTAGAGCTCAAGATTGCCACGGTTTGGAACTTGTATCCCATCTTTCCCTTCACCAATTTTCTAGCTTTTGTTTGATTTTTCTTGCCTATTTTTAAAAATCACACAAAAAGAACCCCATTTGAGATCTTGATGCTATTGGAGTTTTGGGCAAGCTTTGGTACGTTTTGATCCACTAGATCATTGCTGTACTTGTTGATCTACCTCCATTTGTGTTCCTTTAGCCTCCTATTTGAATCACCGGTTGATTTGTTGGATTTTCGTCTGCCATCCTTTGTCCTATTTTCATATATGAAAATTTCGGAACCTTTGAGTTCATCTCCTAAATTCTGAGAATCATGGGCTGGTTGGATAGACCGAAGACAGAACTAAATCTCAAACCTTCTGGGTTTATTCCAAAACTTCCAGCCTCAATCCTAGAACTTTCGGAAATTTCTCAGAACTTCTGAGTTGGCAATTTCAAGCTGTGCAACGGTCACCGTTTTGGCCGACCTTTTGTATCAGGGCTCCAATTTTAGTGAATTTGGACTCCTCTCGAAGCTATTGATGAGCTCTAGGTCATCAAAGTGGAACCCCCTTCACATCCTAGATACCATTTTCAGAAGTAAGGCCAGAACTCCACAAGAAAGGTAAAGTTTTCGAAGAAAGGTAAAATCTTTGAGAAAACTTTTCCTCCTTGTATTTCTTTGTGAGCAATTCTACCTTCTAAGAATATCTTGAACCAATGAAGACTAGCTCTTTGATGATTGCTTCGACTTTGCACACTTGATACTACCTAGAGCAACCCGAGCAAAGTTGTGAGTGCTAGTTGTTCTTATAAGTATTAGCACAAACAAAGAAAAGGAAGGAAAAAGTGGACAAAAAGAGGAAAAAGGAAGAAAAAGTGCCTTATCATTTGTAGGAAAGCGCAAAACTCAAATAAACTTTTAATAGATGAGTGGTACAAGTGTGCAAATCCTTAGCTTGCCAATAACGTGTAATCAAGCTAGCATCTCTTTTTTATGTGTGCAACACAAGCTTATACTCTTCGCTAGGAACGTCTTGTACTAGCTCTTTCCTTTGGTTGCACACATATCATCATCATTGTGCGTGAGTTATCTTGTGCTTCACTTATATCCTTTGAGATCAACTTTTATTGTTTTGTTTTATTGTGGTTCACTATTTATCATTGCAACATCATAATTTCCTTTTTCCTAGTGTGTTGTGCTAATCCTCGAGATTCACATAAGCTTTGGTTGTGATAATGCTTTGGGACTTAGAAATCTATCAACCACACTCTTGAGAGTCACCAAATCCCCGACGGATTTCAATCCTTCATCCAAAGGAAAGTAAGGACATAGGTGATAAGTGAGATGAGCAAAGAGAGTAGGGTTCCAGTTTCCACATACACCACACATACATATATATAGACTTTTTGCATACTAGGGATGGAGCACATGGAGCCAATGGAAACGAAGAGTATGTGACTCGAGGCCAACACACACTACTACAAAAAAAAGTCATCCTGGACCCTACCATCACTGATGGGTAAGAAATATCCGTCAGTGATGAAAACCATCAGTGACGGGTTTTGATGAAAATATCATCACTAACGGGTAATAAAAAGACCCGTCCGTGATGTGAATCCCGCCAACTCCGAAATTTCAAAACCCAAAATTTTGTCATCACGGACGGGTTCGGTGATGTGTGGAACTCATCAGTAACGGGTTAAAAGAGACCCGTCCGTGATGTGAGTCCTGCCAACTCTGAAATTTCAAAATCCGAAACTTTGTCATCACGAACGGGTAGTTTTCTGACCTGTCAGTGATGTGTGGAACTCATCACTGATGGGTTAAAAAGAGACCCGTCCGTGATGTGAATCCCGTCAACTCCAAAATTTCAAAACCCAAAATTTTATCATCACGGATGAGTAGTTTTCTGACCCGTCAGTGATGAGTTACTCATCACTAACGGGTTAAAAAGAGACCCATCCGTGATGTGAATCCCGCCAACTTTGAAATTTCAAAACCTAAAATTTTAGAATCCCGCGGGCTATATAATTCACCTCAGTGCCCCTCAGTGCAGATCCAGATCCAGATTTTTTTCCTTCTCCCTTTTACCCTCCTCTCCTTCCTTCCACCCTTCTCCTCTCCTCCTCTCCTCTCATCCTAGCTTCCTGTCCAAATTGGTCACAAGGGAGCATATCCTCTTCACATCACCATCCCCGTAGGAACATGGTGGAGCTTACACAGGAGTTTCAGTTGGATTCGAGGTAAGAAAGATCCTCCCAAGTCTTAATTTTGCCTAAATTTTTTATTTTTAAAAATTTTTCTCGTATTTTTTTGTAGCAGTTCTACTCCCTCACGGTTCAGAATCCACAAAAATTACTGCATTTGGAGCTCGGGAAGAAGTTCAACGGAGGGTTCGGTAGCGGCGATTATTCGTTCGGGGCAAAAGTGAGTCTTAGAGGCCGAATTTGGAGTGAATTTTTTTATTTTTAAAACAATTTCTCGTATTTTTTTCTAGTAGCTCTACTCCCTCATGGTTTAGAATCCGCAAAGATTACTGCATTTGGAGCTCGGGAAGAAGTTCAACGGAGGGTCGGAATAGGCGATGTTTCGTTTGGAGGGGAAAAAGTCAGTCTTAGAGGCCAAATTTTGAGGTGAAAAATTATACAGGTCTAACGACGAGTAGATTTTTTAGATGTGCCTCATCGATACGGTCATTTTGAGTGGTCGTGGACCCAAAATGGACACCGTATGCAAAAGTTATAGCTGTTTTAGTGAAACCCTACCCGGTAGTGCCCGGGTAGGGCTTTTTTTTGCGCATCTGAAAAGGTCATCACTGACGGATTAAATATTTACCCGTCCGTGATGAGTCAGTGATGGTAGATCATTGACGGGTAATCAGTGATGGGTAAATTACCCGTCACTGATAATATGAGTCATTACTGACCTTTAGTTGCTGACGGGCCAAAAACCTGTCACTGATGTGGGTTTTTGGCCCGTCAGTATTGACATGTTCTGTAGTAGTGACATGGCCCTCCAACCGAGTCTTCAGGACACCATGGAGAACTTGAAGAATGACAAGACCCAACAATTAGGCACTATGAGGACAAGCATTGTTCGAAGAGGTTGTTCAAGCTCTTCGAGGTCGACTTTCGGAAGTGGAGGTTGAAGAAGAAGAACCACTTGACGAAACCGATACCAAGATGGTGGCGCGACATGCCCAAGCTTGAGAAGCCACAACAAATCAAGCACCTCTGACTTCATCAAGAGCTCGAGCACAAAACAATGGGTCGCATGGCCAAGGTCAAGCGAGAAGCAACCAAGGGCGCGAAGAAGATGAAGAAGGTCCATCATATGGAGTTTCAAGCATTCGTTAACAAGGTGACCCATGACGTCGAAGACCCCAAGATGAAGATGGAGGCCAAGACCGCTATAATGAAGATGAAGCCTTTCAAAGGTGGGATTGTCATGGAGAAGGTAAAAGCTACCGGTGGGAACTAGCCCAAAATCAATGTGAAGAACAAGGAGAGTGCCCCGTCATGACTTGGATGGAAATGAAGAAAGAGATGCGAGCAAGCTTCATGCCCAAATACTATAATTGTGACCCATTCAAGAAGCTTCAAGACCTCAAACAAGGAAGCCAAACTGTCAAAGAATACTTGAAGGAAATAGAATCTAGCATGATTTGTGCTAATGCCCAAGAAACTGAAGAACAAACCATGGCCCACTTCTTGACCAGGTTGAACCATCCAATAAAGTGCATCGCTGACTATACCTTGGAGGGATTGGTGCACCAAGCTATCAAGGCAGAGAGCCAACTACAAGAGGGTTCCTACTACTCTAAGAACTCGACACACACGCCGCCCACTACCTCCAACGCCTTGCGCACCACAATATATGCTCCACATTCAACTCCCAGTACAAGAATTGTTCCATGAGACACAACGACTAAGAAAGAGAGCCAAATTGGTGGTGGGAGTGCAAGTGTGCGACCGTCGACAAGTACAAGCTGACCTTCCACCTCCTACCCCAAGGGAGGACCGGCTCCAAATAATGCTTCTTCAATGGCTTCTACCGGCAAGACATGAGATATCATATGCTTCAAGTGTCAAGGGTGTGGTCGCGTGCTAAAGGATTGCCCAAATAACTGCATCATGTTGATAACGGAAGAAAGTGAATATGAATCCGCAAGTGAAGGAGAAACCAATGCCGCTTATGAAGTAGCAAGATTTGAGCAAGAAGGAGAAGATGAAGAAGGGAAGAGTCAGTTTATTGTGAAACCGAGGCAGGACCAACTCTCATCGTGACTAAGAAGATGTTGACAGTACAACTACAAGATGATCCCAAACAAACATGCAACTTGTTTCAAACCAAGGCCGCCATTAACGGTAAAACCATCAAGGTGATCATTGATGGTGGAAGTTGTCGCAACTTGTCAAGTCAAGAGCTATGCTCCAAGCCAGGCCTCATGTACACGAAGCATCCACGTCCTTACCATGTGCAATGGTTAAGTGGTAGTGGCTCCATCAAGATCCGGCACATGCATGGTCCAAGTCTCATTCAAGATTGGCACTTACCAAGACACGGTCGACTGTGACGTGGTACCTATGACAGTCTGTCACCTCCTCTTGGGACGACCATGGAAATATGACTGAGCGGCACACCATGATGATCAAACCAATCAATACATCTTTCGTTGGGATCAAAAGGAGTATGTGCTTCAACCCATGAGGCCAAGTCAAATCATTGCCGACAATGCTCAAAAGTTAGCGAGAGATCAAGAGGAGAGCAAGAAGAGTGAAAGAGAGAAAAGCAATTCGAGTGACTCCCACAAATCGGTGAGCGAGAGTCACAAGCCCAAAAAGAGTGGAAACATGAAGAGTGAGGATAGATGCTTAGTGATGTTAGCCACCAAGTCCAAAATAAGGGAAGTTGAGAGTGACCCACAAGCCCTAAACTTTGTGCTCATGTGCAAAGATGTAGATGTTTTGACTAATGACTCACCTTCACATCCTCAAGCTATTTCTTATGTTTTGTAGGAATTCACGGATGTCTTCCCCGATGAGATCTCAGTAGGACTACAATCCATTTGAGGCATTGAACACCGGATCAACCTCATCTTGAGAGCTCCCCTCCCAAATAGCCCTCCTTACCTTGCCAACCTCGAGGAGATCAAGTTCAAGAGCTGCTTGACAAAGGGTATATACACAAAAGCTTGAGCCATTGTGCCATTCCCATCATCCTTGTCCCAAAAAAGGATAGCACAAGGTGTATGTTCTTAGATTGTAGCCATCAATAATATCACCGTGAGATACCCTCATCCTATTCCTAGGTTAGATGATATGCTTGATGAACTTAGTGCTGCTACTATTTTCTGTAAAATTTACTTCAAGAGCGGATATCACCGAATAAGGATGATGAAGGAGACGAGTGGAAAACCTCTTTCGAAAACAAAATTTTCTTGTATGAATAACTTTCCATGCCCTTTGGTTTGGCTAATGCTCCTAGCACTTTCATGCGCTTAATGACCAATACTTTTATAACCTTTCATTGGTAAATTCATTATGGTCCACTTTGATGATTTTCTTGTTTATAGTAGAACTTTTGATAAACATGCTTCTCATATTTAGCAAGTCCTACTCGTGCTTAGGAATGAAAGATTATATACTAATCTTGAGAAATGCACTTTCTGCATAGAAAAACTTGTGTTTCTAGGCTTTGTTGTCTCTACTTATGGCATAGTGTTAGATGAATCTAAAATCAAAGCAATGAAAAATTGGCCTACCCCTATAAATGTGAGTCAAGTGCGTAGTTTTCATGGCCTAGCTAGTTTTTATTGTTGATTTGTGAAGTATTTTAGTACTATTTCTTCCCCTTTGAATGAATTGACTAGACAGAATGTTAATTTTGTGTGAGGGCAAGCCCAAGAACTTGCTTTTCAAGAACTTAAGAAACACAAATTGATGCACCCTTGCTTGCTTTATTGGATTTCACTAAAACTTTTGAAGTAGAGTCTGATGCTAGTTGGATCGATATTGGGGTGTTCTCATGAAAGAGGGTAAACCGGTTGTTTATTTTAGTGAGAAGTTGAATGGTGCTCAGCTTAATTACTCTGCTTATGATAAGGATTTATATGTTTTGGTTCGTGTTCTTGAAGTGTGGCAAACACAATCGTTGGCCAAAAGAGTTTGTTATTCATTCCTATGAATCTTTGAAGTATCTTAAATGCAAAGCTAAATGGAACCATAGGCATGCAAAATGGGTAGATTTTATTGAAACTCCCCGTATGTGATCAAATACAAAAAGGCTAAAGAAAATGTTGTGGTGCATGCTCTTTCTCGCAAAATTACGCTTTTGAATCAACTTGAGGTTAAGGTGTTGGGCCTAGAATGTTTAAAAGATTTGTATGTTTTAGATTCAGACTTTGCCATCCCTTTCTCTCATTTCAAAGAAGGGAAGGGTTGGGATAAATATCATGTGTATGAAGGTTTTCCCTTTCGAGCTAAAAACTAAATATTCACGAGTCATCCGTGCGTTTGTTATTTTTGCAGGAATCACATGGTGACGGCTTAATGGGTTTGGAAGAGACAAGACCTACACAATGCTCTCCAACCACTACTATTGGCCCAAGATGCATCAAGATGTGGAAAGACTTGTCCAACAGTGCATCACATGCCACAAAGCTAAGTCCAAACTCAACCCTCATGGGCTTTACACTCAACTTTCCGTTCCTAGTGCACCTTGGAAGGATATTAGCATGGATTTTGTGTTAGGATTGTCTAGGACAAAAATAGGAGAGATCCTAGTGCACCTTGGAAGGATATTAGCATGGATTTTGTGTTAGGATTGTCTAGGACAAAAATAGGAGAGATACTATATTTGTGGTTGTGGATAGATTCTCTAAAATGGCTCATTTTATTCCATGTCTTAAGACCGACGATGCTTCATATGTCGCTAACTTGGTTTTTAGAGAAATTGTGTGAATTCATGGGGTGCCCAAGAGCATTGTCTCCAACCGTGACATTAAGTTCATAAGCTACTTTTGGAAGATATTGTGAGCCAATTTGGGAGTCAAGCTTCTCTTCTCCACAACTTGCCACCCACAAACCAAGGGGCAAACCGAGGTCATCAACCGTACCTTGTCAACAGTCATCTGAATCACAATCAAGAAGAACTTGAGGGAGTAGGAGGAATGCCTTCCTTATGTGGACTTCGCCTACAACCGCGTAGTGCATTCCACTACAATCATGAGTCCATTCAAAGTAGTGTATGGCTTCAATCCTTCCACACCACTCGACTTCCATCCACTAGGGATAAAAGAGTGAGTGAACATGGACACCTCCAAATGAACCGACTTCATGAAGAAGCTTCATGAGAAAACAAGAGACACAATTGAGCAACAAGTTTGTTGCCAAGCCGATAAGGCCAACAAAACTAAGAAGAAGATGGTGTTTGAACCCGGTGACCTGATGTGAGTTCATCTTCGCAAGGAGAGATTTTCCGAAGAACGCAAGTCCAAGCTCATGCCTCGCAGAGATGGTCCTTTTCAAACGCTTCACTCATCAGCGACACCAAGATTCCATCGAACAAGTATTGGGTGAGCAACACCTTCAATATCTTCCATCTTTCACCCTTCCATGGCAACAAGGAGTTGGAGTCAAACTCGGCTCCTTTTCTAGAAGGGGGGAATGATATGGACATCACCGTGGAAAACACTAGCCCAAGCACTCCAACGAGTCCCCACAAGCTCAAGTGCATTAGTGACACATGTTGAACCCTTAACAAGAGCTTGAACTAAAGCCCTCCAACATGAGGTGAATCTTTTCCTTGATGACTATCCACTTGATTTGAGCCTAGATGGTGCGTTACCTAACGCTTTGGTCATATGCACTCCTAGGTTTGAAGGTAAGGACTTGGAGGAGGCTCCAAGCAACAAATTGAGAAGCTACAACTAACTCTCGGAGCCACAGACTCCAATGTAGGAACCTCTGAGATTCCTGAGGGGGCTGTCCAGCAATAGACCTCGGAACCTCCGGGAATGTCAGAGCATCCGGGATTTCTGATGAACCAATCCAGAAGTGAATCTCGAAACAACGGGGACCAAGGCCAAAGCATCCGAGAATCCACTGGATGTACACTAAAGGCGTTGTAGTAGTACATCGCGAAACATCTGAGTGTAATATTGGAGGGTTCGGGAATTCTACACGTATGTCTAGAAGCTAATCACGGAAGCTACAACATCCATCTCAGAGTCTCCGAGGACCTGCCTACGCATGGGTCACTTAGGCCAATTGGCCTTGCAAGTGGGTTTCGACCCAACTAAGCCTAGGGTTAGGGGTAGGACTATAAATACTCTGTAGGAGAATTGAGTTTAGAGTAAAAGTAGATCTTTGCTCCTTAACCTACATCCCTCCCCTCCACAACCTTAGAACTTACTTGTGAAGTGACTCACATAATATCCTTGCGGACAATATGCTAGTCTTTGACATATTATAGACGAAGTGTCTTCTCATCTACAACACATCACTCAAAGTAGTACAACAGAAGCATTACAACGGTCTATATATTACAAACTTAATTTACAAACTCGAAGAAAAAAGTAAAGTCGTACATACCAATTCCCAAAAGTATGGTGAATTTAAAACCAATTCCCAAAAGTACGGTGAATTTAAAACCGTTTCCAGTCGGCTATAGCAAAATTCATATCTACAACACTCATATCACATGTCCTACAGTTTTACTCCTCAAGGTTCTCGTCATGGTAGTCGAAGTAGTAGTTGACCCCTTCTTCATCCTTCACCGATACCTGCTCCTCAGGGGCTTCTTCATCGACCTCGAAATAGACCACATCTTGCTCTGCCATCGGCTCAAAATCTATTCAAAGGAATTAGAATAGAGGGATGGGTACAAAAGGTACTCAAAAAGTTCAGGAATTGCAAAGAGGTGTCTGATGCACTATCTCTACTTAGAACAACGGTGTTCTCTAAATCCGTAAGGTAAGAGAGTCCCCCAATGACTCATAGGCTATGATCTCATGTCTCGTAGGCTACTAGAGTCCCCGATGACTCATTTCCTACCACATTCGTAGTTCCAGCATCATCAAAACCATGAATAACTCGATTCTGAGGCCTTGCGGGGCTCGTCTAGCCCCCGAGGCCCATATGTGCCCACCTCTCCCTCTCTACGTCTTTCTCTGGTGGCTGCTCATCCGCCCGTGCCCTCCTACCTCTGACATCGCTACTCATGTCAGCCAATGGAGGAGTCGTCATCACAGCTGCACTGCTTCCTGTCACGCGTCGCTTCTGCTCCCACTCGGTCTGGCACCCCAAGCAGGAGGAGGAGGACCACGCACTGCCCAAGCCACCGCCTACGATGACGAAGGGCAAGAAGGCGGCGGTGGTGGACGACAATGTCGCGGGGCTATCCTAGAGCCCGACGTGCGGCTAGCGTTGTACATCATGACTTGCATCCTTAATGGTATTAATGGCGCATGCAGGGCTGGCAATGGCACTACACCTACTCTACGGGCTGTAATGTGCATTGCTCTGCTCCATCCCGCTCCGGTAGATGTAGCGCACACTCGTCGCCTTCTGGGAGCCCCCCTCCATGCTAGGCTCAGTGTCGCACTCCGGTCCTGTGTGGCCACACTCACCGACGCACGTGCCGCGCTCCTGCGTCGACTGCTCCCACCGTTGTTGTCCTTCCCGCAGCTGCTCTGCTAGCTCACCTCCTCCTTCTTCCTCATCCTCTTACACCATGTCACGATCCACTCCACACCACCACCCAAGCCTTGCATACGTGCACGCCATCACCCTCAGGCCCTCCCGATCTCTCTGAATCATTTATGCATGATGAAATTATTTGCTTGGCTTGAAGGGATTGCAATGGTGTAGCATGTATTGCTTGATTTTGGTTTATTTGCTTGGATTTGTGGTTGGATTGGGGAGAGACGAGAAGTGTTCAATGGGATGGAGAGAGAGGTGATCGGGCATGCTGGTCTGGCCGTGTCTCACACAAGGTGGAAAGGAGAGAGAGTGGAACTACTAAGGACTAAGATGGGGTGGGACCCAAAAGAAAAATGATAGGTGCCTCCACACCATTGTGCTTGCTATGGCAGACAGCACGAGTTCTAGGACCCACAGGTATGTGCAGGTGTTCAATTGTTTTTTCTATCAACGATTGTGATGGATTAATTATGAGGCTTATACTTAACCTTGCCTAATGTAAAATAGTACTAAAAGGAAAATTTTGATGATCAACTCTAAACTCTCTGGCATCTATTCTGAAAAGTCCCACTTTTGTGAACATTAGTAAAATGCTCATGTATTGCTACAAAATAACAAAGAGACCTACCAATGCATTGATCGAAGAGTGGTATTTCGTGAACATATATGTCAACCACGTTGCCTTAAACAACAACGGTATTTCTCATGCTTTCTTCGGCGAACACTATGCACCGCTCCTACTCTGTTCCTCCCTACCGTGCTTCACCCTGGTCTTTCTTCCGCTTCCCTCCTCTCTGGTGACCATTGTGCACCCCTTTGGCTCTCTTTCTCCCCACGTGTCTCTTTCTCTACTCCTATTCCACAAGAAGACAGTGTGTCATCTTTCTCCTCTCTTCTTCCGTGTTTGCCCCTGGCTCTACCTTTAGCTCCATCACTTCTGCTATGAAACTCAGCTCCACCATCATCTTACATCGCTCCATTGTCACGTGCATGCCTTCTCCAACTCAACAAATCCCGATGTAGTTCCCATCATCTCTGGCAATGGAGACACATTAAGCACCTCGCACCTTAATATGTATAGTCAGGTGCCATGCATTGCAATGGATTATAAATAAGCACACTCCTTGAAAACATTGGCAGATTACAAATAAACCACACTTCTTTAAAAACATTAGCAAATTGCACCCAAAAAACCACATTTCATGAACATATTGGCAATTTGCAAATCAACCAAACTTTCATATGTAAGAAACATTAGCAAACTAGATGTGATGCATCTTGGCGCTGTGATCACATGATAAATGCCGCAATTGTCCATGATGTTCATGTATTAATCAAACCTTCTTTAGGCTTGCAGACTCTCATGTATTAACCGGATTTGAGTAGACTCATATATAAGACTTCATATAACACTAACATGGGGTTAACATCTATCAACAATTGTGCCTAAGACAACCTTAGTGATGTAGATAGTGGGAAATTAAAATTCAAAGTGATTTATTTTCGTTTCTCCTTCAGCTGAGTTCATACTGTATGAGGAATATAGAAACATTTATACAAAGGGAAAATGAGAAGCTTCTTCATGAGGATACAACATAATATTCTGGAAAGGATGTAATACCAGTAACTTTGCACAACTAAATTAGAGTTGACATTTCCTAACACGTCAAAAATGACCCATTGACCCAACAATTGTATCTCTTTTACAATATATATACAGATGATCTGGTTTGACTGCTAAAACTTCCAATTCAAATTGAACCAAAACATCTAAAATTATTTTCATATCAACAATGAGTCTTCCCTCCACCCAATAACGGAAATTTGACAGTGGACTTCTTTGATGTTTGTCTCTTGAGTATATAATCAACTTATGTGAGAGATTTCTTACTAAGGTGCTCAACAGCAACATCAATGAAGAAACAGGTGTAGGCTTCAATGGCGTGCAAGAATGTTGACGGTGAACAGAGATCGGAGATTCCTAATGAATACTTTCTCTAACATATGGGTGCGAGAAATTTGCATATCTCTCCCATATGTATAGATTGATGATTTTTAAGCATAAGGCACCAAGTTCAGTTAAATAGCTATTCTGCCTCTGATGCTGCTAATGCATGCTAGCGTTCTCTTATTATCAAATTTCCATGAACCATGGCTTGTCAATACCATAGCACATTGACAAATTCCATGGAGAACCACACATGGACTCTCCAGAGATGTCCCATTAAAAAATCCAAGTTTCTACTTCAAAACTATAAGAGCAAGTATGATAAATTCTTGTCTGATATCAACATAAGGAGCAATCACGATCAGTACATGCTTCGTCAATGTAGCGTGACAACATGCAAAAGGCAAAATTGTGATGGCAATCAAATTCACAGAAACTATACAAAAAAGGGAACAGACAACATCCAATAATGGTAACCAAATTTGTAATAAAGCCTATAGAAATTGTAATGTAGAATGGGCCAAAGTAGAAAATTGTGACCAAAGTCCAATTGCAACTCACCTCCAAGCATAGGAATGTTGGCAGCAGATTTGGGTAGTAGTGGCATCCAAATAATTCAAGAGCCTTGATGAAACAAGTGCTCCAGAATCATCTATAGCTTGAGAAATCTAGCATGAAAGGAATGCTATTGAAGTCTGAGAACAAGTACTACAAGATGCTTACTTGGCATATGCCCCCCACACTGTGTTGTATCCAAGAATCATGTTGAGGATAGAAGCAACAATTAGAGCCCCTTGAGTTGCTCTCATCGTGTGAACAAATCTCTGCAAATGCCCTAATAGGTCAGAGTATTTGTATTACAGTGCCAAAGATATTTAATCAATCAATCCTATAAAAAAATGATCAATCAATCCTAATAGGTTAGAAGTATTCATTAATGAGGCACCATCTGAAGTTTCAGATTCCAGAGGCCTTGTTTAATTGCTCCCTCGGTAAACAACCATAACACTCACAAACCTCATATGATCAATTGTCATGTCCGCCACTGATCAATAAAAGCAAACACCATGTAAGGAATCATTCCCTTACAACGAGTGATAGCTCCACATAAACCTACTATTTACCACAACAAATAGTATAACTGAAGTTCAATTGCTAGTATCAATAACCAAAATGCAAAATCTGCCAACACATAATTCGATAGCAGGATCTATATAGCACAAACCTCGACAAGTTCATGGCAGTCTTCATGTTGTTGGTGAGGTCCTCGTGGAACTTGAGCTGAACAGTGTTAGCTTTGCCAGGAATAAACTCACGAGATCACGAGGACACGAGAATTAACACACGGGGATAAACTCTGCACACACATACACAGGAGTTTGGTGGTCGGCTGACACCTCTTAGCCAGAGCCTTTTTCTCGTTTTTTCTCTTCACACTCAACAAACTGATTACAGTGCTTTATATAGAGCACACATACGTACTAACACCTGATCCCCTATTCTTAAGCCACACGGCCACGCGACTCGGCCACACGACTCAACTAGAATGTCTCGAGTGTGCCCATGTACACGCACACGTTGAGCCACTAACACGCCCGTGCAGAACTCCAGAAGCGCACATGTCCGCAGGCCTCATCTAACTGCCCCGCTTCTTTCTCCACGTCTATCACAGGACTCGGGCTCTCCACTACGCATGCGCATACAGCAGCTAACACCTCCGGACTCCATGTAGACTAGATAACTAACACACGCTATCCTCTCAGCTGCATGCACCAACTGCTAACTCTACTAAACACGATCAGCTTGCTTGTGTACACGTGATCACATCTGTACGTGTCCACACTGCCGCAGCCTCCAGTGCTTGGACTCAACTACTAGCACGACTCAATGCCAACTAAAATAAACATGATGCTAACAACAAGATTAATATCCAACAGACAGCTCCAACTTCCTCCAGGCGTCATGGATCTTCTCCGTGATGGCCTGCGTGAACCCAGCCTTGGGCATGGTGATGCGATCTTGAAGAGTCATGCCTATCCTCCGTAGGCGCCGCAACTCCTCGTCCTCCATCATGAGATCTGCTAGCGAGGGCGCCCTAATCCTCTTCCTCTTGACCCCATCCTCCTCCACCCCCTCTCCCACAGTAAGACGTCCTGGATGAAGCTGGAGGCGGCGAACTGGCAGTCGGTGTGCCACGGGAGGCAGAGCGAGTCGTAGCAAAGAAAAGGCCCAGCTGCCCTCAACTAGGGGACTGACCTCGCCATCGTCATCGCATGCGAGGGCTTTGGGTGGTACGTCCTCGCCGTGCTCCACAGGTCCCAGTGTGACTGCCAGGGCGGTTGCTCCTGGCACGAGAGGAAGGCTCAAATTTTGGGGTAGGAACTGTTGGGTTCGATGGTTTTTTTATAGCGTGGTGAGGATCTAGTTTTGTTGGTTTTTTCTCAGATGAGAAGGAGGAGCAGGATGAAGCAGGAAAATGAAACTCCCTCTTTATAATAGTAGAGATATGTAAAGGAGATCTTTGATTATCAATATGTAATAAAGTGATATTTATCTCATCTCATTTCTACAGAATAATTAAAGTCACTCAAATTAAAAATATCACAAACTTGACCTACAAGCAACTTAAACAAAAGTTTTCAAACAATATCCAACCAAAAAAATCTCTGATAATTTTGTAAATCCTAAACACCTCAAGGAATGTCTCTGAAAATTTTCTAGTAAATTGAAATTATTTGCGTATTTGAAAAAATATACATAATTTCCAAATGGACAGAACTGTAATATATTAATTGAACTAAATTTTCCCTTATGAAAAACTTATGAAATTTTATATCCATGGCTTATTTCCCTCCCTAAACCCAAATATAAATTTTTCATCAAACTTTGGGAATGATTTCTTCTACCTACAGTTCAAACCTAAATTTGAGCAGATTTGGATTCATATTTAAATGACATTAAAAATAACTTAGTTTAATCTAAAAAAATTCATAAAGATTATAAATACTCTAAAGAACCTGCGTGATTTTTTTTCAAATTTAAAAACTTAGGACTGGATCCTCTACTAATTCAAAACCTAAAACATAATAAAAATAAAAATAAAAGAAAAAGAAAGGAAAGTTTTGCCTTCTAGGCCGGGTTTCTAGCCCATCTTATCACGCGAAATGAGGTGTGCCCAGCATCACCTCCACCCTATGCCTGCACCCTGATTGTGGATGCCTTTACCTCGAAAAGGAGCCCCCACGCCAACACCACCTCCTCTCGCTGGCTTCTTGGGCCCACATGGCAGGCGTCGTCTTCACAGGCCTCGCCACGTGCCAGGCAGCCTCTAAACAAGGAGAGGGGCGTGGTCGATGGCCAACTACCCCGTCGCCCCGTGACATTGCCCATCGCTAGCCACCCATGCCTCTGCCTTCTCTCCCTTGGCTACCTCGCCGCTGAAGGCTTCATCCCTGGGTCAAGCCGCCATCAATTTCTCAGCCAATCTCTTCTTCAAAACTCCCCCTTTTCATTCTCTCCACTCTCTGCCACCTATTTTTCCATCTGGCCGTGCCATCCAGCTTTCCTTACTCCAATCCATCACCCCAATCAAAAATCGGGCGTACCCACAGAGGTATACTGCTAGGAATGCCCTCGGCAGTGGAGCTCTAGCAAGCGCACATCGAGCCATTTCTTGACAGGAGGTGATCTCGGCCCTCTACTTTGCCCTTTTACTCTGTTGTGCTCCCATGAACTCATCCCATCATTCGTCATGACTTTTGGTTCGGGGAATCACTAGGGCGAGGTCTTCTTCTTCTTCTCCGGTGATGTTCCTCCGCAAGCCTCTTTTCAATTTTGGTGAGTCTTAGTTATCCTTGTGCCTTCTGTTAGCTTCACGCAGGTTTTCTCTCTCTCTCCCTAACGTGTCTCCTCTCCTCTGCATGCCCGGAAGAGGTCACCCCTGTCAACCGAGGCCACCGTCCGCCACCATCAACCCGAGGCACGGCCAAGGAGTCCAACGAGATCTTGAAGCCTAGCTGAAGCTCCTTCAACCACGTGCAAGGGCTTCGAGCAAGCCATTGACATTCTCGCATCTCCGCTAGCCACCATCAACATCGACGATCTCGACTGGTCCTCCTCAACTCCATCTCAGCCCTCTGTCAACATAACAGTGAGCTCCGGAGCCTCGTGCACCACCTCTTTTCTCTTCTCTCCCCCAGTAATGAATGCACCAGTGCTGCTCTATTCCTGGTTGCTACCAGCAAGCCTCAATTGGCATCTCCGGTGCGCCTCCGGCCTCACCGACCACAAAGAGTCAATGACGCATCTAGGAGCCCAACCCCACAAATTACACACAATTTGGTGCCTGGATGTCTTCATGTGTCCCCTGCGCCAACGCGTGGGACTGCTCAGCCTCGCTGAAATGGTTAAGTTACAACCGTTGGCCAATGTCCACATGACATGTGGGCCCGCAGACTTACAACGTGTTAAAGAAAATGTGAGGCTAACAGGTAGGACCCACTCACCAATGGTCACTTAGTTTGAATTAAGAAAAAATAAAAATCTGATGGATGAACCCCATCTATCATAGGCTCATCAGTTTAAATAAAAGAAAAGTATATTCTACTGTGTATGCCAATGGGCCCAAAGGCCACTTGGGCTAGTCAACCCTTGACTAGCCCAAGCTGATCTCTTCCCCCACCTGTCATCCACTTTGGCAAGGTCTGGCTGGGCATAAAAAATATTTCATGTGTTTATTTAAACAAGAAAAGACAGAAAATGCAAAAAAGTTTTAAACTTGTAAAAATCAAGAAAATTCATATGAACTCCAAATGAGATGAACTTTTTTGTAAATTAATAATTTAATATGTAGAATTTAATGGTATCACTTTCATGCATGTTACTATTTTGTAAGATTTTGAAATTACTAATGTGCCCTTAAACCCTAAAAAATTTATATAAATCTTAAAATTTTCATAACTTTAATTCTAGGACTCCAAATTGAATGAAACCAATTGCATTAGTTTAATAATTTCATTCCCTACATTTTAGCATGAACTTAATTTATCATATATCATTTGAGTTTCATGGCATTGATTTATTGCCTTCATTTGTCATTTTCGGGTGTTTCCATAGAACCCAGCAAGAGACTTTTTGCGAGGTTGATCCTTAGCATGCTTAGGTGCAATATCAGCAAGGAAAGCATGAAATCTCGCTAAGATTCCTCACTTCATTTATTCTATGGTCATGGATGCGATGTTATGCTTGATTGCATGCTTAAGTGTTGATTATTGTGATGAATGAAATCACTAGCATGATAGGTTGTGGTTGTGGATCATGACTAGTGGCTTTTTCCATTAATCGTGACTAATGAATATGAAACCAAATAAGTGAGTTGCGAGAGACGGGGTTTTGCTTTCACTGATGGATTGATGAGCGAGGTGAACGTAAGCACCCACTGTCATCTAGTCGATGTCGGTGTCGCGGGGCTCTACCCTTCACCCGCGTTGGAAGTGTTATGCAGGAGTGTTGGGTAGTCATAGCTGGCCAACCATGAGCTAACAACACTTTGAAACATTTCTCGATTGAGAAAGAAATGAATTAAGTCTTGATTGACTTAATAAAATGATAATTTCAATCTTGGTTGACCTAATGTAATGAAAATGATTGAAATCTTAGTTGATTTCAAATGTGTTTCTGATATAAGATTTATGTCCTAATCTGAGAAGTAATGGTTATGATGTGTGCATGTCGGTATTGGTTTGTCACTCATGTTCATGCCATGTAATGATACTTTGTTGATGAAGTATTTATATAGTAGTTTAATTATTGTTTCGTGCCATGCTTAAGTTAATTGGGATGAGCTTAAAGGGCATCTTATGAGTACAAAAGTACTCATGAGAATTCCATTACTAAAATGTTGCAAGTGATCCTAGTTTAGGTGATTACTACGACGCCAAAAATGTTGAAATGACATATAGTTGCTAGGTTGCTCGCTCGGTCATATATGGGTTGTTATGTGGCTTTTGTGAGGTGGTAGTGGTTACCATCTCGGGTACTTTGTATATGTTTTCACTGCTGTTCCGTGTTTTCTTTTGGATGTGAACAACCTTCTAGTCCTATTGTTTGTAAAATATTTAACTACCTTGTGTATGGAATGTGGATTACGTATCTTATAACTCTTTATGTAGAGTTTGTGTTGTGATATTTACCCCATACACCTTGTGTGTATGGTTTTGAAGTGTATCTGGCAGCCGTTAAGATTTGACATTGTTCTCTTGTTTCGTCAAGTAGGATGGTTAAGGTTGAGTGAGCCGCTAACTGTAATACGTTGGCCAGCTAGGCAGGGTGTGGATGATTGTACCAGTCTCTCGAGCAACCCACTAGCTATGTGGCTAGATTAGGGCGAGGGTACAATTACCAGGCTCCTTCAAAATCATTTTACTTAATGTACTTGAGAATGACACTAAGTTTTATAGGACTTTTGGAACTGCATTTGACTCTTGTTTTGATGTTTGTCTTTCTCCGGCTTGGCCAACCATGACGCATACGTCTGAGGTGCGTATGAGATGTTGGCCCGATGTCAAACTATCCAACAGTGATGGATGCATATGTTTTTATACGTATATTATGTTGAGCAATTACTCGGATATTCAGACAACACATCAGGCATAAGTCGAGTGTAATTGTGGGGTCCTGACATGTGCATTACCAAATTTCATAAAAAGATAAACTGATGCCTCTACACTTTCTTAATAGGATTGTTATGTTTTCCTACTCCTAAGGTCTGTATAGATTATTACATTAAAATTTACATATTTTCTGGGCCTATGTTTTATGCTTGCATTCTGTTTTTCGTAAATGTGTCTCTAAGGGTGGAAACTGGCAGCGGATAATCCGTATTATCCGGTATTCGTATTCGAGAAAACACTAAAACGGCAAGCAATATCCGTATCCGAATTAAAAACGGATATGGATACGGATATTATCCGGATTTATTTCCCGGATACGGATGCGGATATGGTACTATATTATAAAACAAATACGGATACGGACACGGATATATCCATATCCGAATAAAGTTATATTAACCCACTTCAACAACTCTCTCTAAGTCTCTAACCCCTTAGCCCAATTATATAGCCCATTAAGCTTAATAGGCATAGCAAAACTCTATTTCTCTATGTGAGACATATTTTTATCATCACTTATCCATGTAGAACCTATTATTATCATATGTCATCGATTTATATATATCATTAACTCATCATCATGTTCATGTACTTATCTAGTTATGCGGTTTACCATAGTCTATCATTAAAGCTGTAGGATATTCGTATCCGACCGAATTGAGTATATATTCGATTCGTATTCGTATTCGAGTAACATCCGATCTGTATTCGTATTTGACAACATCCGTATTTGTATTCGTATTCGCTTTGAAAATATGGAAACAGAAGTAGGAAAGGCACTATCCGATCCGTATCTGATCCGTCTCCACCCTTATGTGTCTCATATTTTCATGTTGCAAATGGGTCGTGCACCACGGAAGTAAGAAACTGACGGGAAACAACACATTGTGATGCTATATGAGATGAATACATCATGTAGGTTTCCCCTATAGTAGAGCTGACATCTCTTGATCACATGGTGCACGATGTTGGATCTGTCTGGAGGCGTGCAATTGGCGCGCCCCAGTATCTAGTATACTAAAATACGAGAACAGGGGAAGGAGGGAGGTTAGGGATGGCCTCACCTTGGGTTGCTCGAGGAGGATGGTTGTACTCCCGTCCTACTGTTGTGGAGATTGCGAGCTCTGTGGCTACTGATGGAGTTTGTGGCCTGCCTGCGGACGGCGGCTAAAGGAAGTAGTTGGGGTGGAGGATGCCTAGGATGAGGGGAGGGCGAGATGCAACTAAGGGAGTCTAGGACGACAGTACAGGGGATCTATCAGCCGATGGCAGAGGAGATTCGGGCGGTTAAGGGTGGGAGGCAATGGAGGGGACTTGGGAGGGCCGCGGAGGGGACCTCCAAGTCAGTAACTATGGAGCTCCGGGAGGATGAGGGCGGTAGGCAATGGAGAGGGGTCCAGCGGGTGGTGTATGAGACCTCCTAGTCAGTGATTGCATTCGCCCTTCAAACCCTTGCCGATACCTCACGGGAGGAGAGACAGGAGGAGAAAGAGACTAGGAGACTTCGGCTTATATGGGTAGTGGCAGTTTTCACGTAAATAAAATGACACTTGTGCAAGAGGTGCGAGAAGCATCTCCTTCAGTGCTTTTTCATTTTACTGCACAACGAAGACAGTGCTTGTTCCAAGCCGAGTTGAAAAATTAGATGTTTGTTTAGTTTTGTACCTATAGGGGCTAGAAGCACCACAAGCGGAAGCTTAAGCCCAAAACAAACAGGACCTAAGAAGACAACCTATAAGCCCAAGCAAAAGACCCTGCCAATGTCAAAGATCAAGCCTCAGCTGGATCAAAATCACCCACCAAGAAGAGAAAAGAAGTGGTTTCAGCTCCACATGATTGTCCAGCCATGGGGACCAGGAGCAAGAAAAAGCTCAAAATGTGAAATTCTTATGTGTTATGTGCTTTCGTGTTTTGTGATGAATTATGCTTTGTAATATGGATGAACCTCTATTGTGTTATATTAGCTATCTGATGATGTTGTGCACCTCTATGGATGAACCTCTATTGTGTTATATTAGCTATCTACTGATGTTGTGCACCTCTATTTTGTGAAGTGGATTGACGTGGATGAACATCTATATGTGATGTCATGACCTGGGTATTGAATTTCTGGATATCGAACCTACGTTTTGTGATGTTTTGTGGAATCCCTTGATTGATTGTCCACCATGTGAACAACCTGGATATATTGAACCTCAATATGTATGAAAATCTGATTATTTTCTCAAACTTGTTTTATGCTCAATTTGTCAAATTGTGTCATAACTTACATTGAGTATTTCAAAATTTACATTTTGTCTGAAATTTACATTCACGGGTACTAAAAATGGTCTGTGCTGCAGGCTAAATAGGCCCTTTCTCCTTCCTTTAGTGCCTCAGATGAGAAGGATATACATAGGCTAGAATAATTTGCAACTGAGGCAAAATTGTATATACTCACGTCTCTGACGCCTTGACTGCCAGAAAAGCGTCAATAGGGATAAAAAGGGGATTGTCAGACAATGGTAAATGTGAATAAGGGTTATCAGATTTTGTAAGCGTAAGAACTGCATTTTGGACATTTGTGGAAATGAGGTTTTCTCCTCTCCAGTTTTAACTAGACGGTGTTTTTCTTTTCTTTTTTTGAAACTAGATGGGAGTATTTCTTAATTTAATCTAATCAACTTGAACCAAAGTAGTATTCTAGTAAAAAGATTACATCAATTACATGTTTAGGAATTCTAACTGCCCCACGGAAAAGCTCAGGTGTGACCTTCAAGTGTAGTTACTTGCGTTGGTTGTTATTCCTGCGGGGGCCTCCTCAATGTAGTCATTATAGGGATACGGGTAGGCTACATTAGCAGAAAATAAAATTTTCTACCCCATAAACCAGGAATTGCTGCAGTAATAGATCATGAGATTACCTCTAGACGCGTAGACCTGTAGCGGAAGTAGAGTCGATGCAGCGTCGGTGCAGCTGTAGTCATACTACCTTCTCCTCCTCGCGGTTCCCTCGAACAGTTCGTCTCCTCCTCACGGTTCCCTCGAACAGTTCGTCTCCTCCTCACGGTTCCCTCGGACAGTTCGTCTCCTCCTCGCGGTTCCCTCGGACGGTTCGTCCAAGCGTCGCAGCTGCAACGCCTCCAAGGTATCCACACGTTCAGGGAGGAACGTCACTCGTCCGGATTGCTAGATCCGAGCGGGCGACTTTAGGCGTGGGAGGAGTGATGGCCAGGTTTCAGAGAATTCTGAATTGGCTTCACCCTAATACGTCCGTCCCCTCTCCTTATATAGACGTTCCCATAATTGGCTTCTTCATTAGAGGCCCATTAGGACTCAATGCCTAGTCTAACTCGGATCCTAATCCGAATTAGGCTCCAACCACTTAAGTGTGCGACCCTATAGATTCATGTACGTTTAGACATGACCCGAGTACTCCTACTCGGTCACTAATTGGTAGCGGCCCCTAGCAGGACGCGCCAACTCCCAAACGTATGTAAAGATCGTATCAGACGAACCTTCACAATGTTATATATGCAACTCCCTTTGCTTCACGATATTTGTCAAGCTCAAGCTGGAGCTTGACCGCTCTTTCTCGATCACGTGTCTCGGAATCCTTTACTAGGTTAACTCTTTAACCTTAAGTAGCACGGCCATGCATTTCTAGATCCGATCACTCGAGGAGCCTTGAGATATCTCTCTCATTACAGAGAGGGGCAAATCCCATCTCGATTGACCATGCCTCGCATCATGCTTCATGAGAAACAAGAAAGTAACATTTATGACTACCTAGTTACGGAGTAACATTTGGCAACCCCTAAGTAAGTCATCATACATATCAAGCACATACGACAATCTCAGGTCAAAGGAACCGTCTGTACAAATTACAAATCGATTTATACAGACAGTTCCAAACTAGAACCGTCTGTGCTAATCGAATAGCACAGACGGTTCTAGTTTGGAACTGTCTGTACTAATCGATATGACCCATCGCGCCATATGCCTAACCTTCAACTGCGTCTCATCCCGCCGTCCGCGTCATCCCATCCAACCACTAGAATTAAATCGCACAATATGCTTCCAGCGGGATTCGATCCCGCAACCTCGTGTTGTCCAAGCAAGGGGAGTTGCTAGCTAAACTAGGCTGAGTACGCGATACAGACGGGACGGTTTTCCTCTTAACTAATCCCTACGACTAAGCGGGACGCTTCTAATACAAACGGTTCTAAATTTGGAACCGTCTGTACAAATAGCACAGACGGTTCCAAGTTTAGAACCATTTGTACTATTCGATTTGTACAGATGGCTCTAATTTGGACCCATCTGTGCTATTGTACAGACGGTTTCAAATTGGAGCCGTCTGTGCTGTAGCTCCGAGTGCTAGTTTGAGTTCAGATCCAACCATAGTTTGAGAGGTTTTAGTAAAACAGCCATAACTTTTTCATACGAAGTCCGTTTTGGGTCCACGACCACTCAAATCGAAGCTAACGACGAGGCGCATCCGAAAAAAATAATGTGTATACACTTGTACCCGTCTTGACCCTCAAAATTTGGCTTCTAGGTGGGATTTTTTTGCTCCGGAAGTTTTTCCATTACTTTTTTTGATCTCGCGGAGGGCATATCTCCTCCACCCGGACTCCGAATTGGGTGATTCTTATTTTCCTAGTTAGCTTGAGCCGAGGACTTGCTTTCTACCTTGATCCCAACTTGTGCCAAGCAATTTTGTCGAGGTGCCATTTTCAAAATCTTTGATTTCGGGCCGGAATTTCCACTAGTCCTTTCGTCGACTTTCTCGGAATTGGCTCAAAATTTCTGGAGACGTGAAGTTTGGCCTCCCGCTCACAGCCGTGAAAACCATTCGACAATCAGAGCTGTCAAATTCCTTCCCCGACGCTGCCACTTTCCTGCCGCGGCAAGAAAATCAGCAATTTTTGCTGCCGCGGCAGCAGAGCATCAACCAGCCTTGCTTCATCTATTTGTACAGATGGTTCTAAATTTGGAACCGTCTGTACAAATCGAACAGTGAACCGTCTGTACTGTTTACAGATTTGTACAGACGGTTCCATAGTTAGAACTGTCTGTACTGTTTTATTTGTACAGACGGTTCCAAGTTTAGAACCGTCTGTACTATTTACAGATTTGTACAAACGGTTCCAAACTTAGAACCGTCTATACTGTTCGATTTGTACAGATGGTTCCAGTTTGGACCCGTCTGTACTATTTGTACAGACGGTTCCAGTTGGGAACCATTCATACTCATTTTCTCAGACGGTTTTCTTTTGGAACCGTCCGTGATACTATTTGTACAGACGGCTTCAAAAAACCGTCTGTACAGGGTTGTCCCATTAAACGAATTATGTAGTAGTGCCCATGTTCCCTAACATGTGCCCATATAATTGGTTTGACATCTCTATGTCCATGATCCATAAAACATGGCCATCAACCAATATGTATGCTAGTTTATTATTCATATGTGTCCTCACATGAATTCCGATTAAGAACCAATTTAGAATAATCATTCAAGCTTAGTATGGAATTTCACAAACAAATCATATACTTGCTAATCAATACAAATAATATTATTCAAGGAGCATTTAATAAATCATGGATATAATGAAATATGATTATTCCTTTGATTGCTACTAGGGCACATTTCTAACAGTTATAGTGGGACGTACAGTGCCTCCTTGCCCAGGATGAGGAACACGACGGCCGGAGTGCTGGCGCCGATGGCGATCACGACGTACGCAGGCCACCGCGCCGTGGGTGCGACGGTGATGTAGACGGCAGTCATGAGAGACACGACCATGGCGAGACAGGCGACGACGGTGAGCCTGTGGCCCCACATGAGCTGGTCGAGCTTGAACTTGACAGGATCCCGCCACGCCCAGATGAAGCAGAAGACGACGACGATGGAGCTGCACATGGCGACGGTGTTCGAGATGACGAAGATCTTGAACGCCGTGGTGTGGCCGTGGATGGCCGTGCCATCCCCCTGGTTGTAACCCCCGGGCATGGTGAAGGTGGCGGCGAAGGTGACGGTGGCGATCAGTGTGGCCACCAGCGTGTAGGTCCCGACACTGAGCTCGTAGTACTCGTCGTGGCCGGCCCTCCGGCTGCGCAGGGACTGGTACGTGGCAACGGGGGGCAGCTGCTCCTTCTTGCACCGGGAGGCCTCGTGCTTCTTGAGCTTCTTCCAGAGGTACATCTCGTAGGTGTCCATCTCCTGCTCGGCGGCGCGCCGCTCGATGAGGCTGCGCGCGGAATGGCCGTCGCGGTTGAGGACGCAGGGGTTGACGCGGCGATCCTTGAGGAGGAGCAGCGCGGACTGGATCCGGGACATGCTGGCGGCGAGGTGCAGCGGCGTGTTGCCGTTACGGTCGACACGGTTGACGATCTCCTCGGGGCGGACGTGCCTGAGCAGGCACTTGAGCGCGTCCACCTTGCCGCTGGTGATGGCGACGTGGAAGGCGTTCCTCCCGGCGCTGTCCACCATCTCCGCCACGTCGGGGCACCGCCTCAGCAGCTCCGCCATGGCTTCCGTCGAGCCGTAGTATGCGGCCACGTGCAGCGGCGACTGCAGGTCCTGGTTCCGCTTGTAGGCGAGGTCCACCTTCCGGTTCAGCAGCAGCTTCACCACCCGGGCGTTGTTCTTCTGCGCCGCGTAGTGCAGCGCGTTGTTCTCCCTCGAATCCGTCAGTCCGATCTGCTCCTCCGGCGTCATCGTCTCCAGCAAAATCTCCACCACCCCTGCTTGAGCCAAATCTCTTGTTCATTAACATCAATTTGTACGAGTGTGAAAGATAGGGGACGGTGATGCAGATCTAGCTTACGGGTGTGGCCGCCGAGGACGGCCTGGTGGAGGGCGGTGCCGCTGACGGAGTCGGCGGGGACGAACTTCTCGTGGACCCAGGGATGGCCGACGATCTTGGCCACGACGTCGGCGAGGCCCTCCCGGGCGGCGATGTGCAGCGGCGACTGCTTCTTCACGTTGAGCGCGTGGCCGCGGCTGGGCTCCGCGGCCAGCAGCCTGAGCGCCACGGTGCTCCGGCCGTGCTTCACCGCCTCGTGCAGCGGGGTGTCGCCGGCCTTGTTGGTCATGAACAGAGGCCCCAGGGATGACCTCGGAGAAGGGGCTTCATCCGCCTGGTCCTTCTGCTGGTCGGCGGGGGACAAGTCCGGCCACACGCCGGCGTGGGCGATGAGCAGCTCGGCCACCTCCACCTTCCCGGCCCTGGCCGCCAGGTGCAGCGGCGTGTCGCCGTCGGCGTTCTTGCTGACGAGCAGCTTGACGTCCAGGCCGAGGACCTCCTTGGCAAAGCCGGCGTGGCCGAGCTCGGCGGCGATGTGCAGCGCCGTGTTGTCCTGCGGCGTCTTGGAGCCGAGGATGCTGGGGAACTCTGCCACCAGCTTCTTCAGGCTCGTCACGCTCCCCTGCACCGCTGCCTTGTGCAATGCCGGGTCCATGCTAGCTTCTACTCTACACTCTCTTCTCTGCTACTACCTCGATCTTAGAGAGAGAGAGAGAGAGAGAGAGAGAGAGCAACTGAATTGATCTGAAAGGAGGTGGCGGTGGCATGGAAGAAAGGAGCAGCATCTATCGGACATTGTTGGATTCCTTGCTTCCGTTCCTGGCTTTGGAATTGATTGGCCTTGTGCCGTAGTTACGCGCAGTTAGGGGGTGCTTTGCTTGCTAATTCAACGTTGGTATATGTCTCCCCTCTTCTTTTGTGTACGTGTCCCCTGCATATCTTGAAATAATATTTTAAAGGTTTCATTACCCTCACTTAACGTGAGCACATGTTATCCCATTGATCTAGGATGCACGCGTGTACTACTAGGCCCCAAGCCTATCTATGGTAGACAGTCTAGGAAACACTAAGTATTTTCTGTTATAGATCACTCAATTTCTAAATATTTAGATTTTTATCTAATAAATTATACATTATTATCCTCTTATCTACAATAGAAATATCATATAGATGAAAATTTAAGTGTTCTCAAAGTGAAAAGACACTCGACTGATTGTTAGCAATTCCCTATGTGATATATGCCTCGCCGTTGACAGGGAAAATAGGGTTTTGTCCCTCTTTTTTGGCGAGCATGATATGGTTTTGTCCCAACACTTAATTAATTTTAATTTTAACTAGAAAAATTTCATGGAGACTTGTCCTACAAAACACTAAGATAAGACTAGCAATGTATAGCATTTTCCAATGAATTTTGGACTCGTCCGGTCAACAGCTTCACCGGAGCATGACGCGAGGAGCCAAACAAAAATTGCTAACTACTCAACTAAATGGTCGCTAGTAAGGTATCCATACGTTGCAACGGGACAAGATAGAAAGAAACTGAGCGATAATTTATCGAATGCGCGTGCTCTATTTCGATGGAATATTAGGTGGTTGCATCATAGCTCTGCTCTGCCATGGTGCGTTGTCATCTTCACCCACTTTGATAGATCTTTGTCGCGGTTTGGTGGCACATTAAGCGCCTCAACTTAGTATGAACAACGAAGGCAAGACATGCAACAACAAACATGCATCCCCCACATTTGCAAGTGACAAGTGTGACAATGGCAGCAACCAACTTCGCTCCGCTTTATAGCAAGTTCCACCTCTAACGAGGCCTCCGCTCTGCTTGACCTCAACCTCTGCTAGGCATGACACTACCGATAGTGTCAAGATGAACCGTTTACTATGGCAAGTGATCATAAAACAACAATTTAAATATAAAAGTTGAATCCAGGTTTTGTTGAAAGATTTGACATCGGCGGGGACCGGTTGCACTGCCCCCTTCGGCTCTGCATCCACCTCTTCCTATATATGTAACCTGATGTTGCTACGAAACAACCAATATGCCTACAGAGAATGTATGTGAGAATAAAGACATACAAAATAACTATAAGAGATAATATCTAAACCCATGGCACTCTTCGCACAATCGGTTTGCGACAACGTGGCAACAAAACCAACCCTCTTGCCTTCCTCTTCCTGCTGCCTCCTCTGCTCTGGCCAAAAGTGCAGTGCTTCACGGCTCTCCATCTTGCTTCCCCTCCTCTCATCCTCCACACTAAGTGATGCCCTACCCCACCTTCTTGTCCAACTCCGGTGACTTTCCTCCATCGCCTCCGGCGACAATTGTCAACATATTCAATGTCACGGACTCGGAATTGCATATGATTAAGGGAACGCGAAGTCAACAAGGACCGAAGGACTCGTCAGCCCGGTGGCACGGTACCTGCGCCGTACGCACCAAAGCGGAACGATCCGACACCCGCCACGTGCGAGCCGGCCGGAAGCGACCAATCTTCCCAGAACCACATACGATTCCATGACCCGGTGAAGGTTCAGAGTCGTTCCCGAATCCTACCACGACAAACAAGGTCGGAGGAGCCCGGCAGTTCTACCCACACCCTAACCTAGCTCGGAGGCTAGTGGGTCGCTCGAAAACCCGGTAGAACACGCCCACACCCTGCCTGGCCGGCACAGCATCTCAGCCAGCGGGTCACTCAACCGACACCTGCTCGACTTAGTAGAACAAGGTACGGCTTCGACTCTTTACGGCATACCCGTACACTTCATATCATTCACACATTGTGCAGGGGCAGCCTGATCTAACAACTCGGATATCATCACAAAGCTCTACAATACGATATTACTAATAACAGTCCACGATGGGACAACATATTACATTAGTCGGACATATCCGAAAGCATATCCGAGTACGGAGTAATTAAACGACAGCGGAAGAACAGTAAATGAGTCCCACAGCGACATAGTGACCGCTGAACAAAAACCACATCCTATCCCATGAGTCGAACACTACCGAGGAAACACAAGTTCAGGCATCATCGAAATAATCTTCGACCACCGGCTCACCTGCAAGCTCTAGGAATAACCTAGGTGAGTACGAACGTACTCGCAAGACTTATTCGTGCTTGATTAAATGTCCTACTCATACTAGTATAGCAACAATTAAACGTGAATGTTTCTCAGAGTAACAATATACAAGCTAAGAGCACAGTATTAACAAGATGAAATAAGGACAGGCTAAGTAACAATTTAACTCAGGATACCAACAGATCACAACCCATTCACCACGAGATTAACTCGACAAATCCAAATCCATTGAGGCAGCCCCGGAGTCCAATCCAAATCCAACCATTAAACATCATCCAATCCAATTAGGGCAGCCCCTAAGTCAAATCCGAATTGATCCAATCCACACATGTTTATTTTAATCTCTCGAACCACTACCGACAACTCAACCCCTGCAGGCATAGTGAGTGCATAACAGTTTGGAGGTAGCGAGCCCCCAAAGTGCATGGAGGCTTACCCCAGCTATCCTCAGTGTTGGTTCTCGCTAGCGTTCACGTGTGATAAGGGATGGTGACACGCTGAAGATAGGGTTGGTGTGACGACAAATCTCTACTTACACCTGCGTCGCCGTCAAACTACGATGAACACCAACCGTACCCATTGTGCACGTCCTCGGCTCTCCCAACTCACTTAACAATTTAGTTGAAGAGCCATAAGATGTTCTCGACGTAAGACACATCCTACACATGCTAGTGTACGCAACTTTGAGACGATTCACCGATAAACATTCATACACATAGCACATATAACAAGGGCATACACAAGAGTACGGAAAGTAAAGATGCAACAAGCTCTGCTTGCCTTGTTCGGTTTGATCCTGGTCTTGCGGGGAGCTGTAAGCCTGGTGGTCTTCCTCTTCAGATTCTTTTATAAGCAATACGAAGAACCGGAAAAGGAACGATAAGGAAAATATTAAGATTCAGCATGTATGCATGATATTTATGTGGAATGTGCATGTCATGAAGATGCTAGGATGGCTAGGGTTCTGCTGCGACAAGGTATGTATAACTAAAGTGGTTGATGTTACCCTAATGCCTTGCGCATGCATGCATAGGATATTACTCCTTATGTACAATTAGGGTTAGACATGTTTTAGATAGAATGAATGGCTAAACCCTAAGGTTGTTAAGGACATCGAAGGGTTCTGAAGTCTAACCCTAGAGTATTTGTAATCATACGCATCGAAACTATGAATCGAACGATATGCATTTCCGAAGATTCAAGTATGCGAGAGGGGTTAATTAGCTATCTCTTTATAATGTTCAATTCTGAGTGTAGGTGTTGATATTTGGTTCCAGCCGAGTCGTAGAGAATCTCGTAAGCTTTCTATCGATATAAACTTTGCTAAAATCCGAGCTACGGATCAGGAGTTATCCCCTTTCGAAACTCATCGGAACAATCGATAAAACCCTAGGTAACCTACTGTGCATGTGTTCAAAATAAACTTTTGATTCAGCCAAATTGTAGGTATTTTCATAAGCTTTCCAACCATATAAAGTTTATCAAATTTGGATGAGTGGTTTGAAAGTTATGCATGTTTGAAATTTCATTCAAAATCCAACCTAAACAGTCCTAACTCTAATTGCTATGTACACCCGAAAACAACCCCGCTCTCTCTGCGCTACTGGATTCACTTGCTAGATTCACCCAAGAACTCACCCCATATCTAACCCTCATAACCACACCCACTGACCCGTGGGTCCTTCTTGTCAGTGGGTGAGGGCTCATTAGCTCACCCGAGCTGGACACGTGTCCCCTCCTCTCTCTATACTCTCTCTCTCTCTCTCTGTGCCTCGCTCGGGACCGGCCGGAAAGGGGCTCAGGCGGCGGAGGGCTCGCCGGAGAGCTCATCGGAGATGGCTCCCGTGCTCGGTTGAGCTCGGGGAGGAAGGCAGGGTGACCGGAAGCTCACCCTGAAGACGAATCGGTGCTCGGGGAGGACCGAGGAGGGTCGGGGAAGGCTGGTGACGGTGAGGAGCGGCGGGGGAGGTTCGGTCGCCGGCGACGGGTGGCTTCGGAGCTCAGACCTGCAGAGAAAAGGGGATGGGGTGGTTAGGGAAGAAGAGAGGAGGCTCGGGGAAGGGGAGATCGAGCTCGGGAGGCACTGAGGCCGTGGCGATGCCTCGCCGGAGTTGGAGACGACGGTGGCGACTGGAGCGGCGACGACAAGACCTCCCGGGCACGGATCGTGACGCCGTGGATTTCTCACCGGAGAAGGGCGCCGGAGTTCGGAAAGAAGATGGTGGCGAGGGGAGAAGAGCACCGGGGAGCTAGGGTTTGGGGGAGCGAGAACTGCGAGGAAGGGGAGGCAATGGCGGTCGGGAGGCGGCATTTAAAGGGCGGCGGCGGCTCGGACAGGGAGCGTCGGGGGCGGGGCACCGCCCACGCCGGCGTACCTGCTGCCGGGACGTGGCGGGGAGGACCCGACAGGCGGGCCCCGAGGCGCGGGTGAGAGAGGGGAGAGGCTGACAGCGGGGCCCAGGTGGCAGTGAGAGAAAAGGGGAGAGGCGCGCGCGGGATTGAGTGGGCCGGGAAAACGGGCCGACCGAGGGGTTTCGGCCCGGGGGGGGGGATTAGGGTTTTTCCTTTTTATTTTTCTCTTTATATATTCCAGATTTGTTCCCCATGTTATTTTATGTGCCAAATTAACCCCAAAAATTCTGAAATTTTTACAGAGCATTCAAAAGATTATTAGGGATCTACTGTAAAGGTTTGAATCAATTTGGAGCTGGTTTGACCTATGTTCTCATTCAAATGTGAACTAGGGTTTTGTTTCGAATTTGCACTATAGCTAAGCCCTAGACACATCCAAAATTTCTGAAAATTGGCCAGGGGCTAGGGTTTCTACTTTTGAAACTATTTGTGAAGTTTGAGAGGTTTGCATCCACTGGAAATTGCTCTATCGTCGAAACCCTAATTCTGGCACCTTTAGGGTTTTAGGTTTAGGGACGGGGACTCTTCGAAGGATTCAATGACTTCCACCACCCTTATTAATGACATTTTCAGTTCAACTACTTCGAATAAGTTGATTGGTGTTTGTATAAATATCCACCGAGGATGAGATATTAACATATTCTATAAAGTACAATTATATTCTTTTCGGGTTTAAACAAGATGGTGCGGGATGATGCCATGTATGCATGTATGCAAGTCAAATACCTACTTTGTTACAATTGGGTATTACATTCAACTTGTCAAGTGATGAACATGACAAGCCTGCCGAGATCAATTAATGATTGGTGGGAGCACCGGCGCACTTACGATGATATCATCTTGTATGTCATGTTGAACGTGTGGAAAGAAAGAAACCACCCAATTTTCAGGAACATAACTCTAATTGCATACCTTGCACAAGAGGATATAAACAATAGGCGTCTAAGCACGCATTTAACAAGTAATCTAGTTTTTCAGCGTGTTTTTAAGCCTTGTCTCCCTTGTCCCATGTCACACCCTGATTTTCCAAAACCTGAAAATTAGGGCCTACAAAAACTTTTGCTAATAATGCCAACTAAGGTACACTGGATTAAAACTTTTATCGAAACATATCTGTCTAATCCCTAAAGTAATACAAACCCAAAATCTTCTTGCCCCTCCTCCCTTGTCAGCAAGTGGGCAACTCTTTGTCCTTACGTTTCTCGATCTCCATTTTGTTGGAACCTCAACTCTTCGGTACTACATCCGGCAAGACCTGCAACCCCACTTTTTACCCTTGCCTTCGTGCACGACTAACCAGTCTTGCATGTCCGCCACAAACCCATCTTTAACACCTCTTCCTCCTCTTTCTTGTCGGTATACCTTGGGTCGGCACTGAACCATTCTTGCGAAGTTGAAACATATATATGGCATGAATCTCTTCCGTATGCCATGATCTTCTACCATCTGCTTCGCCATGCCCTATTATGATTGTATAAACGTATATACTATCTCTACATATACGCATATACGCAAAACCCTAACCCCTTCTTGAACTATGGATCAAACCCTAGCCCGGCTATGTGGCCTACACCTTTCCTCCTTATTTGGTCCTCAGAACAATCTCAACAAATTCCGCAAGAATAATTACATATATATACGTGCAAATATACAATAACGTGAAGACCCCAATTCAAAGTTTTCAAGAGAATTAAATCTCAGTGTAAGTACTTTCTAAAATTTAATTGAAAGCCTAACTCAATTTCCATGGCTTGATTTATTACAAACCTTTCTTTCAATCAGAGTAGCTCCTTCCATTCGTATATGACCCATATCTGACACAGAATAGTACTACCATTTACGTCATTGTTTCCCTCAAAATTTGATCAGGTCCAAGGAACGTTTTGAGCAAGAAACCTTGGTTGATCTTTTCCTCTCCACCTTGCTAAACTCCCTCTGTTTGTACCAACCGAATGCACATTTCCCCAACTACATGTGGACCCTGACCCCACCTGCAGCACCCTTCCATCTTCAACTCTATCCTCTTCCCCCTTTTCCCCCATTCTCTTTTCTTTCTCCCCTGACACCGAGCACTGCTCCTCCTGTGCACGGTACCACATCTCCCCTCCACCGCAGCAATCGATGCCAAATTTATGTACTTACAACTCTAGCGCAGCAGCCAACCAGTTCTCCTCTTCCATCTATTTACTCCTTCTACCTCACCTGAGCTATCCCCTCCCCTTCAACCGAGCAATCAGAGCTTCTCTCCTCCCTGGTTCACTTCCATCCCCTCCACTGCCCCTAGGAACTACGCTGCTCCACTTCACTTTTTCGCCGGCCATGAGCTGCTTGGCGAGCTCCTCTACCCGGGTGTTTCTTTCCTCTGCCTATGCCGAGCTCCTCCCCTACTCCCTCTCCTTCTTCTCCTATTGCTTCTTCCTCCTGGGTCAGCTCATGCCGAGCACTCTCTCCCTTGGGGAAGGCTCTCCCTTTCCTCTCTATTTTTCTTTTCCAACTCTCTTCTTCCTCCACCGGACATCCTCTTCTCCCTACCTTCTCCCCATCTGCTCCCATATAGGACCGAGCACCTTTTTCCTCCATTTCTTCATAAAACCCGACCACATCCTACCTCTCGGGTTCTCAACCGAGCTCCCCCACGCCACCATTGCTCCCCTATTCCTTGCTCCTCCTCTACCCCATTGCTCTCACTCAGGCACACTTCAGCTCCCAGGGCCTACTGTAGCACAACCGGCCAGCTAATCACCTCCGCTATTCGTTCAATCCCGAGCTGGCCTGCTAGCCGAGCTCTCACCATACCTCCTCTAGCTCTGGTCGCTCCCCTCACCACTTCATCCCGAGCTGCCCCAAAACCCATCTCCGCCCCGAGCCACCGTAGGCTAAGCCAGCGGGGATACCAGCCAACGCGCTGTTGGATCTACCAGTCGTGGACCTCACCCGCACCACTGCTTTGTCACCGTCGAAGGTCAGCCGTGCCACCGAGAGCCCAGGCATCCTCGGTCCTACCCATCATCACCGCAGCCATATGCTTCACCTCTCGCTGCCGACCAGACCATGAGTTTCACGAGCTGCCACAGCGCCGACTGTGGCGTCGCTGCCACCAGGCACCTCGCCATTGATCCTCGGTAAGCCGCTCCCGTTCGGCATCTTCTCCGACGACAACTACCACCGTGGTCTACTCTTCCCTCCCTCTCTTCTCTCTTTCAGCAGCTAACCCCTAACACCGTGCTTAAGTAAGCTAAGTGCCTCCTGCAAAGAAGCAAACCTGAGCAGTAGCTGACATGCGGGACCGCTCAAATTTTTGTTAGCTGTGCAGGCCGAAGCCCCTTTAAGGTGAAGACACAAATTTGTGTGATGCCTTCTCTGTAGCCAAGCGTACCTTCTTTCTCCTTCTCAATATTTTACACCTTCCATCAGTGAAAACACATTCCCTTTCTATTTCTAGTTCCGAACCCGCTTTGTCCAATCAAAGGCGTATTTCTTCTCTGTGCCTTCGACGTCGCCCTTCCCCTTCGGGCAGAGTTCCCCCTCTCATTTTCCCTCCTGGCAAATTTTCGGAAGCCCAAATCGCTCTCGCCGTTGCTCCAGTTGACCCGATTGTTTTTCCTATATTCATTTAAAATCAAAACCTAGGTTCCAATAACAGTTTCATAATTTTCAAAATTATTTGAATTTCAAATTTGGATTAAATTCAAACGTAGCTCTAATATATCGTCTTCTCATATATGAATCCAAAGGACATGATTAATTTTCCAAACAACATCTAACACCATGTAAGACATTTTGAAACCAGTAGAACTTTGAAACTTGAATCTTTTAGCTGTTAATTCCATAACAGGATATCCAACCCTACATATCCCATATACCTCAAATGATTATATCCTAGCAAATTACTCCAAAAGCCTCGTTGATAAGTTTTCAGAATAGTTCTATCATGGCCTCTATCCTCCAAACTCAACAAGAATATAGGAACCAAGAACATCTAAGGTACTAAGATGTTGTTACCCAATAAAGTAGGGTTCCAATCCTTGCAATGAATCCTTATGTCACGTAAGGTGAATTCCCTCCCGCCTTTCTAAAAACCCTAGTACACATTTAAACTCTGAACCCATAGCCTTGAGATTCATGAGTGTGTATTTGGTTCTTGTTTGGATGTTCCTCACACTGTTGTTTATTCGTTACCTTTTCGACGTGTAGATACGACGTTGCGAGATATCGCGCGAAGGATCCCAGACCATTGCCGTATCAAGTTCAAGGCTAAGCCTGGCTGATACTGCCAGGCAAGATACCCACTTTGACCATGTTGAATCCTATATGTTTCAAAACTTAAATATTTTGTTGCAACTCTGCATGCTATGTGTGTATTAACAATATTTTGTACTAGACCTAGATATACCCAATAGTTGCATATGACATAGGTCCGAGAATCTGATCCTTGTAACCCTAGTAATAATTAGCTGGTCATCACACGACCAGCGCAATAGCCCTGCTTAGACCTATTGTAGAGAAAGACCTTATTTTGTTCGATTCATGCGAAACCCCTTTGGTTATGGGATTAAAACCCTCGGGGAGGCGTGTATCTTCCGAGGTGACTATTTGAAAATATTGTTTGCCAAAACCCTAAACTAAAAAGGAGAATGATTTTGATTCGGGTGAGAACAGTAAGTGGAGGTCGGAGGAATGGTTGTAGCAGGTAGGGACATGGCTATGAGGTGATGATGTGTAGTCTTGCTCGAATCAATTAAGGATCGAGCCTAAGTGCAAGCAGACCAAGTTCACCCCATACGTCCACATGTCCTTTGTGGGAAGGACTTGGCTACTTACAAGTGCTAGTGTCTGGACCATGGGCAGTAGGAAGAGAGTGTTAGGTAGGTTGTACGGCTGAAAGACACTAATAAAATGTCTCTACATATCATAAGACATTTCATAGAGGCACTATATACTATCGCTAGTATAGAGGAAAATACATTATAATAATTTGTTGGAAGCAATCCTCGAACTCAAGACCTTCGGGAAACCTACGTACTCATCTAACCACTCAACCTCACACAACATCTTGCCAATAGTTGTAATGAAATTCTTATGAGTAGTATATTACATGCCTCAAACTTATGAGAATTGCCTCTACAAAATGTAAATAGTGCCTCAAACCGTGTCTCTAGCTATAATATAAGGTCAATTTATAAAGTGTCTCATAAAATACCTCTACATGAATTTTTGTGGCAATTTATTAAGTGCCTCATAAAATGCCTCTAAGCACCCAATCGGTACTTATGATAAAAATGTCTCAACTAATGTCTCTACGTTTAAGACACTTTATATGTGCCTCAAAAAGTGTTTCTTCATTATGAAAAGTGTCTCTACCTGATTATATGGCAGTTTAATAGAGACAAATAGTAAAGTGCCTCTAGAGAAGTGTCACTACATGCAATTTGTATTGTAGTGTTAGAGGACCTCTGCGTGACTACGTAGGGAGTTGTTCGACACAAAGGTAATCCACTTTGGGTTATGGGTCGGGAGCCACCGAGCACAAGCAAAGACTGGGTAGATATTATCTAGCGGGTCCAGTACTAGAATGAAAATGGAGAAAAATTCTCGTTGTAATAACCCTGCCAGCACCCCTCGTGAAGAGTGCCCGTTTGTCCATGGCAACAAGGGGGACTTACATCTTGTGGGTAAAGCCGTACAACATCTACAGAGTATTAAAATCTATTCGAATAGCCGTGTCCTCGGTTATGGACACAACTTGGAAAGACCACACACTAGTTAAACTGAGTTTTGGTTTCGAAATCAGGGAAATGGGATTAAGGACATGAGCATGAAGTGTCCGCAGTGTGCAGTTTGAGTTACAGGCTGGTAGTAAGGAACTACAGAAGAAAAACCTAGCCCATGCTGCGAGACGGTAGCACGGGTAGGCTTTAAGGATTGCCTAAGTCGAAACAAGGTGCTATCGGCCTCTAGTTGATGACTGTCTGGCTGGAATTTCCGGCCCCGGATACTGACCCGTTAGAGACGGGCTCGTTTTCAAAAATGCTTTTGAATCTATTATTACCATATTTCGAATGAGAACTTATTTTTCTGCTTAACATTCACGCGAAAGTTAAGGCGTAACCCCAGTCAGTTGCCTGTCGGGTATGGCATATTGATGGGCCACATCACCGCTTGATCTTCACTGCAAGTTTCTAGCTGTTGAGCTACAAGTACAAGACTATTGACCTCGATGGTCTATTTACGTATCGTATACTAATATGTGCATGTATGACAATGGTATATAGGTTAACTTATGGGTACTAGCTACTGATTATGAAACCAGTACCGAAAACACAAGGGATTATCCGGCCTTAAAACCGGGTACGCCACATCACGCAAGGTTGTTTTTGTACATATTAAATTGTTCCTTTTTTCTCCTTAATGCAAGGCAACACCTCTTCCAGTTTGCTCAAAAAAAGTTAAACTTTTGCACAAATGTTAATTTTACTATCTGAATTCTGCAATCCATCACATGCGATGACTCAAATTTATTGCACCAAATGACTACAATGAAGAAAATTATGTTGAAAAAACCTTGTAGAGGTGCATGTCAACTTTATTTTCTACACCAGCACTGAGATCGGCAATCGCCTAGCATTTCCTCCCGAGGGGGACAGTTCAAGCTAAAACTTGATTATGTTTCCTTGCCTCACATTATGCAAGTTTTGGCTTATTTTTTTGTTCCATCGTCAAGGCAACTGCCACTCCACCGAATCGGTGGGCAATTTTGGTTACTTTGAGGAATAAGCAATAGCAAAGTAAGCAACACTAGTTAACAAGTGCAATTAAAGAAAAATGGTGATGTTACACAAGCAAAAAGTAACAAAGTTTTGAAATAATTATGGTCTCACTCAAATAGCATGTGCAATTTAACTACTTGAAACACACGGCACCTACATGACATAATAACTTAAATGAACATATCCGGCAATTTTCGCTACTACCATATTTTTTTGAAATTGTTATAAATAAATAAAATAGAAGAGGCCTATATATTGAAACTATTCCATGTTTCATATACACCATGCACACCTTCGTTTAAGCCGAATACCACAGGTACCAACATGCTCCTGCAAAGAGGAAAAGAATTCAACTTTAAGTTACAAACAATTGGCATTTTTTTTCTTGGGGAACAAACTTAGGTCATCACTGGCCACAGAATGATATAGTACACTAAATGCTTAATTACCCCCCGTGATTTGCGATAACCTAATCATAGTTATTCACGGTTACTTCAGCTGCATCTGTCGCAAACCATGCCTCCAATTGACACTACTACAGATAGCATTTAACGGGACGCCCCTTGTACAGACGGCAACCGGGAGACGTCTGTACAATTATTTGTACAGACGGTTCCCAACACCAATTGTCTGTACAAATCATGACCAAGGAGGGCGAACACGCGGGACGGCATAATACGGATGGTTCGCACTCGGAACCGTCTGTACAAATAATACAGACGGTCCCAGCTGGGAGCCGTCTACACTAACCCATACAGTACAGACGGCTCCCAACCGGTACCGTCTGTACTAATTCCACAGACGGTCCCAGTTGGGAGCCGTCTGCACTAACCCACACAGTATAGACGGCTCCCAACCGGTACCGTCTGTACTAATTCCACAGACGGTCCCAGTTGAGAGACGTCTGCACTAACACATACAGTACAGACGGTCCCAGTTGGGAGCCGTCTGTATTATTTGTACAGACGGTTCCCTACTTGGAGCCATCTGTACTAAAGCTCACTCCCTCACTCTCACTCCCAGCCGAGCTTCGTGACCTCCGGCATCTCGAGCCGCCCGCAAGCGCCGCCGCCACCGGAGCTCGTGCCGCCTGTCGGCGACCTCCCCAAGCCGCCGCCGCCACCCGCCGACGCTCTCCCGCCGCCGTCGCCGCCAGGCCAGCTCCCGAAGCTTCCCCGCCGCCGACCGTGGCCTCCACCTCGATCGCTGCCGCCTGCCTCGCCCCGCCGCCTCCCGGTAAGCCGCCGCGCTCCCAGCTCCCTCCTCCGTCCGCCGCCGCGGTCCCGCGCCACTGCCGCTTGCCGCCGTCGGTGCTCGACCGAGCTCGACCGGCGTCCCGGCCGACCGCCGGCCCTCAGGCGGATTAAGCAAAAAAAAAGACCAGTGGGACCCACCTGTCAGGGCCTATTATTTTTGAATTTATTTATTTATTTATTATTTATTTATTATGTATTATTTAGTATTTAAATATTTAAATCTTATAAAAATCATAGAAAAATCATTATTAGTCAGAAAAATGCAAATAATATATCAAAATGTTCAGAAAAATAAGATCTATGCAATTATGGCATTTGCACTCGTGTTTGCATTGTAGAAAAAATAAAATTGACTAAAAACTCAAATTAGGGTTTCCGGAACCGCCGGAGAAATTCGGATCGCGATATTTTGAGCGTCCGGACTCCGATTAAATTGATTACATTTGCATTAGTCTTTATTTTATGTCCTCTATTCCATGACATGTATTTCATCTCATGCCGATGTTCCGCATTTTGATATTTACGTTTATACCCTTAAACCCTTAAATTACAGTACGATTTCTACATAAGCTTCGTTTTTTCGATGAGAAGCTAGGTGGCTTTCTTTTATTGGGTCAACTTAACACTAATTTTCTTGTTGTGCAGTGCGTGTAGCCAGATGGATCGGGTGTGGATGTATGGTTCTCGTACGAACCAAGCGTACCTTGATGGTGTGACGAATTTTCTTAGAGTCGCCGAGGAGGATAGGTTGAAGAAGGGTGTTGAATTTACATATTGTCCTTGTTGCGATTGTAGAAATGAGAGATCATTTCTCGGACACAACTCAGCCCTACAGATCCAAGCGCACTTGATTATTAGGGGCTTCAAACCGGACTACACGTTTTGGACCAAACATGGTGAAGAGCAGAACATGTTACACGAAGACGTTGGCACCGTCCAAGAACCCGAAGTCAACGAAAGGAGAGAAGATGACGACGAAGTAGGTGCAGACGATGATTGTGGTGGCACAGAGGACGATGATAAGTTGGATCAGATGCTGCGCCATGCTGACGTGAACTTTAATACTGAGAGAGACCTAAACAAGTTCATGTACTTGATTGAGGACTCAGAAAAACCTTTGTTTCCGAGTTGCAAGCCGAAATACACAAAGCTGTCGTCCGTGCTCGAGCTGCTTAAATTGAAAGCAAGCTATGGTTGGTCAGGTAAGAGTTTCACGGCGCTCCTAGGTCTCCCCTCGGAGATGCTTCCGGATGGTAACGAGCTGCCCAAAAACACATACCGAGCAAAGCAGGTGGTTTGTCCACTGGGGATGGAGGTAGAAAGGATACATGCATGTTCGAACGACTGTATCTTGTACCGTAATGAATTATCGAACTCGCGTTCATGTCCAGTGTGCAAAGCATCTCGTTACAAGCGTAAGAGCCAACCAGACAACGGCGAGTCTTTCATCGAGCCGAAGAAAGGAGTTCCCGCTAAGGTGGTGTGGTATCTGCCCGTAATTCCGCGTCTGAAGCGTCTGTTCGCGAACCCAAAAGAGGCCAAATTGTTGTGCTGGCACTCGGAGGACCGTAAGAAAGATGGAAAGCTAAGACACCCTACCGATTCCGCGCAGTGGAGAAACATCGACATGATCTTCGAACACTTCGGTGCGGAGCCGAGGAATATAAGGTTCGCGTTGAGCACGGACGGAATGAATCCTTTCGGCAACATGAGCAGCCGGCACAGCACTTGGCCAGTTGCTCTTAGTATGTACAACCTACCACCTTGGCTGTGTATGAAGCAGAAGTACATCATGATGTCGCTGCTTATCCAAGGGCCAAAGCAACCCGGGAATGATATTGACGTGTACCTAAGACCTTTGGTAGAAGATCTGAAAACACTGTGGAATGAAGGGGTACAGGTATGGGATGCGTACAAACAAGAGAACTTCACCCTACACGCCATGTTGTTCTGCACGGTCAATGATTTGCCTGCCCTACGTAACCTTTCGGGCCAGAGTAAAGAACCAGACAAGGCTTGCCCTCAGTGCTTGGATGGTACCGCGAGTAGGTGGCTGGCCCACTCCCGTAAGACGGTGTTCATGCGCCACCGTAGGTTCCTTAAGAGGAATCACCCGTACCGCAATATGAAGGAACAATTTAATGGGACGAGGGAGAGAGCTTTATGTCCAAGGCATTACAGCGAGCAAGAGGTGTACAATATGGTTAAGGATATCGATGTTGTCCTTGGAAAGAGTGGTAAAAAAGTGAAGGCCAGCGGCATGTGGAAGAAGAAATCAATATTTTGGGAGTTATCCTACTAGCGGCACCTTGAAGTTCGGCACTGCATCGACGTTATGCACGTAGAGAAGAACGTGTGTGACAGCCTGATTGGTCTCTTACTTAATATTCCAGGGAAGACGAAGGACGGCCTGAATGCACGTCTCGACTTAGTAGAAATGAAGATCAGGCCCGAGCTGGCACCTGAGCCCTCCTAACAAGGCAGAACAAGGCTTCCTCCGGCCTGCTATAACCTGAAAAAGGCCGAGAGGACCGAACTATGCCGGTGCTTGCAAGGTGTGAAAGTTCTGTCCGGTTACTCCGCCAACATCTCGAAACTTGTTTCGATGGAAGATCTAAAATTAGTTGGTATGAAGTCCCATGATTGCCATGTGTTGATGACACAGATGCTTCCTGTTGCAATCCGAAATATCCAGCCGACCTATCTCCGAGACACAATCATTAGGCTGTGTTACTTCTTCAACACAATCTCTCAGAAGGTCATCGATTCCGAAGCACTAGATGTGTTGCAGGCCGATGTGGTGAAGACATTATATCATCTTGAGATGTACTTACCTCCGTCGTTTTTTGATATCATGGTCCACGTTACCGTTCACCTCGTGAGAGAGATAAAGATCTGTGGACCGGTATTTCTACGTCAGATGTACCCGTTTGAGCGGTACATGGGAATTCTCAAGCAGTACGTACGAAATAGATCTCGTCCGGAGGGCAGCATCGTCGAAGGTTACACAACCGAAGAGGTGATCGAGTTCTGTATCGATTACATGGAACAGCTCAAACCAATAGGTGTGCCTACGTCTCGCCACGAGGGCAGACTGGACGGCAAAGGGACCATAGGAAGGAAAACACTCATTCCTGACTACTCGTCGTTATCTCAAGCCCATTTCGCAGTCTTGCAACACATGATTGAAGTAGCCCCGTATGTCAACATGCATAAGGACGAGCTACGCAGAGAGAATCCAGGCCGTACGGAGGCTTGGCTTACCAGACAACACAACCGCAGCTTCAACAACTGGTTGCAGGTTCAAAGTGCTAATAGTACAACAGAGGAGAATATTGGCTGGTTGGCTAGATGGCCAAGTCACACAATCCTGAAATTTGAAGCATACGACATAAATGGGACCACCTTTTATACCAGAGCATAGGATACGAAGAGCACGGTACAAAACAGCGGTGTCCGCATAGATGCCTTCCAGGTCAAACGTGGGGTGTGTGCGTACTACGGGCACATTGAGGAGATCTGGGAACTTGACTATGTACGTTTCAAGATCCCCCTCTTCCGGTGCCGTTGGATCGCACTCTCAAGTGTTATGGTCGACAAGTACGGCATGACTACAATGGACCTCGAACGTGCCGCATACAAAGATGAACCATTTGTACTCGCTAAGCAAGCTGTTCAGGTCTTTTATGTCCAAGACCCGGCAAATCAGAAACTTCACGTAGTCCTTCAGGGGAAAAGAAGGATTGTCGGAGTTGAGAATGTCGTGGACGAAGAAGAGTACAATCAATTTGATGAGTTCCCTCTTGGAGACGGCACCGCACTCAACGAAGACAACTACTGATCGGGGCCACCTGCTATCTGCGCGTTGATCATCAAGAAGGGCGGGTTGTTAAAGGAGATTAGGTTATTTTCTATGATGTAACCTGATTGTTATGTATCGCCACCAGGGTTTTCTGTATGAACTATTAATGCAATAATAGGTTTGCAGATTTTGAGTTACAGTAATATGAATGAGACCTACACCATGTGATAGTACGTACGAAACCATAAATTTACATAAAAAAATCTTGTCATGTGGAGTTTGTTTGCATTAGTTACGAATTTTACAAGTTTATGGGTTTAAGGGCATTTTCAAACTTTTCCGTAACAGTAACATGAATAACAGTTATACCATAAAATTGTCCAGATTAAAATATGAATTTACAAAAAAAGTTCAAGTCAATTGGAATTCATATGAATTTTCTATGATTTTCAGAAGTTTAGGTCATTTCTAGTGATAAATCAATGACATGAAAATCATGACAAGTGGGACCGTAGGTCAACTCGGGCAAAATAATAGTATAGACGGCTCCACGTTCAGAACCGTCTGGACTAATATTGCAGCGTCCCACCTGCAGTATTAGTACAGACACACTCTTTATTATGAGCCGTCTGTACTAATAATCCAGACGGCTCCGTATTGAGAACCGTCTGTACTATTAACAGTACAGACGTTCTTTATTACGAGCAGTCTGGATTAATATTGCAGGCGTCCCACCTGCAGAATTAGTACAGACGCACTCTTTATTATGAACCGTCTGTACTAATAATCCAGACGGCTCCGCATTGAGAACCGTCTGTACTAATATTGCAGGCGTCCCACCTGCAGTATTAGTACAGACGGCTCCACGTTGAGAACCGTCCGCACTAATGATAATCCAGACGGCTCCGTATTGAGAACCGTATGGACTATTAATCCAGACGGTTCTACGTTCCGAACCATCTGGATTAACCTTTTCGATAAGTACCCATCGGCGCGGGTTGTGTCTTTCCAAAACCCGCGCCGCGCCCTCATCTCCCGCCCTAGGTTTTCAGCCGCCGCCGCCGCCCCCAAGCTATCCCGCTCCTCCGCCGCCGCCGCCGCCCCGAAGCCGGCCCCGAGGAGCTCCGCCGCCCGGCCCCAAGCCATTCCCGACGAGCTCCGCCGCCCCCGAGCTCCCCGCAGCCGAGCTCCCCGCCGCCCCCGAGCTCCCCGCCGCCCCCGATCTCCGGCGACCTTCCTCGACCGCCCCCAAGCCGGTAATGTTGTGCCAAGGCCAACTGTCATCTTCCTTACTGCTTATCACCTGTAGAAAATCGCCATCCTTGGTACAACTCATGGACTCTATGTCACCATGTTCAAACAGCAGGTTACGACATCCAGTTGTTTTCAGGCAACTCAAATTAGAATTTCTTTGTATGACTAGCGCTAATGATACCATAGAAACCTGCAAAATTTATGGCCAGAAAAAAACGTAAGCACTACATATCAAAATGAGCACGGTGATGGTTCTGTTGTAGCATAACAAAAATAGAATTGATGAAACATGAACTAGCACTGCACTTCCAAAGTTTGTCCTTTGCAGCCATTAAAGCAACAACGGTGATGATTCTCTCATCCAATAAAAGCATAGAAGTTAATCATCAAAATCCTATAGTTCTATTCAATTAGGATGAATAGGATATCTGCTTGCTATAAAGCAATAAATGTTCCACAGTTCAGTATGTGCTAACCTTTGCTAAGCAAGTGATAAAACTATCGTTGTTCTGTACTTCCAAGCTTACTGGAAGTTCCAGCCTAAACATTTGTTTAATCAGTCATATGTAGTATTTGATTCATTATAAATTCATAACTGAAGATTACATAATTAGCATAATGAATATTCTTTAAAAAGATCAGGAAAAGAGCCTAACAAAAAAAGAAGAGACCGAGGGTACTAGCAGCCCTGACACATTATTAAGCAGAAGCAACGAGATAAACTAGTTTCTTCCTCGACCGCCCCCAAGCCGGTTTGTACTCCCGAGCTCCGCTCCATTCTCCTCAATTCCCGGTTTGTTTGTTTACAGGGATGAAGTTGCAACATCTAGATGAACTCAGGAAGAAGAAGCTCATCTAGATGAAATTATTTGATGTTGCGCTGTGACTCGAATGTTGTTTACCTCAGAAAAAAGGACAATTTTGTCTTCTTTAGTTTGAATATTTCACAGTAGTGATCAGCAACTTGTATTGTATGTAATTTAACTATGATTCATTTTAGCTGTCTTGTGCAATATGGTTGGAGAATGGAGACAGACCTGAAATCTCTGTTTCTGGAAGATATGCATTAGTTCGCCACATACATGACAAGGAATTGGTCGTCAGAGTGACAAAATTACTATATATTGGCTACGTGTGTTCTCGTTCTCTTCACTTTGGTCTTTTGTATTATCAATACTTACTCTCGATAATGACGAGTCAGAGTCATCTAAGTCATGAAAATAGTCTTGTACTTCTTTTTTGAGACTGGATATTCTAAGCTAGATGGGGTCATCGGAAGATGGGGAACTTCGAAAGTGTTAGGAAGCGTACTAGAATGGAGTGTATGTTATAAGAGAAACAAGCTCTACACTTATTCTTTTCTGTTATCACTATTTGCAGGAATGTTGAGATGTCAACGATAAACATGATGAACAGAGAATAAAACATGTCCTATAGATTTAGTTTAGCATGAGAGTGACGCCGTCGAAAACCTATTGGTCGCAAAGATATAAAGCACGAGTTAGTGTGTGATACTTCCCATTTTGATTCGTCCTAGATCATGTTGTCAGTTTAGTTCGTAGGTATAAAAGAGTTTAGGAAGATCCTTGTGCTCAGATGTTTTACTCATGTAATTTGTGAGGACTTTATATAGTTGGTCAATGTTAAAATAGTTTGGTACCAAGCATGTCAATTTTTGGGAATTGTATAAAAGAGTTCAGGAAGATATTTATGATGAGATTACAAACATTAGCACTATTTACGAAGTTGTTGTACTGGATGGCAAAGGGTTATATATTTGCACATTGGGCTATTAAACGAATGTTCTCCGATCAAATTGAGCTCCGTTAGGGTTGCAAGAACTTTCTTAGTCTAGCTAGAGTTCATGTGTATTTATATGAAAATGTCTGGAATTTTGTCGTATACTGCATATCTGAATTTTTCGTCTTTTGAAGATGGCGTCCGGAGGAGACGAACGTGAACTGCCAGTGGCCTCTTCTCCTCGACAAGATGAGCCGCACTTGTCTCCTCAACCGGCTCAACCTTTGCCCTCCCAACATGCAGAAGCCTCGTCTCATGAGCAAACCGAAGAATCGGGTGGGCAGAAGCGAAAGCGAGGTGGCCGAGGCAAAAATAAAATGTCCACGGGTCACTACACGATAACTCATGTCAGCGATGAGGGTGTGCCCATATTGCCTCAGCAGGCTCAGGTGGCATTCCGTAGTGCGTGCGCTTCACTGGCAAGGACGAAGGTTCGGATAACGTACACCAGCTGGCCGTCAGTGCCGGATAACGAGAAAGAGTTCCTGTGGAGCACCATCAAAGCACAGTTCGACTTCCCCGAAGGTACCGAGCAGGTCGTGGAAAGACAGGCAAAAGCCAAGATGGGCAAGGCGTGGAAGACCTTCAAGAGCGAGCTCTACAACACGTACGTGAAGAACAATCTTATGCCGTACAGGCAGGACCCGAAGACTTATGGGTACTTGGAGGATCAATGGGCAGAATTTGTGGAGAGGTGCACGTCGGAGGAATTTGTGCAGCGGAGTCAGGCAAACAGGGCCCGCCAGGCATGCAACGTTCACCCCCACAGGCTCGGAAGCGGTGGATACGCGCGCAAAGAGTTGGAATGGAGAACAGAGGACGAGCGGGCATCTCAGGAGAGTCGCGACACACCGTTCTCCCAGATCCCAGAGAGGCGGGCCCGGAACTGGTATCGCGCGAGGGCCAACATCTCAGCTGATGGCACCGTCGCCTTCAACAAGCTCGAAACCGTCCAGGTGGCTGAAAACATCTTGCGACTGTCAGAACAATCCGCCCAAGGAACTTTCCAAGCAGCCAGGGAAAAGGACATACTAACCTCGGCTCTGGGAAACAAAGAGCACCCGGGTCGAACGCGTGGCGTGGGGGTGACGGTTCCATGGAAGATGGGATTCCCCGACGATGTGGGTTCGTACAGGAGTCGGAGGAGAACGAAAGTAGAGCGCGAGGCAGCCGAGCGTGAACGGATGAAAAAAGAGCTGATGGAAGAAATATATGCAGGCTTGGAACAAAGGATCGACGCAAGGGTCAAAGAACGGGTACGGCAGATAAGGCAGGAGGATGCAGCCGCCGCGGCCGAACGCATCCCCGCAGGCTCATCCCCACATGCTCAGCGCAGGAGTAGCTACGCATCTGTGGAAGACGTCCACGAACAAGCCGCTCATGGGCACGTTCCGGATGACGACCGCGCCGATGACTTTCATGTCGAGCCGATTCCTCCTGAAGACGACGTCAGCGAAACATTCCCTGTCGACCACATAACCGTGGTAACTAGCTGCAAGCTCCTCGTGCCTAGCTGTTTTGGCCCTACTGACATGCTTGAGGCTGGCACGGGGTTAGCATTTCCAAATTATGAAGACTCGAGGGTGCACGGAGTTCCGATAGCGGCGAGAAACGCTAAGGTGGCAGTGGACATGGTGCATGCGAATTGCTCCTCCTTCACACTTCCTGTACCGCCGGAGGACGACGTCAGGACACTGGGGCAGGCCGTCAACACGTTCATCCAGTGGCCGAAGAAGTACATTTCCCTGGTTGCCCCTCCACCTCCTGCACGGCCCCTGTCTCCGGTACGTTACGGTCCAGATTTCTCAATCCGTGCTCCTCCACCGAAGGTGAAATCCGCTTCAGCACAATCTAAGCAATCTAGCAGATCTAGCCAACAGACTACCAAAACGACTCCTCAAGTTGAGCGTAGGGCCACAAGAAATAGCACAAAGTCGGCCAAGGGCAAAGAGGTAGACGAAGAACCCGAGATAAGAGTCTACACGGAAAGGCAGCCGCTAGTGACACGGGCGGCATTAGAACGACTTGGTTGGGCAGCTCAGATTGTGCACGAATTTTACATGAAGAGGTCCAACGAGGAGAGAACGCTTCCTCAAAATATCAGTGCCATGTACAAGCGGCAACATTTCCTCCATCCAGGTGGAACCTTTACCATCGATTTCTCGGATTTAGCCGACCTCTACCGTCATGACGCCCTCGATGTCAGCCTATTAAGATGCTGGACACTATAAGTGTTCTCAATCACTGTTTAAGCTAAATGAATTGCCTAACTTATTGATACGCTCTTTGAATGACATTACTTTTATGTGTAGACATATGATTCAAGAGGCTAGGAGAGAAAATCCTAATATCGGATTCCTCGATCCACAAGTGGTCATATGCACAATGGTCCAATTCCAGCCGAACGAGGTCGAGGAATACATTTCGGACGTCATGCTCCTTCTCTCCACTAAGCGCGTCATTCTTCTACCGTACAACTATGATTTCCACTGGATGCTCGTCTGCCTCGAGCCACAACATCTACATGCCACGTACTTCGACTCCAGGGACTACCCACCAGAGAAGTACGCAAATTTGACGACGATGCTCAACGGGACGTTCAAGAAGTATGTTGCCAAGGGGGGGCTGTGAAAACAACACGCACCGAACCGACCCACCGATTTCATTTCCCGGTAATAATTCCTCCCTCGCCCAAAAATAATCACCTTGCACGTTCTAATATGTATTCGGTAAAACTAAATTACCCTGCACGTAACCATGATTTCTACAGTGCCACAAGCAGCCGCCGGGCAACAATCTCTGTGGATACTATGTCGCGACATACATGACGCAGATCGTTCGCTCTAGTCCGGTAGATGTGGCGGTTAGTGTCATTACATTATGTAGTTCCATTTTTCATCGTTCGGACGTCGTGCCTAACCTAGCTATTTAATTTCCTTCTGCAGAGTTTTAAGTTCCCTACAGATGAGCTCGACACTGAGGGCGTCCGGTTTGTTCAAAAACAGTTAATAGCTTTCATACTTAGAGAGGTGTTGAAGGAAATCAGAGAATTCCATTGTCCTCAAAATGTTCCTCCTCAATGACTTGAGAGTTTTTTCCCTAACAATGCATGTGAATGACTTTGTGGTTGAGAATAACGTTTAATGTTTATTTCTGAATGCTATGTCTAAGATCAATGTGTACATTGTGTGTCTGTGCATGCTATGCCTGCCATTATGTCACTTTGTTTCTAGCGTTTTCACTGCCGCGCCAGAACCGCGGCCGCACCGGGCATCGTTACCCTGCCGCACGGCTGCTGCGACAGCAGAAACGGTAGTTTCCGCTGCCGCGGCAGCAACGTCGCCTTGCCGCACGGCTGCCGTGGCAGCAGACGGCAACACCGTCGTCCTGCCGCACTGCTGCCGCGGCAGCAGAAACCTCTGTTTCCGCTGCCGTGGCAGCAGGCGATAGCACCATCGCCTTGCCGCACTGCTGCCGCGGCAGCAGGTGGCAGCAACGCCGCCTTGCCGCACGGCTGCCGCGGCAGCCGAAACCTCCGTTTCCGCTGCCGTGGCAGCAGGCGGTAGCACCGTCGCCCTGCCGCACTGCTGCCGCGGCAGCGGAATCAGCTATTTCCGCTGCCGCGGCAGCAGGTGGCAACAACGCCGCCTTGCCGCACGGCTGTCGCGGCAGCCGAAACGTATGTTTCTGCTGCCGTGGCAGCAGGCGGCAGCACTGTCTGTACAACCGCACTGCTACCGCGGCAGCAGAAACGGTTGTTTCCGCTGCCGCGGCAGCATTGTTTTCCTGCCACAGCATTTGTACAGACGGTTCCAGAGGTAGAACCGTCTATACAAATGCTTTTGAGGTACTGTTCAGTGCATTTGGGCAGACGGTTTTGTGTATGGAACCGTCTGCACAAATGCTTTTGAGGTACTGTTCAGTGCATTTGGGCAGACGGTTCGTGTGTGGATACGTCTGTACTAATTATTTATACAGACGGTTCAATAACCGTCTGCACAAAAATGATTTGTCCTGACTGTTTCGTCCAGACGGTTCGAAAAACCGTCCCGCCCGGGGTTTCCGAACCGTCTGGACAAATCGATTCTGTAGTAGTGTGACAGACATATCAATCGAGCGCTTATGGTGCAACCAACAAATTTATGATTTATTTATATCTCTAAATAAATTATCACAAGGCAGCATGGTACGAATTCTATATACTTTAAATGCGGTGCCTAGTACCTCTCAAACACAATTGAAAATTTCCTGTAGAATGAGCATGCCATTTTCCTGTTCATCACGTAGTTTCACCGCTTGCAATATAGCATAAATTAGAGAGTAAGCTAGAAATGCTCCCAAAGAAGCAGCAAAGCAAACTTATGAGATTTCACTATGTATCTCCTAAAAAATTATCTCAAAAAAAATCTCTCAAATGTTTTTCCAACTATTAGTAACCATCTCCTTTGGCAATTGATGGACATCCTTGTCAGAAGAGCACAACTGCAGATGAATCAATTAACACAATAAGATGCAAGAATAAGAAAGATACAGAAGTATATGGATTGGCAAAGGACATGTAAATCCAAGAGAAAATATCTCACCTTTCTAAATCCTAGCAGAGTGCCGGTATTGCAACGAATCCCAAATAAACCAAATTATGTGTTCCAACTTCCAAACCCAAAAAAGATAATCAAATGTAATTTATACCATTAGAAACATGTTAGGTTCCACCCCATTTTTATCTACAAGTACCTATTCAACTCTCTACTGCAATCCCCTCAAAAGAAAAAGAAAAACTCACCACTTACTTTTCAATCTAGTTTCTTTGCATCATGCACATCCAAAATCAGAATTTAGCGTGCAACAACTTATGATTTTACAACAAATCACTGAATAAAATTTGTTCTCCTGGTTTATCACTATAACACAAGTAAAATTCTACTCAGCTGGTTTATAAGAAACATATCTAATATTTTTTTCTTCGACCTCTCATAATTCCCTTTCTTCACTTTTTTTTTCGAACTTACGGCAGGAGCACTGCCTTTCTCATAGATTAGGGGAAACCGAAAACAAGGTAGCTATATACAGGAACCGAACAGAAAAAAGGAGAACGAACTAATTATAAGGAACAAGAGAGGAAGAGGGGGAAGAACAACAGGAAGCTAAGCTAAAGGATCAAGGGGGGGTCTCCTGTGTCGCTCGAGGTTTGAGCGAATGCCAATCTCCGTGACGCAATGTCCTCCTGAGCCCTAAGGGCCACTCTGTCTACGTCTGTGAAGACATTGTTGAAGACTCGAGCGTTTCTTTCTTTCCATATATTCCATAGCGCATAGATGACCATGCCATATATCTTGCTTCTTTCCTTTCTTGCCTTCCCAATACCGCAGGAGCGCCACCATTCCATTATATTGTCTTGTCCTGAGCGAAGGAGGATATCTTGAGGTAGGTTGTTCATGGTGGAAACCTTCCGTAGGACTCGTCTTGCAAAGGGGCATTCAACAGAGATGTGTAGGGCGGTTTCTGGGTCAGTGCCACACAGGATGCAAGTAGTTCCATTCTCCCAACCGCGCTGATAAAGCTTATCTGCTGTGAGTACTTTCTGTTGGATCAAGAGCCAGGTGTGAATTTTACATTTCTGTTCTGCGTCTGCCGTCCAAATTGTTGAGGCATCGAAGTTGGTGGAGGATCCTATAAATTGCGCCCTGTAGGCCGACTTTGCAGAGTAGTGCACATTGCTCGTCCAACGCCAGGTGATGGAGTCATCCATAGGTTGAAGCTGGGTCTGTTGGATGAGGTTCCACAGGGTAATAAACTGGTGTACTTGGGCCGGCGTGTTGATCTGTCGTAGTGGTCTCACCCACCTGTTTTCCTCTAGCTCATACGATACGGATCTGTTCTTTCTTTTAATCAATCGGAAGAGGTCTGGAGCGATCTCTCTTGGGGCGGATTGTTGGAGCCATTTGGATGACCAGAATTTAGCTGTTTTTCCATTCCCGATGCGGATTTCCGTGGCGGCTGCAAAGAGTGCTGCATCTGTGTCATCACAAGGTACCTGTTGTCCGAGCCAAGGTTTCTTTACTGTGTTCCACTCGCCCCATAACCATCTCAGGCGGAGAGCCGCACCAAAGCGCTGAATGTCTTTGATTCCCAAACCTCCTAGTTCTTTTGGCCTGCACACCTTCTTCCAGCCTACAAGGCAATGTCCTCCAGAACACGACTCTTCGCCTCTCCAAAAGAAGGATCTTATTATCTTGTCTATCTTTTTTATCACCCATTTATCCAACTTAAAAGCCGAGAGAAAGTATACTAGGCATGGCGAGAGGACCGAATTTATAAGGGTGAGCCTGCCTGCTCTGGATAGTAGTTTGCCTTTCCATCCCGCAAGCCTGGAGGATAGCTTATCAAAGATGGTTTGCCAATCCGCTCTCCTGAGCTTTGATGTGTGCAATGGAAGGCCAAGGTAATGGCACAGGAATTGCCCCACTTGTGCTTGAATGCTCTGTGTGATGTCCTGGAGATTAACCTGTGAGCATCTAATAGGATACATACAGCTTTTTTGAATGTCTGTATGTAGGCCTGTCGTCTGTCCGAAGATTTGGAGGCAGGTTTGGATAGCTAGAAGCTCTCGCCTGTCTGGGTTAGCGAAGATTGCCGCATCATCTGCATAAAGGGAAATCCTAAGCTCGTTCTGGAGACCTGGTATTGGATTAATGATGTTGGTCTGTATGGCTCGGAGCAGTAACTTCTGTAAGGGGTCGATTGCAAGGATAAAGAGAAGCGGCGATAGTGGGTCTCCCTGCCGAAGGCCTCTACGGTGTTGGATGTTGTCAGTGTGCTCTCCATTAACGATGAACCTGCTCGACGAAGAAGCTAGAATACAAGCAGTCCAGTCTCTCCACCGAGGGCCGAACCCTACATGCTGTAGGATCTCTAAAAGATACTCCCAGCTAACTGAATCAAACGCCTTTTGAATATCGACTTTCAGAAAAATCCCTGGGTTTCCTTTTCTGTGCATTGTTCTGATGACGTTCTGAGTGAAGAGGAAATTGTCCTGTATACAACGATTTTTGATGTATGCGCTCTGCGCCTTCGAAACGATTCTGTCGAGTTCTGGTCCGAGCCTGTTGGCCATGATCTTTGTTATTATTTTACCGAACGCATGAATCAGGCTGATGGGGCGAAAATCTTTAATTGCTGTAGCCTGTTGCTTCTTTGCTAGCAACACTACATCTGCATTGTTTAGTAGGTATAGCCTGTTGTTGCCGAAGAGGCAAAATTGATTTACCGCCTGGATTACGTCTTCTTTGATAATACCCCAGAACCTCTTGTAAAACCTGTTTGTGAAGCCGTCTGGGCCCGGGGATTTGCCGTTTGGAAATGACCTGATCGCTTGTAGGATTTCCTCCTCGGTGAAGTTGCTCTCAAGATGTGAAAGGCTGTGGCGATGAATCTGTAATAAATCCCAGTCCAAAGTGTGAGTTCTTTGTTGTTTGGTTCCCAGAACAGCCTTGAAGTGTTGGGCGACGAAGCTTTTCTTCTCATGTTGATTGAAGACGTCCTGTCCGTTGATTTGGAGGCTGGCCATGGCGTTTCTCCTTTTGCGCGAATTTATCTTGAGGTGGAAGAACTTCGTATTTGCATCACCCTGTTTTATCCATTGCGTCCTCGATCTTTGTTTGAGCCTTATTCTCTGGATAACCGCTAGTCCAAGGATCCGCGTCCTGAGTTTGGCTCTAAGAGACAGCTCTAGCTCAGATAAGCTCCTAGTTTCCTGGGCTCTGTCAAGTTGCGTGATGATTTCCACAGCAACTGCGAACTGTAGTCTAAGGTTCCCTAAGAGGTTGCCGCTCCATTTTCTCAGCGTTTTTGCCAGCCTTGTGAGCTTGATATGCAAGCGTAATAAAGCGTCTGTGGGAGTTAGGGTTCTCTGCCAGCAACCTTGGATCACCTGCTGGATTCCTGGGATTTCACACCACCAATCCTCGAATTTGAATGACCTGATTGTTGCTGAGGTGAGGGAGCCGGTAAGCAAAAGTGGGCAGTGATCCGAGATCGTGGTCCCGAGAGCCTGTAGTTGGGAGCTACCAAACTCGACGTCCCAATCTGTATTGCATAACACCTTGTCGATGTTGGTGAAGATTGGGTTTTGCTGCCCATTAGACCATGTGAAGCTTCAACCATGCAGATGAAGTTCTCTGAGCTGGAGCATATCTACTGCAGCCCTGAAGGTCGCCATCAACCGCGTGTTGATTTGGTTGTTGCTTTTATCCGCGGCTCGAAGGATTAGATTGAAGTCTCCCACGATGAGCCATTTGGGCAAGGTTCTGGGTTTAGTATTCTTCAACTCCTGGATGAAAGTTAATTTCTCTTGCTCAGATTGGGGGCCGTATACCGCTGTGCAAGACCACTGGAGGTCCGTTTCGATATGCCTGACATCTGTAGTGACTGAATGAGCCGCTAAGGATATGTTTGATAAGGTAAAAATCTGTTAGATCCTGCTAGGATGATCCCTCCTCTAGTTCCAATTGCAGGGAGCACACAATAATTTTGCTCGAACTCTGTCCCAAGTGTTTGGCGAATTAGTGCATCGTCTACAATGCTCAACTTCGTTTCCTGTAAGCAAATAAGCGTGGCTTTGTTCTGCTTGATCATTTCCCGCACAACGTTCCGTCTGGCAATGTTGTTCAGACCCCTAACATTCCAGGATAGTAGACGAAGATGACGATGTGTCATATTATCAGATTATGCGACCTTTCTGTGATATCCCTGTGCTTTCCTGTAGGCACTGATGTGCATACGAAGAGTGTATTTATGGGCGCTGGGGTGAAGAACATGAAACAACCTGAACCAGCTGAGATGGGCGCTGGAGCGGAGAACATGAAACAACTTGAACCAGCTGAAGATAGAAGGTTCTGAAGACTGCATGAGAAAGCTAGATAACAACATAACCACACCAACATGCTGGTTGTGGAAAACCAAAAGCAGGAGCCGCCAGATCTGGGTCCTTTAGAACATTGGTCCCCTGTACAGAATCTGGGGGAGAGCCTGCGGACGAGCTACCCTTAGGACTGAAGATACAAGTTCTTGAACTCATTAGAAAGGATTACAACCATAGAGCTAAACCTAACAACAGGGCTTAGGCCGTAGCCTTGAGCACGGAAGTGAAGTCGACCTTCCCTAGCACACCTGCGAGCGTGGCGAACGCCACCACATTGGATTTGTTCAAGGGCTGATTAAACAGCTCTTTGTACCGCGCGAAGTGCTCCAATCCTGGCTCTGCTTTTGCTTCAAGAATTCCTAACTTTTTCATTAGCAGCAGTCGGGCTTTCTCCATGATTGGCAAGGTTTCCTTGCTGGCTACTGAACCATTAACCAGGGCTGCTTCCGCTCTTTTCGCCTTGCTCCTGGTGGTTGGCGCCTGCGGAGCTGCTGGGAGCAGCGGGGTTGGAATCTGATGAGTGACCAGCTTACGGAAGGCCGCCAGAGTCATCTCATCGTCCAGCTCCGAACCCCCTGTGTCGGTGTCCGGCGGAGGTGCTCCATTATGATCAGCTGTGTCTGTCAATGGTCCTGTAGGGGCAGGCAGAGGTGCGATCTGCGCTTCGTAGTTCATTGGATCCATTCTGGCGGTGTTTCCAAGCGTAAGCTCGTGCACCTGTGTCATGATCTGGCAGAGATCAGCTTGTGAAGTTTGTTGGGGCATGTAGAGAAAACGATCTGGAGACCGAGAGCGCTCTCGCTCTACATCTGTGTTGGTCCTACTTGTTGTTTTATCCTGTAATACCGGATTGAACCGAGGTTCACCTTCCAGCGTGGGGGCGACGCGCCCATAGCCTCTGTGCCTGCTTCCTCCTCTGCTGGAGCCTCTTCCTCCTCCGCGCTGGCGAGGGCTCCTCCGCGAGGCAGAACGGGGAGGAGGTACATCCCAACCAGAGGGGTTACGGGGTCGAGCTGGACTCCTGCTGCGCTCCCTCTCATCATCGCTGTCGTCTGATGGTGGGGCGATCCTGTCATGTACCGAACGCCTCAGTGGCAGCAACGGGCCATCTCCTACTCCGAGTTCCCAGAAGAAGGAGTGGTGAACTGGGTCCCCTTCGTCAGAGGAGGGTAGAGAGAAGTCTCCGCTGGCCGGGCTTATGGAGTCTTGCGCGCGGAACGGCGGGCTCGCCATAGGCGGCTCAAAGTCAATGACCTGATCGACATGCACCAGCACCGGGTGCGACATCAGCCTCATGGGTGGACCACGGGGCCGGCCTTGGCCAGCGAAGCGCCGGGACGAGGAGCCATGCACCTCTGGCTGGGGGGGGCTTCTTGCTGCCTGCTCTGTGGTGTAAATGGCAGAGCGCGGCACCGCGCTCACATTGTGCGCTGAGATCCAGACGCGCATGCATGCGGTCTCTTTGTCTGCGAGGGGCTCATCGAAGTCTCCCTCCTGTATGCCTGAGTTTGCCAGGATGGCTGACACTGCCTTCGGACTCCATTCAGAGCGAGGCACACCTTCTATGCAGAGACGCATACGGAAGCAAGCTTGGTTCACATTTCCTGTGGCAAGCCGAGACCATGGGCGAAAACGGAGTTGAAGCTCCTCAACGTTTACGCCTGGATCTGCAAGCACTTCATCACGCACTGCTGGGTCATGGAAGATGGCAAGATATTCCTTCGCTCCTAGCATGGTGACCTCCACCTCCTCCCTCCGGATGCCGAAGTAATCAGCTAAGATTCTAGATATTTGTCTGTTAGAGCTTTGCAAGTGCTGGTTGAGCAGCAGGACAATGACTCCTGTGGAGGAGAGATCTCTCTCATGGCGCATCATCTTGGTGGACAACCTGTTGAAGCAACGGACGTTCTCCGGCCTAGTTGACCAGGCAGCTTCTGTTGTTGCCATCTTCCGCGTCAGCGGGGGGAAGCTGCTTCTGGTTAGCTGTCCTGGTTGCCTGCTTGGCTTGGGGCGGCGCTGCTGGAAGGCAGAGCACTTGCGAGCAAAGTGACCAGAACGATTACAAAGCAAGCAACGCGGTAACTCTTTGCAGGCAGAGATGTAGTGCTTCGGGCTGAGGCACCGGAAGCAACATCCCTGAGCTCTCTTCAGGAATAAAGCAGAGATACTGGAAGCATGCTCCCCGGTAGGTGGCAGATGCCCCTGGAAGTGATTTTCTGTGTACCTTCGAACTCCCTTGTCATGAATGAGCCGCGCATTGTTCTGACTCCGCCGCTGAGCGACAGGGACAGCGGGAGGGAGTGAGCTGTTAGCCCGGCGTGCCCTGAACCTGCGGTTTGAAACCTGAATCCAAGGGTTGGTGTTGTCATCAATGTCCTGTGGAGCCTGCGAAGTAAGGCGCAACGTGCTATGACTGGCCGAGACATCTGTCGGAAGCGAGGAAGGTGCGCCATTACTTCCGCGAGGGGGGCGGGGAAGCAACTTCAGCTGTTGCGATGGGACCTGGCAACACAGCAAAGGCGCTTTGCCGCGCACATCTTCAGCAGCATTGAATGCCTGGGATTGCGGAGGGCTTTCCCGAAGGGACTCCGGCTGCGAGTCAGGGACGAGATCCACGGAGAGCAGCGCCTGTAGATCTGGATCTGGAAAAGGAACCGAGGGCTGGGGAGCGGTCAGGATGGTCGGAGGCTTCTGGGCGAGGCTAAGGGGCGGAGGCGGCGGGAGCGGGGGAGGGGGGGCGGAGGCGGCAGGGGGGGGCGTCGGCGGGCGGAGGGGGGGTTGCCGGCGCAGGCGAGGGGGGGAGGGGTGGGGGGCGAGAGCCATTGTCGTCGCCTGAAGAAGTAACACTCAATTCTTCTCCTCGAAGAAGTTCCCTTTCTTCACTTGAGTGCAAACTACACTGGCTCTGTCCATGTCAATCGTACAGAGCATATGGATTGGGATTTCGTGTTAATGACTTTCAGACTATTATAAATAATTTATTGATTTTTTTATTTGGTATCAAAAGAGAGCCATTCATAGTTAATTTTACTATTAGAATTAAAAAAATGAACTGTATGTACCCTATTTCACTGGCTGTGAACAAAAGATATCAACGAGGGATACTATAACAAAAGCAAATAGAAAATATCGACAAGAAATACATTAACAATTATGATATTATCTTACCATCAAATTATGTATGGTTCTGCTTTACTTGATAAGGAAGGCACCAACATAGCCTCCCCGAGCATTCCATCAAGAACATGGTGGGCATGGAGGGAGCAAATAGCCAGACCAAAGATGTAATAGATACTGTACTATAATAAAAGCACATGAATCAAATTAAACAATTTCTACTTTCCTAGCAGCTAAACCAAACATTGTGATTTTTTTTTGGTACCAGACATTGTGTTTTTTTTTGGTAAATATAGGTAAAACATAATGTTTATAGGTTAGACAGTACGATACTAATTTATGTTAAATCTTTTCTCATCAAACATGTCAGCTTGGATTTAAGAAAAACAAAGGGAATGCAAATACACGGAGGCAAATATGATAAGAAATGGCTCACTCATCTAAGAAGCTTAAGAATGAATAATATTTCAGTACGATAACTTTTAAAAGCAAAATTCCCAACCAAATGAACAACTTCGCTAGCTTTTCTTCCTTCGAGAGGTATCGAAGAACACCGAATGACACAGTACGATCGAGAAGGATTATGACTTTAATTGGACATCTAGATGATTAGAAATTCCCGATCCTCAACCATTGCCCATAGCTATATGGACATCAAATTCCCACTGCACCTCGCTGTTACTGTTTGTTGAGAGACGGGAGCAGGGAGCAGGAAAATCGGAGGGGCTGCTGTCATGTTGGGAGGGACGCTACGAGCTGCACAAAATTTAAAGGTTGAGAGGGGACGACGCACCACCACCACCACCATCATCACCAACTCTCACTTAAGGAATAGTAAAAATTATGTACTGAATAGCATTTCCTGTTTTCAATCACTCTGACTTCATTGTATTTTCCACCTGCCATGAGAGAGCGGTTGTTTCCGTAGTTACCCGGCTGAATCTGTACCACCGGCCTCCTCTCTCGCCTCCGGTGACTGGATCCGTTCCTCCCATGCTCGTCCTACCAACTTGTTCTCTGCTGCAAATGCCGTGGTAGAAGCAAAGAATCCAGGCCAAGAAAATAAATGGCTCATCCATTCATGACGTAAGCATGCAGCAACTTAACGAGATATGTTTAATACTCTGTAGGTATAAACTAAAACTCAGAGACAAGCAAACTTATAACAAATGCACGAAAAGGAATTCGCAGTTCAGAATTAATGTAAAAAGACCATCACGTACTGGATCCATGAAAACTCAAGACAAAAATGGCCAAACAAAAAGGAAAAAAAAATCTGCAATGCAGATAAACGTTTGCAACAAACATGGTATAATATAAAATTGATTGGGGTTATTGGATGGTTGGAGCCAAGGACAAGGAAATTTGTATAAGAGCAGACATACAGTAAAAGATGAACTTCAGATCATGCACTCCCCCTAACACAGAGCAGATTGCAAACAATACTACACCTTTTGCCGGGGAATCCGAGTCGGAGAGCTCAGTGTTAGCTACACAGGTTTTACCAAACTAATCAGGTTGTCACATATAATACAAACTATAGCTCTTGCTTAGACTCAAACTACATCCTACACGTGGAAAAGAGTTCCTCGAATGCCGAGCAGCAAACACTCACTTGTACAAGTTTTGCTCCTCAGGGATACTACTGGGATCCACAACAACATCATGCCTAGGCTAAATAAATGGAGGCAATAAAGTTTATATCCTACAGATCTGACCGCAACATAGCATCAATCGATCTGACCATAATACAGCAGCAATTGGTCGATGCACGCCCTTCAAGTAGTGTACATAATGGAATGCAAAACTTTGTCTGCATGGCCTCCAAGTATCAAATAGCACTCGGGTAATGTTTGAAGAAGCTCGTCCACGCACCCGCACCCACTTAAGGTGAAACCTTGACTTTTCTCACTGTAAATCAATGTAGCAACAATCAAATTGAACCATCCAAATATTGCCGCGACATCTCATCAGAGGCCCATTGATCTATGGTCATGGTTCATGACTTCGCGCATTTACACCTTGCTCAAAATAGCAACCCCTAGCTCAAAATAGCAACCCCTAACACTCGATTCTATCACTACTTATTTCCTAACTGTTATCCATGCCCTCGTCTTTCATTGTCAGGCTCGGCCCGTCATCAAAGCCACCTCCAGGTGCAAGCTCGTTTAGATCTAGGAATGTTCTCCCTACACTTTCACTCTCCCTGAAAGGAGCACCCATCTTTTCTACGGACTGTTGATGTGGCTGCGGCTGTGGCTGCTCCTCTTGCTGCTCTTTATTTGCTGCCACTGCATGATCCGCATCCATGTTATTGTTGCCATTATTAGCTTTTTGATCCTCAGGGCCATCATCCTCTTCTTCCTCTTGCTCTTGACTTGATGTCGAGAGTTCCATATTATTTTCTGCATCAGAGTTAGCATCAGGATCTGATGCATCTGATTTACCTGCCTTTCCTGCCTCTGTATCTGTATCTGAAAAATCATACTGCTGATAGTTAATACGTGGTCGAGAAGAACGCTTGCTGCGTCTGAGACCTGTTTGGATATCATCAACAGATCTCAGCTTAGCCCCTCGCCGACCACGACTTTGCAACTTTTTATGCTGTTGGGGCTCCTCAACATCTTCGCTGGTACTCACAGAATAATCCTCTTCCTCTTCATCGTCATCTTCAACATCCTCTTCCAACCGGAACTCTTCATCCTCTTCAGAAGCGCTTGATGTCTTCTGCTGTTTGCGACTTCTCAAATATTCCTCATCATAGACTGCCTCTCCCATGATATCATCATCGCTGTCAAAGTTCGGATCAATATCCGAGACAGCCTCAACAAAGTCCTGTGTGTATCGCTGAGATCTTCTCCTGCGCCGGTTGCTACAACACAAAGCATGAATGTTCTTAACCCATAAGTTGCAGTGGAGTTAATTGCTATATACCAAATGTTAAGAGATACATGTACCTGCGATCAAGTGTTTCATTTTCTTGTTCGCCATCACTATCTCGGTAGTCGTCTGACTTTGAAGAATTTCCATCATACAATTCATTGGCTAGAGGTGAGGTACCATTTAACTTGCCGTTGCTTGATGACTCCGGTCTTGGAGTATGCATCCTTCTATTGACAGTAGAAACAGGCTCAGCTGAGTTTTCTCTTTTCCTGTCCAAGAATGTAGCACATAAGTATGCCAACTTCTTCTTATCTCTAAAGAAAAGGTAAATTTCCTTTCCAAATGAAAATTTATCAAGCAATAGAGGTGATCAACATACTTAGTTATTTTAATGGCTTCATTTATTGAGCGGTCATAGTCATCTGCATCATAAGTAAAGTCAAACCTTGTAATTAGACCAGACAGTGAAATCAGCCAAAGAAATCACTAAAACTGATAGCAGAACATATTACAGTTGTCATAAACAAACATGTGTGGTGAAAGGAAAGATAGCTAATACCAGTACACAAGGTACAAGATAAGTTTCTACCACATGCTAGTATCACTTTCAGCCAGTCACCTCTCAGTAAGCAAGCAGTTTCGATTTTTGAAGCTTACTAAATTAGATTATTTAAGCCAATCACTAAAATTCAGCTGGAACCTGGGTTAGTCCGAGAATCAGCCAACAAAGTTTCACTTTAAGCTTGGATTCTCAGGAGGCATGTTTCATTTTGTCATTAATTTGCTACTGATTAGAAACAAAGACTGGTACCAAGTTACTGACAAATACCTACACCCTACACCTAGGGGGTTCATAAAGGGCATAAGTACAAGTGTTCAGTGTTGAGTGATACTGGGTAATCAGACATCAAATGTGAAGGAAATAACTGACAGTTTAATGACTGAGCTGTTACTGAAATAAGTGTCATTGAGTTCAAAACGACAAGGAAAATTTAGCTAAGTAGCATCCCAAAGATGTACAAATTGGATAATACTATCCAGCGTAAGACTGGCAAGTGGGACCTGAGGCCATGTGTCCATGATACGTCGATGCTATTTTCCAACTTGAGTGATGCTTCCAATGGTACATAGGAAACTAGACCTCACAATGACGCTTACTTCAGTTGGGCCTTACCAAAAGTATATGTTACAGGCTTTCTATCACGAAGAGAGCGGCCGGTGGTAACATCTGATGTCAAGTAACTATCAAGGAGGAGGGCTTCTCTCTGTTGCTTTTTGAGCAACCTCTCCTTCTTCTGCATGAGGAAGAAATTGTTGTGATTAACATGCTCAAAACAACTATCCTCTAGCAAAACAAGTATATCAGGCTGAGTTAAACAAGCTGCACACTTTATGAATCTTTTCGATCTCTGGAAGATATTCAATCTTCAACTTCTTGCCAAGGGAAACCTCTGTCCTGTTCCGACTTGAAAAGAGTTTTTCCTAAATAAGAAAGAGAGAAAAGGAACTACAATTAATCAATAAGTGCAGTAGTGCACAAGATTAACAATGACAATTAAGTTAGAAGTAGCATCTGATTAACATATCTATGTCAGCATTTTCTTCAGAGTGAACTCTGTTCTGCTCCGTGGAAAATAGCCAACTATACTTACAACTGGGCAAATCTTGGCACATTATTTGGATACTGATGCCTTATTGTGTAACATCAACACGAATTTGAAAAGGCGTACGCAGATGACTGAACAATAGATGGTGCAAGTTCAGTCATGTTGGGAACAATTTTCACAAGACAGTAATGTCATGCACGCTAGCACGTTGCTGTTATGGAATAGCATTTACCATTATACACGACCAGAAGCTTTATGGGATGTCATTTACCATTGTACACAACCAGAAGCTTTACTTAATTACTTAGCATAAAAATCATTATTTAAAATAATTCTCCTCTAAATCCTATATAAATGGCATTCTAGCAGTACAATGCCTTTGCTATAATGATTCATGCCAACGAACTTTGTTCTGACATTCTCAAATCACAGCCACATATGTCAAGAAAGGAACTCCTAACAACAATAACACCAAGAACTACTGAAACATAAAGACAATAAAATAGGGATCAATATCTACTGCGAAGTGGCATTACTGTCAAAGTTTTGCAAAATAGCATTAGCATGTTAAAGATATCAATGACAATGCTTTAGTACTTAGTAGACACTGATATGTTTTACTTAACCAAAAACATACACTTGCTGTACGCCTTTATCTTCTACTGAATGTCTTAGTTTTGCACCACCAAAGGATAACCCGAGCATATAACACTTTCATGGTATATATTGAAAAGACCATACACCTTAGCACACCTAAACCATCAACAGTAACTACAATTTTGATAAGGATAATTAATTGAAGACATGCTTGTTTATTATAGCATGTTCATACTTGCAGTAGAAAGAAGGAATAAGAGTGTCAGGAATAACAAGTACTACTTAGTAACTCTATGGAGCATATATCAGGAACTCAAAACTTACTGCACATCATCAAACTCGTCAAAGTTGGAAGCAACAGTTTCCCACTGATAGGACACAACTGGAGGAGTTGAAACTCTTTTTCCCTTGGATCTTTTTCCAGGTTCCTTCTTCACCTGTTCCACTCGTCTAATTTCCCGATACAATCTATGTCCAAGAACCGGATCATCTTCGTACCTGTTTTACATGACTTGATTAGTACGGACCTTACCATGATATCCAAACAACAAAACTTCCAGGATGCTTTTCATCTAAAATGGCAGAAAAAGTTATACCCACCAGTATGAGATTCCAAGGGAATCTCCCCTATTCGCTCTTTACGGAAGGTAGAAAGGTCATAACCATGCTTTACGGAACTGTCAATGAAGTTCCGTATATCCTCTTGCTGCAAAATGTATGCTTGATGATCAGCTATCACGTCAAAGTTAACAACATGTAATGCTAACTTCAAACCTAAATTGTCACCTACTTCCAAACATATGCAAAATAGCATACAACTCCAGCTGTTGGGAGCGATTATCCTCTACAAAGATAGGTAATATCAACAGAACATATTCCCGTGCCTCTCTTTCTCCATTATGTTTAATTTCTACAGGACGCATATATATACCTGTGCGCTATCAGCATATGATGTTTCTTAAAATTCAGCAACTTATGCAGACTATCTTCACTACATTTTTTCTACTACGAAGTATCAGAGCTGGTGTAGGGCTCCTTCCTCTACAATTGCATACGGGGAGAAGGGCAACAACCAAGAAGTGGTACATTTTTTATATCATTTAGTTTAGATATAAAAAAGGAGCACATCTTGTTCAGAAATTTTATGTTTTTCATGTCCAATCTTCAAAAAATTCTCGTTTAGCAATAATGTCTGATAGCCTTTGTCAAGTTCATATAAAAGTTCATATGACTGGAATAAACAGCAACTGCTGTTGAAATCCCCACTAACCAAGTTTTGAACTCTTTTCTGAGGCATCTGAATGTCTAATCTGTAAGCCGAAATAATGGTTGTTACTTATTAGCGTTTTTTTCTTTCAAAAATAATATGCAAAAATGGGTGTATATTGATTGTGTTGGTATTCTACTCATTCTAGTGAAATAAGCTTTCTGAAGTACTGAATCAACAACGATGGAAGTCATTTCAAATTGTCAGTCATGATTAGGATAGATTTACACCAAGAATACAGGACAACAAAATACAAATGGTGAGACATAGAACGCTTCCCAAATTATATCAGCAATTATTATAGTTATCTACTGGACTACATATTTGAAAAGGTTAAAAATCATATTTCAGTGAACGTCATTCTCTCCCTAGAATGATAAAATTGAGCACGAACCTCAACACGTATATCGCATATTGCTTTCAAGATCACTAAACGAGTCGCCGGTTCTAGCTCCTTGTACATTTCAACTTCAGCTCTGTGCAAGATGAAACAATTGGAGAAGTTATCAAGATAAGATTGAATCAGGAGATTTAATCAAGCATTTCTTATGTGCTGAACTAACCCATGCGATGCAATTATTGGTAGATCACCTTCTGCAACCTGCAGTTTTGATCTTTATTAGCTCATCAATTAAATGGAATGCCTTTAGCATCTTTATCTAAAACTGTTTGCAATGGAATGTCAGTAATATACCCAATGCCACCAATCCCTTAGCTTTCTACATAGGACAGTCACCCAGGTTCCACGCCCCATAGCCATGCGGGTTATTGGGGGAATTGACTGCAAATGTGATTAAAAATCATGAGAATTCAAGGAGGATTTTAGCATGGTCTATTGCATTTGACTGCTTAAGCATAAAAGATGAACTAAAAACGAATAGCAAAACATGGAGTCTATCTGTTAGCTCAATGCCCCAATCCTCAAGATTCTGACTTACTAACATGTATTGTCTAGACAGGTAGTAAAAACAGTTATTAGAGCAGATGCTCAGATATACTCTAATACATGAATAAAAGATATTCCGGTCATGAACAAAAACAATAGACATGCTGTTACTGTAGCATTTGCTCAACCAGTTAATGTAAAAAAATCGGCACTAAGCCCCTATAACCGCAGGCAGCATTTAAAACTCACTAGAAGAAAGCATGCAAGCACAATAACAGAAAATGAACAACTTTTTACTTCTTGCAAGAACAAGAGCATCTTTTGTGTTGATCATGAACCAAAGATGATCCGTCACACACTCGGACATGCAGTGGGAAGTACAGAACTCGTTCCAACCCACATGGAAGAGCAACCGGTCCAAATTTAAACTGAATAACTAAACAGCTCACCTTTAGCAGCGGCATGTGAACATCGTACAGAGTACTGTTAGGCGTGATAAGCGCGGCCTCAAGATCCTCCGCGGTGAACTCCACCGTGACGTTCAGCAAAGGCCGGAACACCTGCAGCCACCACAAATAGTGAGACAGCCGCATCAAACCCTAACCCTAGCTCTGGAAGCCCAAGTCACGAAACCGCCGAGCTGCCATCCGCCGCGGGGGAGGGAGGGGGGGAGGGGGGAGGGCAGGCGCGGCAGGAGCGAGAGGCCGCGTGGGCACGGAGGGGGGTGGGGCGGAGGCACGGGCACGTACGTGCAGGAAGTTGAGGACGGAGCCGAGCTCCCACATGCAGCGGAGCCGCCACCGCGGCAGCTCCGCGGGCGCCTCGGGCTCCGCCGCGAGCGGCGTGACCACGCGGCATTGCGGCGTCTCGTCCGCGCCGGCGCCCGCCGCGGCGCGCCGCCGCGGCCGCTCCGGCGGCGGGGGGGGCGGGGGCCTCGGCTTGCTGTTGCACGCGCGCGGCAGCCGCGTCTTCCTAGGGGTCGGGGCCTCCTCCGCCGGCGCAGGGGCCTCCTTCCCCGCCGCCGCTGCCGCCTCGGCCTCCTCCTCCTGCTGCTGCTCCGGCGACGCGGGGGAGGCCCCTTCCCCGTCGCTGGCGCCGGGCATGGAGCGATCAGATCGGGGATCTGCGTCGGCGTGAGGGTTAGGTTTTGTCTGGGAGGGGGAAGCGGGAGGCGAGGAGGGTGAGGAGGAGGCCATGGGGGGAGGGGAGCGGAGCGGACGGAGGGAGGAAGGGTAAAAGTGGGATTCCGCGTAGGAGTAGGGAGAGAGAAGGGAGGGCGAGGCGAGGGGTAAGATCGGTAAGGCGACTCGGGTGGGGTGGGTCGTGGTTCCGGTGCGACGCGTCAACGTGAAAAATAAGGGTGGGTTGGTTCAGCGCGCCTCGAGCAGTGTTGGGTCGAGCTCGTATGGGGTTTTTGAGGCCTAAAGCGAGGCTTCACACCATGGTCACGGCTCCTATGCACGAGGCACGTCAGGGTCGCCATGTCTCTACGCGAACATCACAACAGCAACAAAATTGGGAGGGGAGATATAACGTGAGGGTGTTCTGATATCAGGCTTACCTAATGGCGTGTCTCAAGCCGTTCGATTGGAGCACGGTTGATGGAGGAAGAAGTGGGAGTATGAGTAAGAAGAGAAGGAGCGACATGATGAAGAGAAGGCGAACTGACGATCCTATGTTTTGGACCTTTTGTCGGATGGGTTCACTTGCCCCGAGGCTTAGAAGGTTCACCTCCAAAGTGGACTAATAGTGGAGGTGATCAAGACCGGTGGACGCGGATGGCCGGTGAATAGTGACGGCAAGGCAGATCGACGCCAAGGTTGCTGACTATGGGTACGACGATGGCTATTACAATGGTGGTGGTGGAGTAGGAGCAAAGGAGAAGGGAGGGAGGCGGAGCTCCGACGATGATGGTGGAGCGAGAGGAGTTGGATGAGCAGGGTGGAAGGCTGGTGCAGGTGATGCGGGATGGAGCTATGCATTAGGACTCCTACCCTCTATTCCTTAAGGTATGTATAACATGTAAGTCTATCCTTTGTCGTGTTATTTAGGATTTTTTTTTCTGATATGAGAAGAGAGAACAATAGGAAAGGATAATAGAAGGCTCATATGCTAAAATCAAGACACAATAGACAACAAGATTAAGTACAAAAGGAAACAACAATTCACTATCATTGTATCGATATATTTTCGAGAATGAGTAGTGGACAATTACTGTATACAACGACCGTATCCGTATATGAATACACCACGACTAAGGAGTATCCTACTTACCCGGGAAGGAGTGTATCTGGAGAGGAACTCTACGTCGATAAGAAAACCATATGTGGGTATCCGGGACTCCTTAAACTAGGCGGTAAATCACAATGTTTAAAGAAAATAGAATCCCGTTAGGGGACGAGTCCATATCTCTTACGATATGTTATACCCTCTATATAAGGATTCCGAGAGCCTTCGGAGAAGACAAGTTCTAAAGTTCAATAGAAGCATCCCAACCAGCTTTGGATCACGCAAGCCTTAGAAGATCAATCGACTTTCCAACAAGTAGAAAAGAAGATCTGCCTCGACAACCATCTTCGGCTAGTTGTAGATCCCATTTAGGACTACATACCCCTCTTGTACTCTGTCTCGAGATCAATATATACCAATAGGACGTAGGGCTATTATCCTAAGGAAGGCCTAAACCTGTATAAAACCTTGTTACCAGTAGCTTGATTTGTGAGTCAGCTTACTCGGAACAATCCCCTCATCTCCTTTCTCTCTCCTCCACATAATACGTAAGATCAACGGTTTACCGACTATCGACAGATGGCGCTGACCATGGGGATCGTGTCGGTTGATTCCAATAAATCACCATTAGCGACTTCGCACAAGCAATGACACGGACTGACTTCTTGGACGAGGGGTCTACGACAACTTCACCCCTCTGACTGATCAGGAGTCAAGATAAGACCGAGTCGATCTCGGCAATCTCTCACCTGACGATGAGTCCAACAACGATGTAAATCGGTTCATGGACGAATATGCCAGGGCTTACGGGATCAATCTTCAATCCCAAGACTATCAGAGTGATAACGCAAATGGCGCAAGTCCCATGTTGGGATTATCACCTGTATGTTCCGACCATCTAGATGGACGATGAAACATACCGGGGATCTCCTTCGACGATAGGTCCATGATAGATCTAGAATACACCTCAAGCGGATACTATCCCTACGAGATACTCAGGATGGAAGACGGTTTACAGCGCCATAACTCTCACGAAAGCAACGAAGACGGTCCATCCCCTGCTACGGGGGTTCCTCTACAAAACCTAGCGTCGTCGCGAGCACACAACCCAGGCCACAAGATTCCAATCTATTTGGATCGAGGGCTGCTCAGTGCCTATCTGGAATCCGAGAACATCTTAGAAAACCTCTTTTGTTGGATCTCACGACTCCAAAAGGGAAACTGTGGATGGACGATATGGAACATCGTATCCTCCAGGCACAAGAACAAGCTGAGTCCTCATATAAAGTGGCTAACACCCGCAGTGCCACGAAAAATGTAACATATTCCAACACTTCTCGTGAGACGGCTAGTCACGAAAGAAGATCTAATCGGGAGAGATCTCCTCGAGATATAGATCATCCGCGTCATCACATGTATTCACCTGTCCCAATGATGGATCTACGCAGGTACGCAGATGACCAAAGGGACTCGAGAGCTCCACCACATCGCTTCCCAGATTGCGATACTTCTCGGCATCACGGCCATGATCGAGGACGATCACCGATACCGAATGATAGAGCAGCTCGAGGAGCTATCTATGGCTGCTAACTTTCTCTGCGGAACTGCGATGGGTCCACTAGCACTCACGATTCAAACCAGGAACAATCGAAAAGTAGACGACACAATAGATCCAGCCGAGTTCCTACAAATCTTCATGACAACCATCGAGGCTGCAGGAGGAAACAAGAAGGTCATGGCTAACTATCTTTCGGCTGCCCTCAAAGGACCGGCGAGGACCTGGCTCACCAATCTTGAACCCGGATCAATCTACTCATCGAAACAGCTGTGCAACCAATTCCAGGGGAACTTCCAGGGTATGTACGCACGTCCTAGAAAATCTAATGACCTTTTTTGACTCTTTTAGGAGAAGGGGGAATCCTTGTGAGACTACACCAAAAGGTTCGGCAACGTTCGAAACACTATACCCACAATAATCGACCATGAGGTTTTCCAGGCTTTTATACGGAGTTGTCAAAATCAACAATGCATAGAGGAAGTCTCCATGAATATCTCAAAAACCGTAAAAGAGCTAACGGAGCTCGCCGACAAGGCGATCAATGCTGAAGAAACCCTCAAGTTCATCAAATAGAGAGATGAAGGCATTAAGCGGCCCCAACCGGGATATCATGACAACCCTAAGAAAAGTGAACGCAAGAAGTACTCCAAGGAAGATCGCAACAAGAGGCAGAAGACTGGGAAAGTGATGTCCAATTCCCCAACAAGCACTCCGGACCACCTCGAAACAAAGAAAAGCCCCAGGCAAAGGCAAGAAGTAGGTCCAGGCGGAAGCCGGGAAATTCAGAGGGAAAGGACCACAGGTCACGAACCAAAGTCGAGAAACTAGTTCCGACGACGGCTCCTCCAACTAGGCCCCTTCCCAAGGAAAACAATGAAGAATAGACCACATGTTCGGGGGCTCGGCGTCTTACGAGTCCAAAAGACAATACAAGACAGTGGCACGAGAAGTCCTCACCACAGTTCCCCCGACTCAGCAGACAGTCAAATGGTTGGAGGTCAAGGTCGCTTTTGACCAAACTGATTGCCTCGAGAACTTCATCCAACTAGGACGGCTCCCCATTGTGATCGAGCTCACAATCAACAACTACAGGGTTTCTCGAGTACTACTAGATGGAGGAAGTTCACTCAACGTCCTTTTTACCAACATGCTCGACTCAATGCAGATCCCTTGCTCATCCCTCCAATAGGTCACAAAAGCTTTTCATAGCATCATGCCTGGATCATCAGCTACGTCGATTGGATAGATCACACTCTCAGTTACCTTTGGCAAACCCGACAACTTCCGGATAGAAAAGGTTATGTTCAACATAGTCAATTTTGAGACAGCATACAATGCCATCCTAGGACAACCAACCCTCACAAAGTTCATGGCAGTCACGCACTATGCTTACAATGCATGAAGATTCCAGGTCCCACGGGTGTTATCACAGTCCGCGGTTGTCTAGAAATAGGCCTACACTACGATAAGCTTAGTCTGGACCTAGCCTAAGAACATCACACTGACAAGGATCACAAACACTCACGACCTAGGGTGACTGCACCAATACAAAGACACAACAACACTTGTCGCGAGGAGGCTGACTCGATCTGATCTGGTTAGCCAAAGAGGATGGTCAACCCCTCAATTACTGGAACGTCGACCATCTCCAGCAGATCCCTCTGTAAGTACCCTACCTAGCATATAGAGGACATCTGAGTCACTCCCAAAAACCGCCAGTACCTTCCCGGAACAGAGCCACCCTTCCTCCAGATACAACAGCACCCGTCCAATGGGACCACGAAGATAAGCCTCACTAGGTATCTCTATCTAGCACGATCTCTTGGACAAGCTAAACACGGAGTCAACATGGCGTCAAGGCACCCCGAGAAGATCTGTAGGCAACGGGAAACTCAGATGATAGCTTACTCTATTTTTCTTTCAAGTTGTGCACGAATGCTTAGTTAAATAAAATTTATATTTGTAACTGTCCATCAAAAACATTCCTTTTCCAAAAAATAATTGGGGTTGGATAGGTACAATGGGGCTGAAAAGTTTTCGACAACACGTTTTATGAAACGCTCGAAAGTTTAGTACTCAAAAAGGGAAGGAAGTCCGAGCTCTAGCCTCGTGGAAAGGAGGAAGATCCCTTATCACGTCAATGAGTGACAGAGGGTCCCTAAACCCTCCACTTGACTTCGACCTAAGGTCTGATTGACCAAAGTCCCCGACTAGTGGCAGAGTCTTCTAACTTGGATCGAGGAAGAACAAGAAAGGTGCGAAGTACGGCGTGTTCGACGAAGCCAATCAACACTTAGTAAACCGATAAAGCTCTCCAACCGGTCATCGTAAGGAATAACTGGGTCAACATAACACATGGGTCTATGCCCTTTCACTTGCAAAGAGGGAGACATCTAAAGCTACGGTCTCGAACAGGTTAGAGGAAGGTCCCTTATCACATCTACGAGTGACATAGGGTCCCTGAACCCTCCACTCAACTTAGACCTAAGGCATGACTAACCGAACTCCTCGACTAGCAGCAAAGTCTTTTGACTCGGACCAAAGGAAAGAGGCCAGAAAGCGTTAAGTGTCCCAAGTTCCCGATAAGCCCTTGAGTACCAGGTTCCCGTTAAAGTTCTAGCCTTAAGTTAATAAAAAAACACACAAACACAACACAAGTACTAAACAAAATATTGCCAAGTCTTTATTCACAGGTTTTTATATGTTAATCCTATCGGCAAAGACGTCCATAGCGTCGTACATGGCCTCGACTAGCTTTTCAGTCTCCCCTATCTCCGCCCCAGAGGGCGCCGACATCCATCTCAGGATGCCGGGCCTTCAACAGAGCCAATGCCATGGCCAAGGAATCTCGAACTCCTTGACAAAGTTGGGTGCTGATGTGGGCATCTACGGTTGGCTTCAGACTGGAGATCACCGCCGCCAGTTCTACCGTCTACATGGCATGAATCTCCCCTGGAGAGACGATGATCCCGATCTCGGTCAATGCCACCTCGAGTAAGCCCACGACGTACTGGAGTTCCTCGTTCAGAGTATCCACCTTGGACTCACTTCGAGACAGCTTCGATCGAACTTCGCCGAGTTCATTGGCCAGCCGAGCCTTGTCTTGCTCCAGCTGGCCCTTCTCAGCCTCCAGCTTGGCCGCCTTGGACTTCTCCACCTTCAACGCTGTGTCGGACTCAGCCAGGCGCTTCTTCAGCTCCTGAACCTCCGACCGATGGGGAGTTGCCTAGGACAGAGCGAGCTAAAAACGACAAGGTTAGTCTCAATACAAGCAAATTAATAAAATAATATCTTTTCACTTTTGTCACCTCAAGTAGGGGACTGACGTGCTTAGACAAGTCAAGGCTACCCTCGATAAGCTTTACCAACTCCGCCGGCAGCGACGATGAAGAAGGTCCCTCGGCCGACGAGGCAGGGGGAGCCACCGCCGCTGGAATAGCAGGAGTGATCACTTGACCCAAAGGCGGGTCCGACTTCAAAGCCGAGGGCTTCAAACCCGTGGAAGCTTGATAAGCTTTCACCGTCGGTATGCGGGATTGCTTCACCAAACCAGCACCCTTGAGCAAGGAGAGGCTCACCCTGCAAAAGACGAATAAATCAAGGGAATCACTAACCCCTATTTGGGAAGAAGTACTCTGAGAAGGATACTTACCGTGGCCGCTTCAACTATATTGGGATTTTGTGTTCTGGGAGAGCCAGCCCTCTCTTCAATAGAGTCACGAGGTGTCGAATCCACGACCCGGGATTTCTCCATGACCTGGGACTTTTCCACGGTAGGTTTCTTTGCGACGGGAGGAGCCAACGCTTCCGAGCGAGATCCTTCCACCCCCTGCGCAACAATGACATTGAAAAGGGCTTTCATCACCTCAAAGCTAGAAGAGAAGAAGTACCTGGGGGGAAGTCTTAGAGGCAATGGAGGAGTCTGAGCGGGAGGCGCTGTCAAAGGAGCCTTCTCTGGCTGCTCCTTCTCGGGCGCACCTCCTACACCAGACTTGAGGGCTGGTATCAGTAGGCTCAGGACTTCAACTTGGTCGTTGTCCTTGACCTCAGCTCCAGCTTGCTTGGCCTCCAGGTCAGGTGCACCCCAACCAATCCACTACAAAAGAAGCACGTCAGAGTTCAGCTAAGGTTGATCTAGCATTACTCGAAGATAAAAACCCGACAAGAAGCATAGTCTGGGCTTACCGAGAGGATCTCTTTCCTCTTCTCGGGACCTATCTCCGCGATTGGGAGCGGCACCACAGTCCTTCCTCCCGAGGACGATGAATCGAAGAGGTACTTGAACCTCTACTGGAGCTCGTCGGGAGAAAGTTCTGCGTGAAGAAGCAACCTGAGTAGATGAGAATACAAACTTCCTATTTGATGTGCCTAAGTCAGAACAAGCACTTACCTATGTCGAAATCCCTCGTGGGATCCTCTCCGTTCGAGTACTCCCAGGCCGGTGAGATCCTCGATCTGAGAGGACATATATAGCCGCCGCCTGAGGAAGTCCTCGGTGACATCCCACGCCAACAAGCCTATTCTGCCAAGGTCGGCAACGTCGTCAACAAGCGTCTTGAGCCAGCTGGTCTACAGTGGCATCTTTGTCCAAGCCTCTGTTTGGAAGGGTGCCAAACCGTGGTACCCAATGCCAGACGTGGGTGAAGGCTCACAGTAGAACCACTTCACCCGCCAGCCCGACCACAAGATCTTACTAGCAAAGGGGATGTAGCTGTCTTTCTTCCCTTCCATTAGCCAGAACCCGGTGGCGTCGACGACACCCTTCAACCTTCTCAGGTTGTAGAAATACCACTATAGGTCCAGGCTCAGGCGAATGCCAAGGTATGCCTCGCATAAATGTGTGAAGATGCTCAGCATCAACACCGAGTTGGGATTGAGGTGGATCAACTCAATCCCATAGAAGTTGAGGACAAGGAGAAAGAAGGTAGATGACGAGAATTGGAATCCGCACCTGAAGAAGTCGGAGAAGATGATGATCCAGGTGGTGTCTGGACTCAGGATCATCTCCTTCAGCATCAAGCAGTAGGGAACTAACACCCGGGGAAGGATGTGCTCACCCTTCTCAAGCGTGTCGATGGCAACATCATCGACGTCAAACGCCATGAATTCTTAGATCGCCACCGCTGACATGGAGCTGGAATCCTCCGACATTGCGTCAAGGTTATTGGCGGGCTTCCGAGAGCCGGCAGGGGTCTTGAAAGAAACTTTCTTCTTTCCCATCTCCAAGAAAAGGAAAGCAGGAGCAATTAAGGCACAGGAATGGGCATGAGGAAGAAGATGAAGATGAGCCAGACTGGATGCAGAGAAAAACCACTACGCCCCCAGCGGATTAATAAAGGCGAAAAACTGCGCAATCTCGACCACTCATGCACGAAATCCGATGGTAGCGGAGGCCATGTCCCCTGGTTCACGTCCCATTGCAATTAATGCGTGCATCAACTTTACGCACATGATTGGCTGTTTCCACGGAAATAAGGAGTAGCAGGCGCACGAACCATCAAACACGCCTCAAGTTTCTGATGTCATCACAACAGTTGCAGAAAAAGGGGAAAGATTCTCACCACCACGCGAAATCTCCTCCACGACGGTTCAAATTTTGGAAAACCCGCTGGTTCAGATAAGCATGATTGCCAAGTCACGGGCAAGACCTAAGCGTCTATTAGACTTCCCAGAGTTCCTACTCGGACGTGGGATTACTCAGGAGCTTCCTAAAGCTACATGAGAATGTCAAGTTCCCGATTAGGAGATTTGGATGATCAAGAGCCTGCACGGACTGCTTATCCTACTCGAGAGTTACTATGACAACTCAGGAAAGCATCTAGACGGATGTTATTCCCGACTAGGTTGATTCCTTTGATCCATCTTGGCTTTATTTCACGTACTGATAGGGGGCTTGACGATGAGTAGTGGACAACTACTGTATACAACGACTGTATCCGTATATGAATACACCACGAATAAGGAGTATCCTACTTACCCGGAAAGGAGTGTACCCCGGAGAGGGACTCTATGTCGATAAGAAACCACTTGTGGGTATTCAAGACTCCTTAAACTAGGCGGTCAATCCCGACGTTTAAGGAAAGTAGAATCCCGCTCGGGGACGAGTCCATATCTCTTACGATATGGTATACCCTCTATATAAGGATCTTGAGGGCCTTCGGAGAAGACAAGTTCTGAAGTTCAATAGAAGTATCCCAACCAGTTTTGGATCACTCAAGCCTTAAAAGATCAATTGACTTTCGAGCAAGTAGAAGAGAAGATCTGCCTCGACAACCACCTTCGACTAGTTGTAGATCACATCTAGGACTAGACACCTCCTCTTGTATTCTGTCTCGAGATTAATATATACTAACACTCCAACATGACGTAGGGCTATTATCCTAAGGGAGGCCTAAACCTGTATAAAATCTTGTTACCGGCGGCCTGATTTATGGGTTAGCTTACTCGGAATGATCCCCCCATCTTCTTTCTCTCTCCTCCACGTAATATGTAAGATCGATGATTTACCGATCGTCGACAATTTTGTATTATCCTTCATGACGTGGATTTTCATCAAGTTTGACCTCTCTAAGGTGGCAATGGTTGTTGTGCACACATCTCAAAGCATAGGGCTAAGACTTGCATTCTAACTCATCTATCTAACCTCGACGGCGGCCAGGCTGACCTTGATGGCAGCGCGCTCAAGCTACTGATGACTCGAAAACAAATAAGAGCTCCTCCAAGTAATATGTGCCCAGGTGATCTAGCTCCACCAAGCATGTCGTATTTGCGACTATTACATGCTCGCGCCTCCACCCCTCTTAACGTTGGCAAGCTGTTGTGCTCCTTCACCTTCTTGTTGGACAATGCTGGTTATCGAGTGACAATGATTCAACGAGGATGGGCGATCTCCCAGCAGCGCCAAGGGGGAGCGTGCGGACTTGTGGAGCGACTCCTAGACGCGATTGAGCATACTATCGGCAAGGTCGGTCGGACCATCGTCATGGTCAAATTGATGGTTTGATGTTAGTCTAATGAGAGAGAAACACACTCTAGAACAATGTCACCATCTCGGGAAGGAAGTGTGTCTAAACGATGAGAAAATAGACCTGATTTTATAGGAATTTTGCTCTGTCACCTATACCATTGTGCATGCCTTTACCTAGCTTTTCACGCCCGTTCTCACTCACATATCCACACATCTCTCCCTTCTCCTCCACATTCCCTATGGCTCGGCTCCCCCATCTTTGTTCGCCATGTTCGTGCAATGGTCAGGAGGAATGGTTTCTCCTCCCTGCTCACCCCAACCCTCTCCCCTCCCAACCTCTCCTTCCATTATAATTATACATTTGTAATAGGCTGGCATTAATAATCTGATCATTCTTCACCCAGAAAGAAAAGGAATGGCAATTTGTGACGAGTAGGCAATATCCATTTGATTTATGTGAAAGTGCATACTAAACCATGTGGTTTTGTGCATGTGACAAATAAATGTGGCTACTATTTTTCTTAAGTCACAAGGCACCTGTGGGGCTATGGCTGAAATGGAGGCGCTAACACGCGAACCCCGTCGAGAGCCTTTCCAACCAGATCGTCCCTCTACATCCAGCCAGCCACCCTTCTTCATCTCCTTCTTATCTAATCTCCGGCCGCCATCCCTCGTGAGCACTGCAAGTCTATAACACACTTTGCACCCTTCACTGCCTCCCCCTCCTCACCAATGGCGATCTCGTTACGCCACCAGCTCACCTTACTCCGCCACCTTGTCCAACCTAACATTCACTTCATCGTCATCTCGCTGTCCCACCCTCCATCGTCGCTCACCACGGGTCTGGCCTCCTCTACAATAGGAGGAGGCACGGTGAACTCTTCGGTTGAGATCACCCTTCCTGGGTGGAGTGAGCGAGGAAAGAAGGTGCACGGTGGAACTACTCCACAGAAGATGATACGTGTGGCGTTGCTTTAGGGAGAAGAAGGTCGATGTTGGATGTGCGCCACGAACAACGTGATAGAATGCCATTCGATATTTTTGACAATTTGAAAAGAGAAAAAAAAGGATGAATGGATGGTTGAGACGTAGTTCTAGTATTAATACAGAGGTTACCTACCCAATAAGGGCATGCATAATGAGGTGATATCAACCTTTCCTTCTATGTGGCACATAAGATATTTGCTCATATGGTGAAAAGAGACCTAAAAGAGAGAAGTTTATCTTCCTTCGTGAAGGGAAAGCTAACTGAAGGCTCATTGGCTAAAATTAAGGAAAACTAGAGACAACATTAAATACGAGATGAAACAATCTTCTCTACCATTTAATTGTATATCTTATTGTCATCTCTAGATGATATTGAGAGGCACAAGCAAAGATCATCTTCCCTAGCATCGTACAGGTCCTGATCACAACTGCATTACTGCAACCCTGCATCTGAGCTGAAAACCAGCCAGAAAAGAGGACTGTCCAAGCATCGTGTGGCCTCACAACAAGAGCGGAAAAGCATCAGTTCAGGGTTCTTGCGTCTGCAGTTCGGCGCATCCAGATGCCTACCTGGTACTCATCCTATTTGTCACTTCCTCTTAATTCCTGCCACGATGGCCAGGCCCAGCAACTACGAAAATGACACGGATAGATGCGCATTTCAGACTTGTCGAACAGAAACCAAACAGAGTAAGGAAACTGAATATTGCAACCGTGCCTTTCAATTCAGAAAGGCTTTTGATCGTTCTTATGGACCTTACAGAAACGTCCGAGAGTCCGTCTGGAACACATGAATTTTGCACGAAACAATTCAAATCCTGCATCTCCAACCGGTTCTTAGTTGGTGTCTTGGTGAATCTTGCAGTATACATGCAACTAACTATTATAAAAAGCAATAAATGATGAAATATTCTGAAAAATCGATGAGCCCAAGGGCGTCTGATGATGGCATCTCATACAATTGTGAAGTTTCGAACTATGTATGCATCGCACCATTTTCATGCAACAGTCCTTTCCATCTCATGGGCATTGCAGAGAAATAGTCCAAAGATCCAGATGGACAAAGTACTGTTCGTGCTCCCAGATGAATATATCTAGGGCACCATGCCCCCAAAATTAGGAATACAATATGGCGAGAAGAAAAACTTGGAAAGACAAACCTAGAACCATGGACTTGATTAATCCTGGCACTCTTTATTGGCCACCAAAAGGAATTTTGTTTTACGGGGTTCCTTATTCATGTCACTCTTTCATAAGCATTGCCGATCTGCATGTGAAGCCACTCTGGTGTTGCTCCCTGAGGGTATTGCTTTGGCGTTTGAGGATCGAATGTCAAACCAGGAGCTGTATGATATGGCTGAGCACCGACCTACAAGAAAGCAGGCACTTGAGTATATTTGAACATTAATGTAACTGTATGAGATTGCACGCTTATTTATAAGACTGCAAGCTTATTTAATAGAATAAACAAAAGCACAAAAGTGGAAGTAAAAGGAACGAACATGCCACTCCAACAATGCGCAAACCCTTGACATTCAAATTTCAAGCTAACACTAGTGGCCAAAGCAGGAATTTGAAGAGCACTCTTGCCACAATTCCAATGGCATTTGTGACCATATTGCTAAACAGCAAAAACAAAATTGAAACCAACACGTGGAAATGCCAGGTGAGCTCTAAGGCTAGTTCTGAATCAGTAAGAAATTTTGCATATGCATCTAGGAATAAGTTATGGCCATTGGTCGAGAATATATTTTTTGAATCGCAGGGCATCACTGCCCCCAGCCCCCAACTCTCACTGAAGCTAGGAGAAAATTTTCAATGGTTCGGATGGATTGCCTGATGACTCTGTAGAGCATGCATAAAGGTTCATAATTTAGAAAAAAAATCCATTCTGCAGAATAAAGGACAAACTTACTAAGAAAAATAAAGCAATATAGCTCGGGATGAGTAGCATAGTAGCAAGATGGAAGTACAAGTTGAGCAATCAGGTCAATTTGAAATGCTCGATTATGTGCAAAAACAGGATATGCCATAATTCACCATAAGCGGATTTTCTTTTCATGAATCCAGTAAGCTCAGTTATTAATATTAGCTGTTTAGAACCATTGACTAATCTTACATCTTTGGATGGAAAAGATACAATTCTGTTGTTCACATGGGCATTTACTGCTTCAAGCTTCATGGACAAAAACTGCAGAAAACAGATAAATTAGGAACTTCGAGTCTTCTACACAGATGAGAGGACACTCTACACAGATGATAGAAAGCATACCTCAACTTGACACTGTAAAGCCTGGATATAATTTATTATTTCATCAAGGACTGATGCTTTCCCAATAACCTGGACAAAGCGACAAATGGCAAAGAATGTTTCAGACAAGAATCATTCACTGAGAACAGGATTTGGAGAGGACAAAGAGCCTAATGAATTATGAACATTGTTAGTACAAAAACAAGAAATTCTGAACACATGGTGGAATTCAGAGTATACCTTATTGCATCCAGGGACAAGATCTTGGAGCATTTTCATCCGATCACTTATCTTCTCTCGTCGTGCCTGTCAATAAACAAACATTGAGTTGCTGGAACACCAGGTTGGATAAATATAATCCACCTATAGCAACATTTGAGCATTCCAATTTCTGTGATTAATTAACCACTACTATTATAATCTTATAGGAAATATCAAAACTTCTTTAGTTAAACAAACAAACGTCCAGAGATACCTCTTCAAAAAAAAGAAAAAGAAGTCCAGGGTGACAAAGCCATTCAGAAATGTAAAGCTTACCCTTTCCGCAAGGCTATGGCTGTCGGTTGCTTGACCCCTTCTTGCCCTCACATGGATGTAGTCTTGTTTTGGTGGCTCTGGTGGTGTAGGATTTTTATCAACAGCCTTACTAGCATTTCTTGAACCTGTTTGGGTTTCTGCCCTTAAATTATCGTCGTTATCACTAGATTTCATCTTCTTCGAACGTTTTGCTTCTGGATCAGCCTGTAAAATAGAGTATCAAACTCTCAGTCAATTTGAGTATCAGCTAGACAGTTGAAGAACACAAGAACCATCCATATATCGAAATAATCATAATTTTACTTTCTGTATTTAAAATGGGAAATAAGATCAATCATGAATAAGAAACAGCGGACTGTGACGTACTACATGGCATTGACCTCATCCTGTTCAGCACTCAGCATTTCCAGAATCCAAACTAGTTGAACTGCATTGACCATGCGCATTTCTTTCAACATGTTTTGATTTGACCTAATCAGTTTGCATTGCCCAAGCTAACTGCACTGAGTTCTACTGCCGTACACAAACAGCAGTACATCCGAGCACAGGAGAGCAGATCACAGCGACAGTACCCATGGAAGCCACAATTTCCAGCTCCCTGAGGCTAGAACAGCACCCAAACCTACCAGCCTCAGACAGATCACACCCAATGGCCGCGCGCGCGGGGGAGAGGAGGGGAGGAGCTAACAGCCTTACCGAGTCCTGCCCGCCGTCGCCGCTGGTGCCGGAGGTGGAGACGGCCTTGCACGGCTCGTCCTCGTGCGGACCGATGTCGCAGCGGGGCCTCCTGCATCCGGCTCCGCTGCCGCTGCCGCTGCCGCCGGCGCCGGGGCTGCCGCCATTGCTCCGGTAGGTGACGACGGAGGAGGACTCGAGGTGGACCGGCCGCCAGAGCTGGGCGGCGAGCGACGGGGCGGGGTCCATGCGCGCCCGGCCCGGGTGGGAGGGGTCTAGGGTTTCGCGCGCGCGCGCGTGTGGGCGTGCGGCGCGGCCAGATCGGGAGGAGGCGGCGGCTAGCTCGCGCTGGCAGTGTGGGTGCGAGTCAGAGAGGAGCTCAGTGCTGAAGAGACCGGAAGAAGAGGAGAAAAATGCAATTTGGAGGCCTATCCTTCCCTTTATTTATTTCAAGATTTATACTCTAGTTTTATAAAATATACTTTTGAGTACATTTATTTTTTTTATCGTGCAGTCCTTTCTATTTTGTAAAGAAATCCTCTATTTCTGTCCATTCACATACTCAGTCCTTTCATACTCCGCTCTCTGCCTCTCTGATCTGAACAATTGATCATTTTTTGGATCTGAATAATGGGTTCAATTCATATGAACAGAATTTATGAATCAATTTTTGGTTTTCTTCACCATTATTTCATGGTTCAGTTCATGAACACATGTATTCACCTTTGGATTTGGAACATCATCAACCAAATCTTGAATATGAAAAATCATGAACATGGAAAATTTCACCATCATGAACAAAAGATTCACGAGCTCCACCGTTTCCTGACTTCACCGACAAAACAAAGCTGCAAAAAAATAAACCTTAAATCAAAAACATGGGCAAATTCCAAATCTTCATGGATCGATTTTCTGAACCAAACCATGAATACCACAGAATCCATCTTTTCAGAACATTTGTGTAATAAAAAAATCGCGGAAAAAATAGAACATTCGTGCAAGGCCATGGCCGTCAAGGCGCTCAATAAGCTCGAGCTCCCTGCCACCAGCATGGACACCCGAGTGCTCGGTGAGGTCTCCGCCATGCAACACCTTCACCACCATAACATGCTCCGCCCATATGAGTTGCTCACCACACCTTCCTATCTAACTCGTCATGGAGCTTGCCTCCCTCCCGGCGTGCCGCCTCCTTGAGCATGCCGTACGCAAGTGGGTCTTTGGCTCTTGGTGGCTGGATCTAGTGGAGACAAGGATCGGCGAGCCCAAATCCAGCCAGTGCGGCCCTCCTTTTGCGTCACCACATGCGACGAAGAGGGGTGGGGATGGAGGAAGCGAGGCTTAGTATGGTCTTGGATGGAGGTCTGATGAGCAGGGATGGCGGCATAGCGGCTTGGAAGGCTGGCGATGGAGGAGGCAGCGATCGGGAGCAGGTGAGAGCAGAAGGAGGGAGAGAGAAACCGGAAGGTTGAAATGATTTGGGGAGTTGAGAAGGAAAAGGGGGTTAAAATACACTTTTCACGCTTGGCTTCTATATGTGATGCTAAAGTGTGTAAAAAATAAGGTTATAAATACATAATATAGTTTAAAGTGAGTTGTACAGATTTTAAAGCAAGACCAACGGTACAAATAAGCCTGAGACTTTCGAGTACGTGTGAAAAACTGCACTAAAGAGCTGTGACGTGTGAGAGAAGAAAAACAAAAAATAGTGTTTAAAATCGATGGGGCTTGGGACTTGGAGATTGGTGGAGGCTACTCGGGCTAGTTGCTAGCTATTGACTAGACTGGGGTTGGGTCTAGCGTGGTGGTGGATGGGTCGGACTTGGGTCCGGACCGGTCCGGGAGCACTGCGATTCGCATTTTGCATCATGCAAATTTGTTTCATTTTCACCGGAGACAAAGCATCGTGCCTAAAGCGGATGTCGTAAACACTAGGGGGAGACTCGCTCTAAATTCGAAACTTCGACTTGCCTACTTCAAGAAACCATTTGTTTTTTTTCAAAAACAATTCATGAATGGACATATGATATAGGATTGTCTATTTTAATAATGTCTAAACTTTTTTTAGATCTTATTTATTTTTTAAGATCTTAGATCGACATCTAACTATTCTCATTTCCACCTCTATATTTATTAAAATTACACACTTTTCGACACTTTAATTTTAGACTTAGTGACATGCACTTTTGACTTAGATTTACGAAAATTTTAGATTATCGAGAATTAGCAAAAGCGTATGATATAACATATGTACACTTGCAACATTCGGTACACAAGTATGATTATATGTGATCTACAAAAAAAAACCTGGTGCAGCTTAAAAAGTGAATATTATGCTATTTAAAGTGTACCTTTTTTTACAACACACACATTGTCATATATTTACATAATTTTTGCGATTGTACATTTATATTAGGATGTCAACCCATGATATTTTAAAAAAAAATCAAAAGTTTTTGAGTGGGCAAAAGGATTCCAAAAAATTCAATCTCGATTCGGTCAAAGACATACCCTGTATCAGAAATGTGTTTTGTCCATTCTAAAATGTTGTGATATTTTTAGAAAATTCATGGATAAATATCTATCGTCATATAATACGCATATCTGCATAATTTGGTGAAAATATATGACCGTACGTTTTAATTTTTTTAATCCAAATAGGTGCACCTTGAATAGCATAGTGTACAATTGTACATGTTGTAGCACTTATACGTCCGTTAATTCTTTCACAAAAATACTCATACCTAAGTAAAGCCAGGAAAACATATTTCGAGTACAACACTTAAGTCTCCACCTGGAACACGAAATTTGTAAAATTTAAACCTGTGAAATTTCCGTGTTTCAAACGAGGGATTAGCTGTCCCAATATGAGCATAGTAAAACTACTGGTTTCTTTTCTTCTGCTACTACGGATAGATAGAACGAAAAACAATGCACTTTTCAAACACATGCCAATGTCATTGCTACAGAAACCATTTAGCGGGATATCCCTCTACGAGCTGTCTGAGAAAACAATTAATGTGAATGACTTGTCCTTTAATTTGTGCATGAATTACTTATTGCTTCGTTATATATATATCTCATGGTTGAGAATGACATTTTACTTTTCAACGTGCTTATGCATCGGTGTGATCAATTACTATATATAGTGCTTGTATATATGCTGCTGTCATTTGCATGTTTCACGGCAGGCAGAATTTTGAATTTTGATATTTGCATTGTGAACATCACGGACGGTTCTAGCCAATGAACCATCTGTAAAAATTGTTTTTCAGTGCCCGTAATCGCTTAGTACAGATGGTTCACAACGGGAATAGTCTATGGTATGGGATTGTATAGATGGTTCTAAAGATGAACTGTCTATGATAGACTTCAGACGGTTCTAGTTAGAAACCGTCTGTACTAATGGTTTTGTACAGACGATTCGGCAACTGTCTGTACAAATATGATTTGTACGCTTTTGTACAGACAGTTCAAAAAAGTGTCCCACATCGATTACGAACCGTCTATATAAATGGTTTCTGTAGCAGCGTGTATGTTCTCGATGCAAATGCCAAACCACATGTTCACAAATGTCTGACCGAAGAACAAAGGTTAGTTGTACTAAGGGAAATCTGTTATTATTACTTATGTTTATGCATACTTTCCTTCTTCGAAGTAGGCAAATTGGTATATTGGGTTACCATGAATTTATATTTTTTGATAAAATGATAATTAGAAATGTGAGTATAGACTTGTAAAACTGAGTATTCGTGGGGGTCCAAAAGATCAAAGTAGTCTAGGCATAGAAGACTAGATGCCAAATGTGGGACGCATGTGAGATTTGGGGATGACATTTAGCTAGACGGTCGACATTTGAGTTCGAAATACCTTATTCTTTAAAATATCACTCGCACAAAGCATGTCTAGGTTGCTGAAGTGCCGAGCATAGTACCACTGAACATCTTTTTGAGGAGAGTCATTATTGGGCCCAAAGTACATGCCTAGAATTAGCTAGTTCAACGGGTATTGCGTGTTTTCCCAGGTCTGAAATAGGACATCTTTCATTGGAAACTGCATCCAAGTGGATAGTTTTCGATCCATCGACATATAGTACTCTAGGTAGTGTATTCTAACTTACAAGTTCGCAGCAAATGCTTATGGCATTTGAAAATCCCTCAAAAGATATACTTTTTTATATGGTATCTTTGTAAAGGGGTGGTGCTCATAAAAGATGATCTAGCTAAAAGGAGCTGCCATGGCAATATGCAGTGTTACTTTTGCAATGAGAAAGAAACCATTCAACGTCTCTTCTTCAATTGTCAATTCACACGTTTCACGTGACAGTGGATCCATATGTAGCATACCCAATGTTTTTGGGGATAATTTTTGATAAAAAGAAAATTTCTAATCCACTATGGGTTATTTCCTTGCATATCAACCAGTGCGATCGTGCTCTTTGCTATAGCGACAGGAGGATAAAATATCTACAGTAGAGGGTGGTCGGAAATTAGAAGTGGTTACCAAGAAATTATGTCACGACAGTCGCTTGATAGGCTATGTATCTTTGATCAACACGTGGCATGTTAGTTTCTTCTTCTATTATGCCTTTTGTCACTTGACTTTATAATTAACATTAGATTGTGTACGTTGGTCAATGCAGATGCCAGAAGGTAAAGATCTTCCTTTCTCTTAGATAAACCATTAGATGGTCGTTCCTCCCACGGCTTTTAGGGAAACGACAACCAGGCAGGCAACAAAAGCAAAAATGTATCGGAGGTAAAATAGAAAAGGAAAGTGCCTTGCACTTTAAGGCAAAGCGTCCCCCCTTGGATCTGTGTACATGCACCGTTTGCTTGTCGCTTTGATTCCACGTTGTCTCCCACAACAAACAAGGGGAGGCATACTTTAGTGTGGTGCAGAGTGCAGCAGGACATGGGAGTATTTAGTGCATGTATGATTAATTCGGATGATCGCATCCGCTGCAATAAAACACTTTCTTCTAATTAAGAAGCTCTGCGAAAGATTGACCCTTCGTCGTAAAATTCTGACGTTCCAAACAAGTTCTCGACGTAGAACTATAGGAATCAATTCTCGTATTATCTCCTTGGTCTAACTTACGGTTGATGGTTCTATATGAATTGCAAGAGGTGTCTGTCATTTCGAGGTTTCTGGAAAAAAAAAGAATTTAGTTGGTGAGCTGGACAAAGGGATAGTGCGAGATACGGATCATCCTGGTATTTAGCTGGTGAGACCATGCAAGTTCATTCACGACGAGTTGATTCAACTTTGGTAGAATATATTTGTTATATGTTGTTCCAGGATTAAATTCGACCGAGACGTCCCGTACAATTTTAGTGATGGCTTCCGTTGTGTTTAATTACAATTTGTGTTGATTAGCGCCGATTGATAGTTAATAAACATGGAAAGACATTTATGCATCTACAAGTTTAAGTTAAACATGACTACTTACAAACAACTTTCGAAGTACCGGTCAGAAGCAGTGCAAGTAGTCTTTCTAGCGAGACGTCCCGGGTACGAGCCCGGGTAAGCGAGAGGTCCAACATCTTTATTTCTTGCGAGACATATACTATTTAAATAAAAATAATTAAATAACTCGAACTATCCGATCAAAGGGGAGTAAAAGAACAGAAGCGAGGCACCATTCCCATCTCGGAAGCGAGGAGACAGCTCTCGATCGCATATTATTCAAAGGAAAAAACATATTTTCCCCCTTTAATTATTGCCTGTGGGCACATTTCAACTCTGAACTTTAAAACCGGGCAAATTTCATCCATAACTGTTAGTTTTGCGCTGACGTGGAGTGATTTTTCCCCGATTTGGACAACTCAGCAGTCCACGTGGATCCTAGTCAGCTTAGAAAAATTCAAAAAAAAGAAAAAAAAATCAAAAATATCAGAAATTTTTTAAAAAAAATCAGAAAATTCAGGAAAATTCAAAAAAATTAGGAAAATTTTAAAAAAAATCAGAAAATTTAAAAAATTGAGAAAATTAGGAAAAATTCAAAAACATTGATAAAATAGGAAAAATGCAAATATATATATATGAGAAAATCAGGAAACAAATTTTAAAAATCAAAATTAAAAATTAAAATAAAAAAGGAAAAATTACATAATACAATAAAATCAGAAAAGGATAAAAACATGATTTTTATTGTATTATGTAATTTTTCTCTTTTTTCTTTTTCTGATTTTTTATTTTTTTTATTTTTTCTAATTTTCTCAATTTTTTAGAATTTTCCTGATTTTTTAAATTTTTTCTGATATATTCTCTCCTCTCATCGTTCCATTAGTTGTCCTCCGAGCTCAACTTCAATCAAACTGGACTCCACCCTTGGAATCACTATCAAATTTAGTCAATATAGCAGCAGGTATACCAATCTCTTATATTGTTTTCTTTTTTTTTGATTTTTTAACTTTTTTTCCTTGTTTTTCTCATACATATATTTGAATTTTTCCTATTTTCTCAATTTTTTTGAATTTTTCCTGATTTTCTCTTTTTTTGAATTTTTCTGATTTTTTAATTTTCCTATTTTTTTGGATTTTTCTGAATTTTTTGAATTTTCTGAATTTTTTAAATTTTTTCTGATTTTTTTGAATTTTTCATTTTTTTGAATTTTTCTCAATTTTTTTGAATTTTTCCAAGCTGACTAGGATCCACATGGACTGCTGAGTTGTCCAAATCGGGGAAAAACCACTCCACGTCAGCGCAAAACTACTATAGGGGGTAATTTACTTGGTTTTGATAGTTATGGGTAAAGTTTGTCCGGTTTTGAAGTTCAGAGTTGAAATGTGCCCACATGCAATAGTTGAAGGGTGAAAAATACACTTTTTCCTTATTCAAACGGCCGTGCACGGAAAGCATTGTCCAATTGTCTCTCGTGACTGATGGCTGGCTCCCCTCCCTCGATAATGTGGTAAAATCAATGTGACGATGCGTGATTCAACAAACAGCCGTATAATTAGTAAAAGGTAAACTTGATAAAGTAATGTAGATGTCATACTCTTCTCTTTATTAGATTAGATCTTACGAGTACAAGATTTCTAATTATGTGAATAAACAATGACCACCTTTTCTATTTATAGGCCACCTACATGGTAATTAGTGTTTAGATAATTGACCATAAATGGGCCCCTAGAGGCTCGCACCAGGTGGCTAGGCTCTGGGCGGAGTTCCTTGTTGTAACATCTTGTATTTTATGGATTTTATTTTTTTAAGGAAAATGATGTTGCACAATCTAATTCAAGTTAATATATTTTATCTCTTTTTTTCAAATTAATTCAAAGGTTTTGAATTAATTTGGAATATATTAAAGGATTTATGATTTTCCATTGGATATTCTTTTGATATCCTTTGGAAATATTTTTATTGGATTCATCGCATATGATTTGATTTATATGAATTTTATTGGAATTTTTGGATTTTAATTGATATTTCTCCCAAACCATTTGCATTTTTAGCATTTATATAATTCCGAAATTCCTTTTCTTTCTTTTGCTGAATTCATGCACAGGTTGAGCTTCCCATTGGCCAGAACCCTGTCACATCCCGTTTTTCCGAAACCCAAAAATTTAGGCTTACAAAAACTTTTCACGTTAATAAAATCACTTAAGTGCTATCGACTAAAGTTTTCATTGAAACATGCTTATGCTAAAACTTGGCATGGCCATATATACACATATATGTGACATGTGATGATGCCCTCTTTTTCGTCGTCTGGATTTTTCTCGGTGTTCTCAGAACATGTCATATCTTAGGATGCATATGCATTCAAATCAAAATCGCTACTCGACATATACCAGTATACGTGTATATGTGAGTCATCTGTTAGTTTCTGGACATAGACCTCTTTAGGATAAAATGTGACTTTCATTCCAGCATCACATAATTGAGAAACAGATAAGAGATCATATGAAATAGACTCAACAAGCATTACTTCAGTAAGAGAATGTTCCTGAGATATAGCAATTTTACCACAACCCAATACCTTGCCTCTTGAATCATCAGCATAGTTGACATACTTGCAAGGAAGGTTATCTTTTCTTATCTCAGAGAACTGCTCTTTGCCTCCAGTCATGTGCTGTGTGCAGCCACTATCCATGACCCATTTTGTTCCACTGGAGGCAGAGCCCTGCATGATTAGTTGCGAGACTTAGGAACCCAGATAGATTTGGTTCCCAAGTTAGCAGGTCTCTTACTGTAAGCATCAATAGCAGGAATAAGATTAACATTAGGGTTCTTAGCAGTTACGGCTTTAGAAAGCTTAGAGAACCTCTGAATCTTTCTCAGATTCTTATCTCCTGCAAACTCAGATGGAAGGGTTAGCAAATTTGCATTGCACCTGAGTGAGCTACCTGAGTCACAGGTGGCTCTCCCTGACTTCGGTACCCAACCGAGTGAGTCACCTGAGACACAGATGACTACTGACTTTGGTACCCAAATGCTTGGTACCTTCTTGTACCTACTCCAAGGTCCAACATAAATTGCCTCAGGTTTACCCTTTTTCCCTGTCTTAAGCACATAGCTTGGATTAGAGGGAATTTTCACATAACCACCTGTCTTTCGATGGTTTCCTGCAAGAGAGTTAGTATCACATTTCCCTTTCTGAGGAACAAAGTGATTCTGCAAGTATTTCTTGTTAGTAGCAGAGGGAATATATGAAGACTTGTTCTTTATAAGTGCAGGAGTGAAACCAAGTCCCCTTGTACCATTATTCTTTAGTACTAGGGTGGACTGGAGCCTAGCAAAATTCTGCATGCCTATGTTAGCACTGCACAGGCCTATTCTCATGAGCCTTTTTAGCTCTTCATGCTCCTCCTTGAGCTCATTGTACTTTGCTGCATCAACAAGATTAGTAGCAGTTGAAGTGCTTAATTCACTGGGTGAATCTACAACAAACACTGTACTAGAAGTAATAGCATTGATGCGAGATGCACAGTTTAAACAAGTTTCTATAACAGTAGGAGGATTTGCATCAGGTGTAACAGCAGTGCAAGATGAGTGAGTTTCTTTGAGTTTATCATGCTCAGAGATTAGGAGCTCATGTGATAGCTTAAGTTTGTTTTGAGCTTCCTGCAATAAGTAAACCTCCTCATCAAGATCTGCCTTAGCATCTTGTGCATTATCAAGGGACACCTGCATGTCAGTTAGTTTGTCCCTGAGAGAGATGTTTTCTTTTCTCTCTTTCCTAAGGAGCTTCTCTGTCCTGTCAAGAATGTCCATTAGTTGAGCATAATCAGGGAAGTCATCCTCAGTCATTACCTTGCTGCCTTTAGCCATAAGGCATAGGGTTGGAGTCTCAGCATATGTAGGATCTGCATCCTTGTCGAAGAGTGAGTCTGTCTCGGGTGCGCAGCTGAGAGACCTGACTGAGTCTTCTCCTGGCTCAGTTGGGCTGCTGAGTGATCCACCTGAGACACAGATGGCTAACCCAGCTAGCTCAGTTTCTTCCTCTGACTCCTCCTCTGACTCTGAGTCATCTGAGACCCAAGCTTGTCCCACATATGCTCTGGCAGCAGAGGTCTTCTTCTTTCTGAAGGTGGGAGGCTTCCCTTCTTTGTACTTCTTCTTGACAATGATCTCCTTCTTCTTGTACTTGCCATCCTCTTGTCTCTTGCTCTTTTTGGGACAATCAGCAATGAAGTGTCCTGAGTCACCACACTCAAAACACTTCTTGTCACTGAGTTGCTTCTTCCCTTTGAACCTGTCAGATGAGCCTGAGAACTTCTTCCTTCGATAGAACTTTCTGAAGTTCCGAGTAAGCATGGCAAGCTCATTCTCCTCATCAGTGGACATCTCTTCATCTGGATCTTCTTCTTCATCACTTGAGTCCCTGTGAGTGGCTACTGCCTTGAGGGCTATGTCCTTGTTCTTCCCAGAAGTGATAGCATGCTTCTTGGAGTGGTTTAGCTCCATCTCATGAGTGAGCATCCTACCAAGGACATCAGTGGGCTTTAATCTGTCAAAGCCATCCTTTTCTTTCATCATCAGACGCAGAGTGTGATAAGGCTTGGGAAGCACAAAGAGGAACTTCTTGATCACATCACAATCTTCTACTCTGTTGGACCCAAGGGCCTTCAGCTGGTTAGTGATCATGGTAAGTCTTGTGAAGATGGAATTGATGTCCTCTCCAGGTTGGTAATGGAAGTTGTCAAGTTCATGCTCCAGCACATCTTTCTTGGACCTCTTCAACGTGTCACTGCCTTCATAGATAGCCTGAAGTGTGAACCATATATCTCTGGCTTCCTCAAAGGTACTGACACGGTTGAAATCATGCTCTTGCAGTCCCATATAAATAGCATTGGCAGCTCTAGCATTGTTCTTGATGCTGATCTTCTCTTGATCAGTGGGATTGCTCTCATCAACCACATCAAGACCTGTTGTGACAATCTTCCATACATCTGGGTCAAGTGCAGTAAGATGCATTTGCATCTTCCGCTTCCAAAAGGCATAATTAGTACCATCAAACATAGGAACTCTACCCTCATAGTTCGACATCCTTTAGACTCTGGCTGTTAGGCCAATTATGAGCAACGAGGCTCTGATACCACTTGAAAGGGATCTCAGGAGTCGACTAGAGGGGGGGTGAATAGGTCGGCTCTAGAAATTATAATGCCTAATGGGTTTCTCTTCTGGAGATAGGTCAATCCTAGAGAAAATATATGCAACTGATGCAGGTAACTGAGACTCAGCAAGATATATCAGATAAACACCAGACACTCAGATAGCAAACTTAGCTGATGTAGAACAAGTTATATTCAGAGCTAACTGAGTCTCAGGTGTGAGAGTCAGGTGAGTGCATCAGATGACGTGAACAGGAAAGGTACTAGTTTTAGCAAGAGCTAACTGAGTCTCAGGTGAGGAAACTCAGTTAGTGTGCAACAGATAAAGGTGCTCTAGTGATCTAAGCATGCATAGATAACAGAATAAATAAGAGCAGATCACAAGACAGATAGTAAAGCACACAATGGTTTGTTTTACCGAAGTTCCTACTTCTTGCGAAGCAGTACGTCTCCGTTGAGGAAGCTGTTCTCACAGCCGGCACCAAATCGTGCTCTTTCCTCGAGTACCTTTCTTGTGTGGAATCCTTTTGATCTTGCTGCTGCAAGACAGGCAGACCCGAATCGCCTTCACAGACTCTTGGTGGCAGCCACACAAGACTTGGCTTGCTCACCAACTCCAAGAGCACTCCCACTCTTGGAGGAACCAGTACCTCGAATGCTACACCTGAAGGACTAAGAAACTCTCTCTCACGATGGATGCACGCAGGCAACACTCACTTGGAGACCTAGAGCACTTTCTTTCTCAACAGGTTGCTTTCGGGTTAGAGGCAAAGGTTAGGTAAAGGTTCGAGGTTGAAAACCTCCCCAGGTTCCCTATTTATAGGGTCCCTGGCAGCTAGCCGTTACCCTCATGCCACGTCAGATAAAGAGCCACCAGACCTAACCTGTCTGAGACTCAGCTAACATGCACCTCTGGTAACCTACTAGCCGCGGCTGAGCTACCCACCTGAGTCTCAGATGCCAAACTCAGGTGGACTCGGTTGCCTCAGGCAGCACCTGAGCACAACTCTGGCCGGCTCACTACAAGCCTACAACTGACCAGAGAGCAATGGCCTCGCCACAGTCCCTGACCAGCTCGCTTAGACCCTTGGCACTGGTTCCAAGCTTCTTCACCGAAGATGACTGCCCTTGTAGACGCACAGCGAACCCTTGGTCCAGATCCACCAGCTTCCTAGCTCCTCCAGGACTTATCAAGCTTGCATTCACGGCCCTTGAACTCCATCAAGCAACCATCACCTCGCTTGCCCTCGAGCACAGCCTCGGCTTCTTCGCAACTGTGCCTCAGGAGCCTAGCTCAGCTGGTCCTTCTGACCTTCCCAGTTCCTTGCTCTTTTTAGGGCTCATCATCAACAGTTGTCTCACTTCAGCTTTCACCTGTCCATCTAATTCCTGTTCACACTCATTGCAAGTATTAGACACAGGTGAGGATTGCCAATAACCATCAAAACCAAACTCTGGGGCAAGATAGCCATCCTCCCAAGCTCCATGGGAGTGGATGCACTTTCACTCTCCATTATTTAAGTCTGTATGTAACGGTAGATTTCATATGAGGGAGCACACTGAGTAGGTGAAGTACTCATCGACATGTTTTGTTATGATGGTGTAGAGATAACTATGCTGATGAAGATATGGACATGGATTACTACTATGATGACCCTAAGGAGTAGGTCACGTGGATTCCGTTGACTGCCTATGGCACGAATGGAGCCGCTTCGCATTTAATTTTTTCGTTGTTTCTCTGATCGTAGTAATGTCAAAAGACATGGTACTTTGTAAGCCTCGGGCATATCTATTCAAACTTTTGTAATAACTTTGACGTCGTGTAATAATATATATTTTGCCTGTGTCCGTCAGCTTGATCCTGGACTAACGAGGATGTATACATGGAGGTTCTGGTAGTTAACATCAGACTCTCACAATTGTTTGCAAGTTGTGCCCCTAGACTAAGTGTCTAGCTTGGTGGTCTGAACGGTCCCAATGGGCTGTTTGACCAACCGATGTTTTGGTTTCGGGACTCTAGGAGTACCATTTACGGGTACCTGGACTAAGGCTATAGTGGAAGAGTTGTTCTGGGATATCCAGACAAGTTTTAGGAAGATCCAAGATGATCTCCTAGAGTAGTGGGGGATCTCTGGTCAATATGTTGGTCTAATTTGCTCTATAGGGTAGTCTGACCGGCCTCTCCCACTACGTCGGCCAAACACTTCAGGTTTTACTCAGAGTGTTCAGGGCGGGGGGTAATAGAGAGCTTATTTTGCTTGGAGGTTCGTTCCAGAGTCTCTAGGGGTCTCTGAGTGAGTCTCAGAAGTTTTTCTCTGGCATATCTAGGTGTTTGGGATACGGGTAGTCTACACTAGCACAAAACAAAACTTTCTACTGCGTAAATCAGGAATTACTGTAGCAATAGATCACGAGATTACCCCTTGTCACGCAGAACCGTAGAGGAAGTAGAGTTGATATAGCGGAAGCAGCTGTAGTAGTACTACATTCTCCTCCCCGCGGTTCCCTCGAACAGTTCGTCTCCTCCTCGCGGTTCCCTCGGACGGATTGTCCAAGCATCACAGCTGCAATGCCTCCAAGGTATCCACACGTTCAGGGTGGAACATCGCTCGTTCGGATTGCTAGATCCAAGCGGGCAACTTCAGGCGTGGGAGGGGTGACGGCTAGGGTTTCGGGAACTCTGAGTTGACTTAACCCTAACACGTCCATCCTCCTCCTTATATAGACGTCCCCATAATGGGCTTCTACATTAAAGGCCCATTAGGACTCAATGCCTAGTCTAATTCGGATTCTAATCCAAATTAAGCTCCTGCCCCTTAAGTGTGCGACCCTATAGGTTCACGCACGTTTAGACATGAACCAAGTACTCCTACTTAGTCACTAATTGATAACGGCCCCTCGCAGGACGTGCCAACTCCCAAACGTACGTAAAGATCGTATCGGACGAAACCATCACAATGTTATGTATGCAACTCCCTTTGCTTCACGATATTTGTTAAGCTCAAACTCAAGCTTGACAGCTCTTTCTCGATCACGTATCTCGGAATCCTTTACTAGGTTAACTCTTTAACCTTAAGTAGCACAGCCATGCATTTCTAGATCCGATCACTCGAGGGGCCTTGAGATATCTCATCACAGAGAGGGGCAAATCCCATCTCGATTGACCATGACTCGCATCATGCTTCATGACAAACAAGAAGGAACCTTTATGACTACCCAGTTACGGAGTAGCGTTCGGCAACCCCTAAGTAAGTCATTTACACATATCAAGCACATATGACAATCTCAGGTCAAATGACATAGCACACACATTGTGTCTTAAGTTGAGTCTGTCCAACCCCATGTTCCCTAACATGTGCTCATACAATTGGTTCGACATATCTATGTCTATGACTTGTGAAACATGATCATCAACCAATACACATGCTAGTCTATTATTCATATGTGTCCTCACATGAGTTCCGACTAGGGACCAATTTAGAATAATCATTCAAGATTAGTACGGAGTTCCACAAACAAGTCACATACTTGCCAATCAATACAAATGATATTATTCAAGAAACATTTAATAAATCATGGATATAATAAAATATGATCATCCCTATAGGTTGGTGTCGGAGACTCTAAGGGTATAGTGTTCCTGTGTGTTTCAAAGTGTCCAACGATCACTTTTCAACCTTGGGGTTGAGCTTGTGAAAATCTGACTAGCTGAATTTCATATTAGAATTTAGCCAAATCCGTAATTGTTCTTAAAACGCCTATTCTCCCCCCTCTAGGAGACACCTATGTCATTTCATCATCTCTTCTCCTCATGGTGGGGGTCAATACTGCATCTGGCTTCCTCTACGGGAGGGGTGAAGCGCACCATTATCTATGTGCGAGCATGAGTTTGTCCTCATCGGGGTTTGTGGCTTGGAGGCTTTGGTGCTTTTCGATTTTTGTTGGTGCGTTGGTGTGGTGGTGGTGTGATTTTTTGTGGAATCTGTTGCTTTGTCGACTGGTGGGAGCCTTGTGCCCTTTATATCTGGTTTTCGCCTAGTTTCTCTAATTAATTGTGCAACTCTATTATTTTATAGTGAAATGTAAGAACCTCCTGCCCTTTTGAGGTTTTTCAGAAAAAATATTTCCAAGGTTTATGCATCACAGATCACAGCCAACAGTTAGTTCAACAATTATATGTGTTTGTGCACGGAAGTGATACACTCAAATTTGCGGAAGGCATAGGGTATTGCTTTCAGTTTGGAATAAAATTGTTGGGATTTTATTAGTGGGCGATAATTTAATGTGCAATACGGAATTTTTGTAAAGTGAACTTTACCGTCGCGTGATTTTGTAATTATCAATGATATTAATGATCAAAGTCTGATCCTAGCAGGCTGGCCATCGGTGACGGCAGGGCCACTTCTTCTTCTCTCCTATCCTTGGTCACGGTTTCTCGCATGTCTTCGCTTTGTCCCTGTTCTAGGCATAGGATAATAACATTTTCTCCTCATTAAACAGCTTGGCATTTCCCTATTCTTTGGCCGCAGTATTCTGTGGACACTGCAAGAGGCAGAGAGGATCTGGCATATGTCACCTCTGACGGGTGGCACAGACTAGTGCCAACATGGAGATAACAACAGCTCCACAACTATGACAGTTGATGAGGTCGCGATGGAGCATTGTCCGGAGAGTTTGTACCTACTTTTCGAGGTGAAAACTCTTGGTCTAGCTTTCACTGGTTGGACCTGCAACGACGATATTTCCCACGTCGTTCCCTTCTTGAAGGCGTTGCATTTGAAAATCGGTACTGGTTTATCAGGATGAATATCCTCGACCTAACCTTCACTGGTTGGATTTGATGACGATGATGTGAGTTATAACCTTTGCTGAGGCATCGATGTGACGTATAGACCCCGCGAAGCACATCTTTATTGTGTAGTTGCTGATTTTTGTGTGAACGGTCCTCTGGTGGCTCTTAGCGAAGGGATATGACTATAGATCGGTTATTTCTTGGCTTGTCTTTTTTCTGTCATTTCTTCTGTTTTTAGTTGGTGTAAAGGCCGGGAGTGAAAGCTTGCATTACGTAGAAAAAGAGGCCGTGGTCATGCGTAATCTCTACTACTTAAAAAAAGAATAGTGTTCCCTTTCCTGCCGGCAGAGTGCGTTTTGCCCACTCTTCGTCCAACCTTCCTGTTTTGCAACCTTCCTGTCAATAAATACTTACCAAATATGTGTTTACCAAATAAAATCCTACTATTTTTACACAATCACATTAATATGGGCAGGTAAATCACGAGCTAACGTACTAGAATATTTATACCCCGTTGCAACGCACCGACAATTATCTAGTACACGAAAAGAGAGGATGAGATGGGTCGGGCTCACGAGCTTAATTACGCACGTGTGTGGTTACGAGAAGCAGATGCAGTCACCCTGATGAAGATGCTCGAGAATCTAGATTCACACGGGCGACGGAAACTACGGGGAGGCTTCATACGCGGTGAAAGAAACACAAGTCCTACGCGCTTGCTCCTTCGACCTTCTTACGTTCCAGAGACAGCACGTAGAACAGAAAACGTCGCGACATTTTTCGTTTTGGCTCTCGATGTATATGCACTAAGATATACGAATGGGCACTGACATGTGCTGCTTGCTCTGACAGGGAAAAAACTAGCGAAGCGAAACACAGCTGGTGACACGCTCGCTCAAGCAATTGCTAAGGAGGGTGGCGAGATACGGCAAAATAGCCCAGCATTTGCGTTGCACGTGTGTTTCCTTGTAAAAACGGTTGCGCTGTTACGTCGGCAACAACTAGCTGCCCTTGCCCATTTTTCTCCCCAGTCGTACGAACAACTGTGGCGTTCGAATCTCCACAATATCACGGCAAATTCAGGGTTCGAAGTGAAAAGGCCATCCTTTGACAAAACAATACGATGGAGTACCAGATACGGAGATCAAGCGAAATTTTCCGTTCAAAGAAAAGAGATCAAGCCAAATTTCAATGTTACCAAACTTAGTCCAGTTTTGGTCAAGTTTGGCTAAAAAATGACTGGAGAGTCAAAGAAATCATAATCTTACCAATTTATTACGTCAAACCATACGGTAGTCAAATTTCGTTGAGGTTTTCTGTTGAGATCTAAATTTGAGGTTTTCCTCAAGGACATAAAACCAACGGAACGGCTGCACGTACGATGATTCAATGTATGATTTTGTTACGACGAAGCAAACAACGTGATCTGCACCACACGGATTGAAATAGAAGATGAAACAGAACGTTGATTTGATCCATCGTAACAATCGTAGATGAATTTGTCTTACGTGTAGCAGTGTTCTAAACCAAACTGACTAGCTAGTATATATTTATCGTTGAGAGTAAAATGCTACCGGTGCGACCAAAGCTTTTATGTGTTCATAGTTCTTTGGATTTATAATGAAGGAACCTCTACACGTTTTTTCCTTGCTTCATGGTTCAGCAAGTCCAGCATGGTCGATCTAAACAACACCTAAAAAAAATGGACACCTCAACTATCACCGTATCACAAACAAGCACCCAAAATAGCAGCAGTTGGTGGGAACCACTAACTAGGATCAGATAGACACCTTCTCCTAGTACTAGTAGTACATAAGATAGCAGCAGATGTGGGAATACAAAAATTAGGAGTTCCTAGGAATTCTCGAAAAATAATCATTGTAATTGTATGTTTTACATCTTTCTGAAATTTCAGTATCAAATTTGATTAAATTCGTGAGATACAATTCAGACAAATAGCTACTCAATACAGTTAAAAACAACCTATTTGTGCAAGTATTTGTATTAAATTCAATTGAATTTGGTATTAAAATTTGGCGGAGATGTAAAACATATCTCCCAAATTTCTCATATTCCTTCTAGTACCTATCAGCTAGAATTTTATGTTTTCTTGATTAGTTTACAATTTCACCCGATGCGCCACATAGTTGTAAATGATTTCAAAAACAAATTACTTTGTACACAACATGGCCAATCTCATTTTGTAACGGGTGCACGCGCATGCGTGCGTGAGTGTGATGTGAGCCAGTTGTGCACGTTTATACATAGAATATATCACTAAATGTCTATTTGCTAGGGTACTTACTTGATATGCATGTAGGCGCAGTTCATACAATGACACCATACCTAGATATAATTAACACGTGAGCCACAAGTGTCATCACTGGATAGGGTGTGTGCATAAGGTGCACACCGGGGTGGGGTGGGTTTGGAGAGGCGAGGGGAGGGGCGACGCCTCTCCGACTATCTTGTGCGTACTAGATGACATTGCTGCGTAGACCCTGTGCGGCTCGTTTTGCATCAGATATTTGGCACTTCTGTCATGGCTCACGTTAGCCTCGGTTACACATGCGTCCTGCTTCCTGCCTCTGCACATTGGGGCTGGTTAGATCCCATCCTCCTGTTTTTGCTGGCTTCCACGAGTGTAGCACTATCAGGACGTTTGTTGTACGTCTCTTGTCTACACCATGACCTCCGTCAATAATGGAACCTCTCCACTGTGGCTGCTGGTATCCATGGTTCTATAGATGACGTCCATAAAGACGACACTATTCCACTTTAGATGGTCGTTATGGCTGGCTATGGAGGACCCTCTGTACACCTTGATGCTTCATGCGGAGCTATCGAGATCTATGGCATCGATGAAGGCGGTCATGAAGATGGCATCCTCCCTACTTGGGAGATGGCTGTGATGGAGGGTTGGTGCTTGCTCATTGTTCTCTGATGGCATGGCCTTGCCCTCTGTCAGCGGCGTCGTGGCTCTTTAGTATGGTTTTGTCTCTCTTCTTTCTCTTTTGTCCTACCTTAATCGTTTCTTTGATCTTTCAGGTTATCGGTGTCATGGATCATCTCCTTGGCTTTATCTTAGTTGTCTCTTGTTATCACCATTAAGTTGTTGTATGTGCCCATTTTTTACTCTCCCCATCCTCCTAGACATTTTCGTCCTCTTTTCCACTAGAGATGCTTCCATCTCTATCCTTCTCGATGACCCATCACCTCTCGTCCATTCTCCCCACTTTCAGGACTTTTATCCTTCCTTTCTGGTAAATAATTTACACTTGTTTCTTTCTTGCAATGTTCTATAGGCTCGAAACTTTTCACCTGTGCCTTGTTCAGTTGCCCCAACTCTTAGGATTCATTCGTCCTTCTGGTGGTGATTGCTCAAGGGTATGAAACTTGGTAACAGTGTGGTTCCTCGATGGTGGTAGTAGGTGGCTGTTTGGTTGGTGGCTTTGATGTCGATCCGATTGGCTTCTTCAAACTATGGGCTTCACTAGGGATCCTCTTCTTGGGTTATCTATTTGGATTTTGCGTGAATCTTTAACAACATTTCCTCTGTTCTTGTGGTACTTACACAATGACTATGATGACAACTATGGCATGAAGATCTCCTGCCCTCATCGTACTTTGACCTTGTCGTTGTTTGATTGTGCTCTTTTTGTGTTGTATTGTAACTTTTGTGCATGGTTTTTTCTGTATTTACATGTGTGCTTGCTTCTGTAAGTTTGTCTTGCCCCTCGGGCTCTTTTCGGGTGGGGATCCCCGAGATTGCCTTAAAAAATACGTCACTCGTTTAAAAAATAAAATAAATAATAATCACAAAACCTCGTCCAAAGAATTAATATCATAAAACTGGTCAAAGCTGGAGCTTAACCGTAAATAATGCGACCCACCAAGGACGAAGGCGCAAAAACCCCTCTCGTCCCCACCCACCTCGAATTCGATTTCTTTCTCCCTTTTTCCACGGAACTTATTGATGAACTTTTCCACGCGCACCTCGCCCACCATTCCCGTCGCCCCTTTCCCCTCTCTGCCCTTCTCCACCCGCAGCCTCACCGCCCTTCTCCGCCAGCACCCGACCAGCGGCCGCGGCGGCGAAGAGGTAGTAGAAGCAGAGGGAGGAGGCGCGAGGATCGGCCATGGGGCAGCAGTCGCTGATCTACGCGTTCGTGGCGCGTGGCACCGTGGTGCTGGCGGAGTACACCGAGTTCACCGGCAACTTCACCACCATCGCCGCCCAGTGCCTCCAGAAGCTCCCCGCCAGCAACAACAAGTTCACGTACAACTGCGACGGCCACACCTTCAACTACCTCGTCGAGGACGGCTTCAGTGAGTGCCCGCCGCCCCCTCCTCCTCCCGTCTCGATCCCGATCGGCGCCCGCCCCGTGCCGATCCGTCTGGATCTGAATCTGATCCGTTTCGTGCTCAATTTGGGTTCCCCCGCGTGTAGATCTCGCGGTGTTGCTCGATCTGCCTGACTAGGTTCATCTCGAGTGTTTAGATTGGATTCGCCGTTCGCGTCGGCTCTAATCCGAGTTGTGCGGGTTGTTGCTTAGCAAGCAAGGTAGCCGTTTAGGCTTCAGTTCAAGTTGAGATATGCCTCGGAGTTTGGAGGGAGAGGAGGTCTCAGAATTGACTATTTTTAGGATGCCTGGGTATTTGCATGTTAGGAGAAAATATTGGCGTTTTACATTCAGAGAGATGATGAATATTGAATATCTTCGATGTTCGAGGGCGCCCATTGTGAACTTTGCAGATCAGGGATTGGGAGGGAAATTTGCTTGCTACAGGGTCGGTGTGTTGTTCTGTCTGGTGAAATGGCGTGATGCTTCTCTGTGCTATTATGCTCTCTGGTGATTGCAGGAGCCATCTACTTTGTCATCCTTGTGGTGTTATTCTATGTCATGGCTGTGTAGCTCAATTTTCCATTTGGTGCTTTGGTTAATAGAAGAGGCTGCAGTCTGTTCTAATAAATGCTCCAATATTAGTTTCTTAGCTCCGGATACGCTGCAAAATTCCCACTTGTTTGGATTGCATTGTTACAGAACAAATAAGGCAAGCTATTATGCAAGCGGGCCTTGCTACAAGTAATACTATGTACTCAACAAATCATTCTGCTGTAAAATACATGGTTTAGCGATGGAATGAGAGTGCAGTAAAACAAGGGGTTGTTTTGCCACCTGCCAGTGGCAAACTGGTGATTTATAGGCAGTCACCTCCCCCTTTCATGGCGGGGAATATATACAAGGATTTAACAGACTCAAATTGGCTAACTTCCAAGTTATATCTGTGGGACAATTTCTTAATTCTTAGGTTAATTTAAAACAAGTATTTTCATCATGTAGGTTTACTGACGTATGATTCATCCATTTTGGAAATTATTCATGGATTTCTCTGCCAGTTTTTGTGCTAACAAATAAACTGTCAGTATGCATTGATAATAATTACAAGTTTTCTCTTGCAGCGTACTGTGTGGTTGCTGTTGAATCGGTTGGGCGACAAACCCCCATTGCTTTCCTGGACAGAGTTAAGGATGATTTCACCAAAAGATATGGTGGTGGGAAGGCAGCTACTGCTGCAGCAAGCAGCCTCAACCGAGAGTTTGGGTATGTTTGGTTTACTGTTTATACAATATTTAAGCAAGATGTGATGCCCCCTAGCCCCATGACTAACATTTGTTTGTCTAATATTTAAAGTTCGAAACTTAAAGAGCACATGCAGTATTGTGTTGACCACCCCGAGGAGATCAACAAGCTTGCCAAGGTTAAAGCCCAAGTGTCTGAAGTCAAAGGAGTTATGATGGAAAACATTGAGAAGGTACTACATTAAGTATAAACTCATCAGAGAAACTCCACACACTATGCTGTTTTTAAGTGACAATACTTTTCAAAGTTTGTTTCTGATTCTGCATTACAATTTTCAAATTCAGGTTCTTGACCGTGGTGAGAAGATTGAACTGCTTGTTGACAAGACTGAAAACCTGCGCTCTCAGGTCTTAATATTCTAGCTTAATCTCTGAACAACTATATTTATTTTTTGCATGGAACTATTGCATATCACGAAGAGATTATACTTGAAATCTTTTCACCACTCCCTTGAAGCTTTGAACGATGAGTATGTAATGTTGAAGAGAAAGTACTGGTACAAGTTAGCTTGGATCCATCCCAATAAGAGTATGAGACATGGGTATGGTCTTGATTTAGTGCGTAATGAATTGAATTAATCACTAACAAGGTCCTGAATTTCTTGGAAGTCTATAATCTTGTTCTCCTCGGTCCCCTAAAACTGTCTCGGTTTTGTTGGTTGAAACATCATTATTACTAAAACATGGATGGTCCGGATGACTTCATTAGTTGAAACATTGTTATTACTAGAGCAGATCTTGCTTTATTAGTTGAAACATCTTCATTGCTGGAATAGGGTTAATTGGTCGGAACATTCATGTCATGACACACATGACTGTCACAAAGAGCAACAAATTGTGTAGTCTGGTATAGCAATAGCTTTCTGTCAAATAACAAGCTTCCAGGCAGGTGCCTATGTGTAGAAATACTGCATTTTGTGTTCTAAGGTGACATGCATCTAAATTTACTAAAATGGACCTCGGCATACCTTTTCTAATTTTGATGTGTTAGAATTTGTCTGATCATTTACTGCACCCTAGATGTTGCCACTATTACGTACAATAATACTATATACATTGCTAGTGAAAGTTTGTTGCTGGATGCCTACTATCCATGGTTATCCCACTCATGCGCATAATATGAGCTCAGCTCTGGTTCAAACCTGAAAGAGGATAGTAGTATTAGACTGTTAATAGTTGGAGGTGTATTTGACACTGATATTGATCCTTGAGTTTGCCTATTAGCTCCTTCGATGACTGATGGCAACTAACAACTGTCAGAAAAAACCCCGAAATAAATAACAAAACATATTAAAGAATACTGGCTTGGTATTATTAACGAAATAAATACATGTCAGTGCATTATTTCATTCTTATACACCAACCTGTATACCTGTGTCTTAAGACAATTCAAATCTACGGTTTGCAGGCACAAGATTTCAGACAGCAGGGCACAAAGGTGCGGAGAAAGATGTGGCTACAGAATATGAAGATCAAGCTCATTGTTCTGGGCATAATCATTGCGCTCATCCTCATTATCATCCTGTCTGTGTGCCATGGCTTCAAATGCAACAAGTGAGGGTCGAGCTCAGACCGCCTCATTTGCCTTGCCCTATAATACCCCCTACTTCCGGCGAGAAAAAAAAAGACCGTATGGTTTTTATTCTGTTAGTCGTGAGTCCTCCTGTCCTGATTCTTGGTGGTCCGAGTGTCCCTGATGTCGCGGTTGATTGCTGTGTTGGATAGTGACTGGGTTTATGGGTTGGGAGTGTCGTGTATTTTTGGATGCTATTGGTGTATAGCTTGTGTGCTACCCTCTTTCACTCCGCTATATGAGTAGATGTTACTACGTGTGCCACACAATTGTTGTCGTAGTTTATGGCTAAATCGTGGGAGGGAAAAATGTTCATTGTCGATCTAATTTTGAGGGATTACTGGATCCCTTATTCAGTTTGGTCTAGGCTATTATCCATTTTCATCCAAGTAGGCAAATTGTTACTGAATGCGTACAGTGGCAGCCTATGAGGTATTTCAGATTTCCTGAAGAACCTGTTACGCTGATGTGTTGTTTATCATGCTCGTCCTTGCCGTGAGGCTATGAGGGTTGGGTACTTCCTTGATTTATTTGTTTGACGGCTGTTACTATTATGGAATAAAACTTGTTTTAAGGAGAGCTATTTGATTTGCGTCTTGAGCTCGTGCCAAGACTGATCTGGGAGCCTGTGACACGTGTCTCATTTATGACTTGCTAGTACTTCAGCTGACCTATGAAATCTTACGTTGCTTTGATGTGGCATAAGATTAAGTCAAACAAGTCAGCAAGATTATTAGTAAAGTTAAAACACAGACAAAAGAAAGCCTATGATGAGAGAAATTCAAGATCATCAGTAAAGCCAAAGCACGACTAAAGGGAAGCCTAGGAAGAGACAAATTCATTAAGGAGTGTACTTGAGAGTTAGTCTATTATGGACTTATGCACCATCTCTCTCTTAGTTTATCATGGACTCGTAGACTATTTTACCTAAACTACTCATCTATCACTGTTACCCATGATTATTTGTTATGAGCCTCTTACCTATATAATCTTTCTATGAGGGATGTAAAATTGATCCTATAAATGAGAAACTCATGAGGAAGGCCTAGAACTCCAAGTCACGGACGAAGAGCTCTAGGAGCAGCATTGGGAAGTCGTCAACGGCTCAAGTCGCTAGCCAAGTCGCGTATGGGGTTCTTCTCTTGACATAGGATTAGGTCATGCTCCACGAGGTGGCCGAACCTATTTAAAAAACATCGAAATGTCTCATTTTGTTGAGTGTGTGGTGACCTTCCTATAAGGTCATCGTACACAACGCAATACTATTGCAACCTAACTGTCAAGCCTCTTTAGTGTTGTTTCTACGACGACAATAGTGGTGTCGCCGTGGGGACTAGCCAAAGTGAGAAGCTATGGCCCTGCCGAAGTAAACTCTCACCGAAACCGAGGCACCGTTCTCCCAGAGCAAAGGCGCAACGACTAGAGGTTCCAAGAGAGAAGGCGGCACCTGGAGACAATCGAAGATGACTACTTTGATGCCGGACACATCGAGGACGTGGAAGGAATCATCCAAACCGACCTCGTCGCCACCACGCAACCTGTCGTACTGGAAGGCGAGGAACTCTTCGAAGGCGTCCATCTCAGAGCCCGCCACGATATCCTAAGGATCCCCGAAGATACCTCAAGGAGGTCCGATGAGTTCATCACCAAACTAATGGCGCTTGCGAATGCCGAGCTCCTTGACTTCGGTGCGCTCCGATCATTGCTCGAGGTCCCTCAATCAAATGCCGCATAGACTCTACCGTGTCTCTAGAGCTAAGTCGTGATTACGCCGTCCCCACAATCTCAAATGCCTCCGTGCAATGTCATCAAGGTGGGTCACGCAACATCACGAGAATCTGCGTTCATGCACGGAAACACGACCTACTTCACGTACTTACCACACATGACGCACGCTGCCGTCATGAATGGAGCTTTGTGGTTCAACCCATTCTGGCGGCGAGCATATAGGGGAGCACCTTAAGGCATGGCACTGCTGGCAATGAAGCTGCCTCTCCCTGAAGTGTCAAGATGAGAAGAAGCCTATTGCCCAAAGATAGCACTGCGAGGTACCCAAGATCACGCAAGCTGAAGCGCCCTCCGAGGAAGTCCCGCCTAGAATGTGCAAAACAAAGGCCACAAGCAAAGCATTGCCATCCCCCGCCATGTCGAGAGCGGCTCTCAAGGAAGCCAAGCACCAAGTCACCACAAACAAACGCGCATGCACCAAGAGGATCATGTGGGAGAGTTCGAAATGGCCATGACTTCTAGGAGGCACCAACGTGACCATTCCCGTTCATCGAGGAGGTCCCAAGATCATTCATCATGCTCGCCCTTCAGGGAGGAGAGTGGCACCCAAAGTGAACAACATCAGCAGCTGGGGGACAAAGCCCACAAGGCAAAATTGCAATCCTTTGTCGAGGGCGATCCAAGAAGCCGTCTTCCAAGCTAAAGCAATAAAGTAGGGGCTCTAACCCCCTAAAATTCTTAGAGGTATATTCCACGACCATTCGTGCTATAAGAAGAGGACTGGCAACCTTTTCCCCCTCGGGCTAGCGGGGATGACTCAAACTTGGTTTTTCAACCAAAGGAGAAAACTCCATTAGGTCGTAGGAACGCCTCCAAAAAATCTTCACCACAAATTTCCAAGAAAACTTCATGCCACCCCTCCTATCCAACAAACTCTTCACTATCAAGCAAAAGAAAGGAGAGTGCCAGCGAAGTTTCTTCAAGCGGTTCTCGAAGGTCCGGAGCCAAATTGCCAACGTCCCAAGCACTACGGTGATAGATGCATGCATGCAAGGACTACTTCCTGGAGAAGTAAATCAGGCTCTCAATTGGAACCCTCCAAGAACCACCGAGAAATTGTACTGCAAACTACAGGAGCATGCACGAGGCAAAGATGACTATACTACCAAGCTCGAGCCGCCATCACTTGTCCATGATGCTCTCTTGGGCTAAAAATGCAAAAAAATTTCAAGCAAAACTCTAGAAACAAGAATTGCCCATACTCCCGAGATCGGAAGTTTAGGGCCATTGACAGGTGGCCTCACCAAGAAAACACTAGGTTTGATGGTAACACATGACCTCAAGATCGTGGACCTAGAAAACTGGAAGAAAGGTGGTGTACCTTCACAAAATCGGTGGTCATTAGACTAGTAAAGGCTGCACTAAAAAAGGAGCCATGGGACAAGCCCCACGCTTCACCAAGCCGGCTATGGCACAAGGGGCTCCTCCCCCAAGAGCATCCACTCCAGCGCAAGTGCTCATGAATGAACCGACTCCTAAGACAAAGGAACTTCCCTTCCAATCGTTCAGCCACCTTGTTGGTGTCATACTCGGGGGCTCAGCCTCCGGGAGGAGTTACAAGAGGCAATGCAAGGAGTACACAATAGAGGTGAACATTGTAGGAGCACTCACTCCTACCCCACCTCCAAAATGGGCAAGCATGCTGTTGACCTTCACAGATGAAGATGCTAAGGGGATACGCTTCCCACATGATGGTGCGCTCTTCATGACTGCCATGGTAGCCAACTGCAAGCTCACCAAGATCCTCATTGATGCTGGAAGCTTAGTGGATATCTTGTACCTCCGTACCCTCAAATGCTTGCTGGAGCCACAAGGGAGATATGAGGAGAGTTCGCTAGAACCATCACTTTACTTGATACCCAGAAAGGCCATACAACTACTTGGTTAAACCAAACTTCTCATGACCTTCGGGACCATGGAAAATCACCGGACGGAGATGGTGCACTTCATGTGGTAGACATGGAGTCATCTTTTAACACGATCATGGGAAGGGTCATGCCCAACTACTTCTACATGGCTATGCACAAAAACTTCTTGTGCCTCAAGATTCCCAACCTGCAAGGACCTACCACGGTGTGCAGAGAGCAAACTCAGGATCGCAACATGCTTCACCTCCACAAGACGAAGCACGCCACCAAAGAGATAACCACCAAATGTGTGAACCTCCTCTCCAGCTTCGAGGAAACCTCCATGGCTTCACTCAAGAGATTCATACCAAAGCCTCATGCTTAGGGAGATTGAAGGAAGTTCATCTCTTTAGAAAGGAAGATGCACGCACGGTGAAGCTAGGAGTGGACCTACCAACCAAGCTTCAAGCAAGCCTCACCGTCCTCCTTAAAGAGAACGCCAATATTTTCATCTGGTTTCCCGTCGACATCGAAAGTGTCCCGCGCAAAGTAATGCAACATCACCTCACCGTCAAACCCGATGGTGCCCCCATGAAGTAGAAGTTTTGAAAACTATCCCTGGAGAGAAGTGATACCATCATGAAAGAAGTTGAGAAATTCACGAAAGCCGGATGCATCCATGAAGCGTTCCATCATGAGTTGTTAGCCAATCCAATTTTGGTAAAAAAAAAGGCTAATGCGAAATAACACATATGCATGGAATTCACTGACATCAACAAGGCATGCCCAAAAGATGACTACCCTCGATGTGCTTGGATGCGTATTCTAGAGACCACCAAGTCCACATGGCCAAGGAAGGTGAAGAAAAACCAAGCTTCATCACCCTAGTCGGCACTTTCTGCTTCCTACGCATGCTTTTCAGCTTGAGAAAACTGGTTCAACTTTCCAGCACCTTGTGAGCCTCATCCTGAAGATCCAGTTCCAAAGAAATGAAGAAGTGTACATGGACAACGCCGTCATCAAGAGCCACCTTGCAAATACCCACCCTGAAGACCTTCAAGAAACCTTCACAAACCGTCGGAAGTACGGGGGTCGAGCTCAACCCAGAGAAGTGTGCCCTCGAGGTTCATGGACAAAAGCTCATAGCTTTCTTGGTGTTGCAGCGAAGCTAACCCTAAAAAGATTTGCGCCATACTTGACATGGAGCTGCCGTGGTCCACCAAGGACGTGCAACACCTCGCTAGAAAGATGGTAGCACTCGAGAGATTCATCTCCCGCTCGGTGGAGAAAGGGCTTCACTTCTTAAAGGCTCTTCATACCTGGACGACTTAAGTGGATGGCCAAAGCACAAGCCGCCATCGAAGAACTCATACGTACTTGGCCAGCCCTGAAGGTGCATCTTGGCACCCCTAAGTGGGCTTTGATGATTAATGATAAAATAATTAAAGGACTAATGTGTGCATCAATTGTAATTATGTGATAAGTTCTAAAAGTAGTGATAAAACTAGCATTTACGACCACCTAAAAAGATCTAAGGAAAGATAGCTTGAATAAACAAAGATGAAGAATAATTTTCTAGCTCTTTTAGTGATTGGAGGAATCACATTGAGTTTAGAGAAAACCGTACTATTAAGAGGGGTTGAAATCTGGAAGTTGGTGAGAGTGCCTTGCTAATGCTCAGCTATGAATAAATAACCAAATATAAAGAGGCCCTTGAAAACTCTTCATACACACTTTTTCTGGAGTCAGGGAATTCGGGACCTCTGAGTTTCCCTTCTTGTTTGTTTTTTAGTTGTCGGAACATCCGAGATTTCCTGGAACCTCTGACTTCTGCTCCATGAAATGCCTAATTCCACTTGCCCTGAAAGTCGGAGCTGTCGGAAATTCCCAGATCCTCCAAGTATATATTCTGGACATATCCTTGAAACCTCAGAATATCCAAGTTAGAATTTTGGAACCTCCAGAACATGTTCTGTCTATCATCTCTTAAGGTCCTTTGAAATCTCGGAAGCTCCCAGTGCAAAGTCGGGACCTCCAGGAATCCGTTCTGTTGACATCGAAGGGTCCGAGAGACTCTTCAAAATCTTAGAGGGTTTGGGTTCCAAGTAGAAACCTTCGTCTTTTGGTTCTATTCGTTGTGCTCTGAAAGTCAAAATCTCAAAATTTGTGTCAAAAGTTCAAAGACACATTTTTGGTTAGTCAAAATAGCCGTTGCTTTCAAATGTCGAAACCTCTGAGTTCCATCTCAGAAGTTCCGAGAATGTCTGCTTTTTGCATAGCAGCTAGTCTTTGTGGCGTTGGCTATATAAACCCCAAGCCTCTTTGCATGAGTAACTCATTGCCATTCCAATTCTCTACTCTACTGGGTGCCATCCCACACTTCTTCAAGCCCAAGCTTCCAGCCTTGTGAGCAAATCTTTGAGAGAGAGAGAGAGAGAGAATTGATCTAACTTGATCACCAAGCAAGAGTTCATCTCCAAGCCTGATCAATTGCAATGTTTTACTCTTGGTGATTGGCATCTGCTAGATGGGGAGGAGTCACTTGAGAGTCTTCAAGAAGATTGTGAAGCGTCTTAAGAGTTTGTGAAGGTCCGGAGATCACCTACCACAAGTTGAATTAGCTACCAAGTGAGAGGGAGGCTTTGCATCAGCAATTCTCTTGAGGAAAGAGCATGATTTGATGGCAACTTTGATCATTGGATCAAGTTTCCTCAATGGAGACATAGGATCTCGCCAAAGATCCAAACTTCGAGAAAAAAATCCCTATATCTCCCGTGTTTGCATCTCCTTCCCTATATTTATTGTTGCTTGTTGTTTATGTTGCTAGATTTACTTGTTGCAATCTTGACTTGCCACTAGCATACTAGGTCATATCTTGCATAATTAGGATTAAATTTGAAACCAGTCCATTCACCCTCTTCTAAACTGCATCCTTGATCCTTCAAGCCCTCCGCTCCTTACAAACGTGAAGCTCAGAGAACCTCTGCTGCTGTATCTCACTGCCACACCAGCATAACTTTGGTAAAAGAAGAATGAGGCACCCAATGTCCCATCTACTATGTGAGTAAAGCCTTGACCGGAGCTAAGGCAGATACACTCAAATTGAGAAGATCGCCTACACCCTCCTCATGGCCTCAAGAAAGCTCCGCCACAATTTCATGGGCCACAACATCACTGTCCCCTCCACCTTCCTCTCAACGAGGTCTTCGACAACAAAGAAGCCACATGAAGAATAGCGAAGTGGGCCACCAAACCTGCACCATTCTGCCGATGTCGCAGATGGCATCAAGAGTCTTTCAACAAAGATCCCGGGTTGTCCTGGAGATCACGAGGAGGCTAGTTGGGCAAGACTATTGATGAGGCAGTTATCCTTTCTTGGGATGTACCAGACCTCGAGTCCGATGAATTTCTTTTCTAGCTTCCTCACTTCCACAAGGTAGGCTGCCATGGTCTTGTCTTACATTTTGTATGCCTTGCTAACCTATTTTACCACCAACTGCGAGTCCCCACTCATGAGTAGATGGCAGATGCCAAGCGAAGAAGCTACTCGAAGACCTGCAAGCAAGCCTTCATACTAGGCCATGTTATTAGTGGCAAGGAAGTCAATTTGCAAAGCATATTGCAGGCGTTATCTGGTCGGGGAAGTAAGGATTATCCCAACCCCGAGCCTTTGAGTGTTAGCGACCCATCAAAATGTAAAGTCCATACCTCGACCATGTCTTTTTGGGCATTCTGTGGCTGCTCGGGCTCGGACCACTCGGTGACGAAGTCGGCGAATGCTTGCAACTTGATAGTGGTGTAGGGCATGAAGCGGATGTTGAACACTCCAAGTTCGACGGCCCGATTGGCCATCCTGCCGATAGCATCTCTATTGTGGAGGATTTTGCCGAGTGGGAAGGTGGATGGTACGGTGATCTTGTGAGCCTAGAAATAGTGCCTCAACTTGCGGGAGACCATGAAAACTGTATAGAGTAACTTTTGCACCTATGGGTAGTGCTCCTTTGGTCCGTGAAGGACTTCGCTGATATAGTACACTGGTCGTTGGTTCTTTTCCCGCTTGTCGGGTTCTTGTTATTCCACCACCAAGACTTCACTTATGGTCCGCGGTCCGATAGCTATATAAAGCAAGATTTCCTCCTCTAGGTTGGGAGCAACTAGCATAGGGGGATGAAGGATACCTTTTGAGGTCCTGGAATACCTATGTCGACTCCTTTGACCACTTGAAGTCGTCATGTTGGTGTTACAGTTTGAAAAATTGAAGCCCCCGGTCTCCGAGACGGGAGATAAAATGATGCCACCATGCACTCAGTTAGCTTCTGAACTTCCTGTGCTGACCTAGGAGACCGCATGTCCCTGATGGCCTGGATCTTCTTGGGGTTAGCCTCGATTCCCCGGTGTGATCCATGACGGGAAGTTGCCAGAGCTGTTATTGGACCTTGGAAAGCTGCTGAGCAGGCTTAGAGCTAAAGAGCTCGACACCTTGTTGGAGGTGGAGAGTGCCTAGACCTGGCTGCACAGAAACTTGCGCCTGATCCCAAGACATCCTTAGCTGCTGAGGTAGCAGTTGGTTCCTAGCAGTCAGATTTGGATCCGCCATGCTGTCACTCCGAGTGGGTTTAGGCGGGGTTCCATTCTCGTCTTGGATAGCGAGAACTTCTCAAGGGTATGCTTCGCTAGATATGGAGTCTAGATCCATCATGGATCTATTGTCGGAGAGGATCTCTAGAAAGTTGCCTCGACCATCTGGGCGGCCGGAAGCTGTGGGGGTAACCTCGACATAGGGTTTATGTTGCTTACGCAACATCTTGGCGATTGGGCGATTCTAGCTCGATACTGTAGGTCCTGGCATACTTGTCCAAGATGCAATATTAGTGATGATTGTATTTCCTTATGTTCATGATTTATCATTATATTGTCCTTGAATAATATCGTTAATATGGCTTAACTAGTACGTGTCTTGTTTGTGAAATTCCATATTAATTCATGTGATGCTTATTATAAAAGGATCCCTGATCGATAAACATATGAGGACACATATGTCTAAACTAGCATATATATTGGTTGATGACTGTGTTTCACTAGTCATAGAAATGGAGATATCAAATCGATAATATGGATACATGTTAGAGAACATTGGTTTGGATCAACCCATCATGAAACACTGCGGGAACATTGCAATCTTCATGTCATCGATTGGTCTCATATACAATGTGTATGCTATATCCTTAGACTTGAGATCGTCGTATGTTCTCGAGATGTGGAATGACTTATTTAGGGGTTGCCAAACGCTATTCCATAACTGGGTAGTTACAAAGATAGCTTCCGGGTATGTCACAAAGCATGCTGCGAGGCATGGCCGATTAAGATGGGATTTGCCCCTCTACGCTACGGGCGGGATATCTCTAGGCCTCTAAAGTGACCGGGTTAGGAAATGCATGACCATGCTATGGTTAAAGAGTTAACCATGTTTGGGGATTTTGAGTACAAGATCGAGAAAGGGTGATCGACCTATTCAAACAAGGATGACACTTACTCACCTTGGATTTGACTGATATCGTGAGGCAAAAGGAAATGCATATGACTAGACATTTCACCTGATTTGATCTTTATGTATATTTTGGGTTGGCATATTCTGTTAGGGACTGCTACCGATCATTGCTTGAATAGGAGTCTTCAGACCATGTCAATTATCTATGAACCTATAGGGTCGCACAGTTAAAGGATCAAAATCCGAAATGGATTTGATCTGGAGGAAATTTGAGAAAAAAGAAAGTTAGAAAGGTTCCGAACTAATAGGGCTTCCCTCCCGGATGAGCCTTGGACCCATGAGAGAGAGGAGACACCATGGGCTAGCCTTCCCTCCCGAATGGGCCTAGGGCCTATGAGGGAAGGGGAGGCGCCATGGGCTAAGTAGAAATGTCGGTCTAGAGGGGAGGGGTGAATAGGCGATTAATTAATTTTAATTAGGTTTTAAGTATTCTTGTGATTATGAGGATTTAAAGGTTATCTAAAGCAAGAATGATATGAGCATAATGATAAACTAGGAATCTCACAAGAAAGATCGATATGTATCAATTTAAATGAAACTTGCGAAACGTAAATGCGAGTAGAATTAACCAAATGGAGACAAGTGATTTGTTTCCGAAGTTTGGATTCTTGGAGGAATCTTACATCTCCGTTGGGGAGCTTGATCACTCATGATCAAAAGCCGGTTTCCTCTCAAGCCTTTTATCCCTCGAGGACACTCTTGCGTCTCGTTGACTTCTTGTTGGTGATTCCTTCCTCGCAAAGGTGAATCCCGGATTTCACAAACTTCTTGAGGCTCACCACAAAGGATGGGAGCTCTCAAGGACTCTAAGCCATCTAGGAGACCCCAATCTCGAAGAGCAATGAACTCGATGAAGTTTTGGAGATGAATTCAATGCTTTCCTTGGACTGGATTTCAAATCTCACTCAAATCTTTTCTTCCTCACAAGGTTTCTCTTTAAGTGCTTGGAGGAGTGGAGGAGAACTCTTGCATATGCAGGAAATCAATTTGGCAAAGAGTTCCCCTTGCTTGGAGCAAGGGGTCTATATAGGAGCTCCTTCAAACACTAGTCATTTGAGGGAATCTATCTAAATCCAGACTGTTCGGATTTTGGCTAGACCCTCCGGATTTTGAAATCCGACTGCTATGTGCTGAGGTGGCAGAAAGCTGCTCATTGTTCGGATAGGGTGAAGATACCCGTACTGTCCAATTCCAACCTGGACACTTCGGGTGCTCGAACACTCTGGGCAGAGATTCGGGCAGTCCAATAGCAATCCAGATGCTCACTCGGATGTCCAAGCCTGGGGTCCGAGTAGTCTAGTAGCAATCTGGACCCTCACCTAGACTGTTCGGGCTAGGGGTCCGGGCTGTCCAGTACAGATCTGGACCCTCATCTGGACTGTCTAGCTTGAAGTCCGGATTCCTTTTGGATAGGTTGGACCCTCAGTTGTACTGTCCCGGCTGAGGTATGGATTTCTCCAGAGATATCAGATTAGGTTAATCTTTTCGGCTTTGGGCGACAAGTGATGAAGTAATGTGCATTGAGTCATTTCGCGACATTTTCACCGAGTTCCTCTTAATAGTATGGCGTTACTATACTCAATGTGATGTTTATCACTTAATACTTAGGAAATCTAATCTTCTATGAATCTTGCCATCTTCTTTTCTCGCCAATGATTATCCTTACCACTCTTTTGGGACTAAACATGTTAATTCACTTCATAAAAATCTTTAGTCCCTTAATCATCCATCATTAAGCACCAAAACTCACTTAGGGGCCTAGATGCACTTTCACTAATGTTTCCACATGGTTTCATACCACCTTTCATATGGGAAGAGGAGGGGTCCTTAGCTACCTCTATATAAAGGAAGGGAGGGTGGCTAGGAGGAGACACACCTCAAGCCCCAAGCCACCGCACCTCCTAAGGTTTCGGTCACCCCTAGGGTTTCCCTAGGGTAGTCCTATTGCTCCTCTTACTTTTTAGTTTTGGTGGAGTTCTTTGTGAGCTCTACCCCCCTTCTGTAGATTGGATCTACAAATTGGTTTTTTCTCCGTCTGCTAATTTGGTGAGAAATTAGCACTTCCTCCTCAGTGGTTTTGGTCCTGTACGTGTGGATACCTTGGAGGTGTCGTTGCTTCAGCACTAAGACAATCCTCTTGAACCACAAGGTGAAGGTAGTATGACTACTCTGGATTGACGCGTAACATCGACTCTAATTTGAATGTCTAGTGGTAATCTCGTGATCCACAACTTGCAGTGGTTCCTCGGTCATGTGGTAGAATTTTTTTGAATTATGCTATCGTATCCTACTTGTAACCTTACACATTCCTAGTGGCCAAAGGGGGCTACCGATATGCTGTGGTTTCAATTGATTATTTCACCCAATGGGTCGATGCCGAGCTGCTCACTTCCATCACCTTGCGAGCAGTGTAGAGATTATTTTGAATGAAGATTATCTTTCGCTTCAGTGTCCCACACAAGTTAACCACAGATAACATAATTCAATTTGACACTTCATCATTCAGAGAATTCTATGACTCTATTGGAACCACTTTGCACTTTGCCTCCGTGGCATACTCCAAGAGCAACGGGGCCGTGAAATGAGCCAACAGACTGATCCTCCAAAGTCTCCGTTGCCACTTCGAGGACAACTCCACCAAAGAAGGAATATCAACCGAAGAGCTCAAAACGTACTATGGGAATGTGCACCATCGTCAGCGCTCCACTAGGCGTCGCCTTTCTCTTTAGTGTATGGAGCTGAAGCAGTACTCCCCACCGAAGTCGAGCACCACTACTTCCACATCAAGATGCTTCATGGATCCACCCCCCTCAACTTCACAAAATATGAAGAGCACCACCAAGCCGAGTGGAATTCATAGAGGAGGTGCAAGATCAAGCTCTCCTCAAGCATGCCATATAAGAACAAGACGCTGCATGCTTCTACAACACCAGGATGATAGAGCGAGCATTCTCCCAAGGAGACTCGGTGCTCAAGAATGTCTTTGATCCCCAATCACAAGGTAACTGAAACACAAAGTGTTACGACCCATATCACATCTCCGCCATCTTGGGATCTAGAGCCTATCACCTGTCCACCATGAAGGATGAACGCCTGGGCCATGCCTGAAATGGAAACAAGCTCTGCAAGTTTTACACTTAAAACTCTTTGTAAAAGCGTCGTCCGCAGCCAACATCTCCCGAGTATTATATCCTCCGCCACTAGGAGAAGTGAAAAGCGACGTCCGCAGCCAACTCATCCCAAGGCTTATGTCCTCCAACACCATGAGAAGTGAAAAGCGTTCTCCACGGCCAATGTTTCTCGAGGCTTGTATCATCTGCCATCTGGAGAAGTGCAAGCTGAGCGACTTGGGAGCTCCCATGAATTAGTTCTTCTTGGCCTTCTCGCCTAAGATGCAAGCGAACCACACGCCATTAGGGCCTGACTTTTCCATTCCTCTGTGCAGAAGATGTTTGAACCTCATCAGCCATTCCACCTCCTTCGCATAGAAAAGAAGGGCTAACAATGTGCCACTAGGGCCAATCTTTTACTTTCCTCCTTATTGTGAGGTAGCAAACCGTGCGTTTCATATTTGTTCTTCTCTTTTCAAGAAGAGCACCATCATCACAGTGTCGCGAGAGAAACTACCAGATGCTCCTTCATCGAATAACACAAATGATGCGTGGGACTAAGACGCCCAGAAAGCCCTAAAGCAAAGCCCACCATAGTGTTGGAAATATGCCCTAGAGGCAATAAATAAAGTTGTTATTTGTCATATTTCAAGTTCATGATAAAGTTTATTCTCCATGCTATAATTGTATTAATTGGAAACATTATTACTTGTGTGGTTATATAAACAACACCGTGTCCCTAGTGATCCTCTAACACTAGCTTGTTGATTAATTGATGGTTAAGGTTTCCTAACCATGAACATGAGTTGTTAATTAATAACAAGGTCATATCATTAGGAGAATGATGTGATGGATAGACCCAAGTTGAGCGTAGCAATTTGATCGTGTCACTAAGTTTTATTTGCTTCAGCTATCATATGTTAAATGTTCTAGTTCTTCGACCATGAGATAATGCCACTCCCTAGTACCGGAAGAATGCTTTGAGGGCATCAACCATCACGCCGTAACAGGGTGATCATAAAGATGTCTTTCAGGTATTTCGGAAAGTACTTGTTGGGTTGCATGTATCAAGAGTGGGATTTGTCCATCCACGTGACGGAGAGATATTCTCTGGGCCCACTCGGTAATGCACATTCGATATCGCTTGCAAGCAAGGGACTAAGGAGTTAGTCACAGAGGATGTTGTATTACGGAACGAGTAAAGAGTACTTACCAGGAAACGAGATTGAACTAGGTATTGTGATACCGACGATCAAATCTCGGGCAAGTAAAATATCGTGAGACAAAGGAATGGAACATTCGACATCGTGGTTCAACCGATAAATGATATTCGTTGAATATGTGGGAATCAATATAGACATCCATGGTCCCGCTATTGATTATTGATCGGAGAGGTGTCTCGATCATGTCCGCATATTCCCGAACCCGTAGGGTCACACACTTAAGGTTCGTTGATGCTAGGATAGATAATGAGATATTAATATGGTGAGACCGAAATTTTGTTCGGAGTCTCGGATGGGATCCAGGACGTCACGAGGAGCTCCGAAATGGTCCGGAGATACAATTTCATATATGGGAAAGTATTTTTAGGGTTTCGGAAAGGTTCGGGATTTTTTCGGCAGAGTTCCGGAGAAGTTCTAGAAGGTTCCGGAGGGTTCTAGAGTAGGGCCCACTTATCCCGGAGGGGTCCACATGGACCAAGGGTACTGCATGAACAGTACACACGTGAATAGTATCGCATGAACAGTACCCCCCTTCCTAGATGGATAAGATCGATATCCCTTAAAAATAGGAGATCTAAAGATAAAGGAAAAAGGGGAACTTGGGAGGCAAGTTACTGTTCATGTACTGTTCACGTGAACAGTACCTAGCCTATATAAAGGGGGGGGAGGGCTGGGCGCAGCCCCCCTTGAACCCTAGCTGCCAGCCCCTCCCTCTCTCCCATCTACTCCTCTCCCGCAGCTGCTTAGGCGAAGCCCTGCAGGAATTTCTCCACCACATCCACCACCACACCGTCGTGCTGCTGGAGATCTCATCTACCTCTCCACCTCACCTTGCTGGATCAAGAAGGAGGAGACGTCATCGAGCCGTACGTGTGCACATCTCGGAGGTGCCGCTCGTTGCGGTGCTTGATCGGATTGGAACACGAGAAGATCCCTCTCGCGGCTGGGAGGTATAACCTAGCTGCGGGAGGCTGCGGGCTTCATCGACAACGGTCAAATTCTCCGCTGCGTTGACGTGTTCGTCGAGGGTATATAGATATGATCTGTCTCTCGTTGCAAGCTTCTTCTAGATTGGATCTTGGTTTTCTAGATTGGATCTAGGTTTTCGTTTGCATCTCGTAGGAAAATTTTTGTTTTTTATGCTACGAATCCCATCAGTGGTATCAGAGCTAGATCTATGCGTAGATGCTTTGTACGAGTAGAACACAATTGGATTGTGGGCGTTGATTCTCTTGTTGCTACCTCTTTTCGTGCACTTTGGATTTGGCGGGATAGCAAGATGAAGCGGCCCGGACCAACTTTACATGTCCTCGCACATGAGACCGGTTCTGCGCTCGACATGCAACTTGTATTGCATAAGCAGCTGGCGGGTGTCTGTCTCTCTTGCTATAGTGAAATCTAATTTGCAACGGGAGGCTTGGAAAAGTTTATAGCAATAATTGAATCCACGTTGTGGCTTTGCGTAGGTAAGAACGGTTCTTGTATACAACCCCTAGAAGCCACGTAAAACTTGCAAACAATAAGTAGAGGCGTCTAACTTGTTTTTGCAGGGGGCATGTGATGTGGTATAGCCAAGATGTGATGTGATATATGTGATGTATGAGATGATCATGTTTTGTAATATTTCACGGCTTGCATGTCGATGAGTACGGCAACCGGCAGGAGCCACATGGTTGTCTTTAATATTTATTGTATGACCTGCGTGTCAACTCCAAACGCCATGTAATTGCATTACTTTATCGCTAGTGGTAGCAACAGTTGTAGTTGCAACACGTGGTGGTGACTATCATGTGCGACGCCCAAGGAGTTAGGCGTCATGCTGGTGATGATGGAGATCGTGCCGGTGCGTTGGAGATGGAGATCAAAGGCAAAAAAAAAGAAAAGGCTATACCATGTCACATTATTCTTGCATGTGATGTTTATCCTTTTTATGCATCTTATTTTGCTTAGTACGGCGGTAGCATTATAAGATGATCCCTCAAACTAATATCAAGATAAAATGTGTTCTCCCTTAGTATGCACCGTTGCGAAAGTTCGTCGTTTTGAAGCACCTCGTGATGATCGGGTGTGATAAACTCTACGCTCACATACAACGGGTGTAAGCCAGTGTTACACATGCGGAAATACTTTGGTTAGCTTGACGAGCCTAGCATGTACAGACATGGCCTCGGAACACATCGAACCGAAAGGTTAAACATGAGTCATATGGATGATATGATCAACATGTTGATGTTCACCATTGAAATTACCCCATCTCACGTGATGATCGGACTTGGGATAGTGGATTTGGATCATGTATCACTAAACAACTTGAGGGATATTGAGTTTAGTGGGAGTTCATTAGTAATTTGATTAATTTGAACTAATTATCATGAACATAGTCTAAATGCCTTTGCAAATATGTTGTAGATCAATGGCTCGCCCCGTAGCTCCGTCGCTCAATTTTAATGCGTTCCTAGAGAAAGAGAAACTGAAATCTAATGGAAGCAACTTCGCGGACTGGTACCGCAATCTGAGGATCATCCTCACTGCTGCACAGAAGGCTTATGTCCTTGATGCAACGCTGGGTCAGGCCCCTGCTAATGACGCTCCTGAGGATGTCAGGAATGTCTATCAATCTCGCAAAGATGACCACACGATAGTTCAGTGCGCCATTCTGTACGGTTTAGAACCTGATCTCCAAAAACATTTTGAGAAACACGGGGCATATGAGATGATTGAGGAACTGAAAGTGATATTTCAGACTCATGCCCGTGTGGAGAGCTATGAAGCCTCTGAGAAGTTCTTTAACTGTAAGATGGAGGAGAACAGCTCCGTCAGTGAGCACGTACTCAAAATGTCTGGGTACGCCGATCGCCTAAGTCAGTTGGGTGTAGTCATTCCCAATCAGTTGGGGATTGACAGGGTTCTCCAGTCACTGCCACCAAGCTACAAGAGCTTTGTGATGAACTATAATATGCAAGGCATGCAGAAGACGCTTCCCGAACTGTTCGCGATGCTGAAAGCTGCTGAGGTGGAAATCAAGAAGGAACATCAAGTGTTGATGGTCAATAAGACCACCAGTTTCAAGAAGAAGGGCAAGAAGGAAAACTTCAAGAAGGGTGGCAAGAAAGTTGCCACTCCCGCGAAGAAACCCAAGGCTGGCCCTAAACCTGACACTGAGTGCTTCCATTGCAAGGAGAGTGGCCACTGGAAGCGTAACTGCCCCAAGTACTTGGCAGATTTGAAGGCTGGCAACATCAAGAAGAAAGGTATATTTGATATACATGTTATTGATGTTTACCTTACTAGTACTCGTAGTAGTGCCTGGGTATTTGATACTGGTTCGGTTGCTAATATTTGTAACTCGAAACAGGAGCTGCAGAATAAACGAAGACTAGCAAGGGATGAGGTGACGATGCGCGTTGGAAATGGCTCCAAGGTTGATGTGATCGCCGTCGGCATGCTCCCTGTACGTCTACCTTCGGGATTAGTTTTTAAACCTCAATAATTGTTATTTGGTGCCTGCGTTAAGCATGAACATTATATCTGGATCTTGTTTATTGCGAGACGGTTATTCATTTAAGTCTGAGAATAATGGTTGTTCTATTTATATGAGTAATATCTTTTATGGTCATGCACCCATTGTGAATGGTTTATTCTTGTTAAATCTCGATTGTAGTGACACACATGTTCATAATATTGATGCCAAAAGATGCAAAGTAAATAGTGATAATACCACATACTTGTGGCACTGCCGTTTAGGTCATATTGGTGTAGATCGCATGAAGAAGCTTCATTCTAATGGACTTCTGGAATCACTTGACTTTGAATCATTTGATACATGTGAACCATGCCTTATGGGTAAGATGACTAGAACCCCGTTCTCTGGAACAATGGAGCGGGCAAGTGAATTGTTGGAAATCATACATACTGATGTGTGTGGACCAATGAGTTCTTCTACGCGCGGTGGATATCGTTATTTCCTAACCTTCACGGATGATTTAAGTAGATATGGGTATATTTACTTAATGAAACACAAGTCTGAAACGTTTGAAAAGTTCAAAGAATTTCAGAGTGAAGTAGAAAATCATCGTAACAAGAAAATTAAGTTTCTACGATCTGATCGTGGAGGTGAATATTTGAGTTACGAGTTTGGTATGCATTTGAAGAAGTGTGGAATTGTTCAACAACTCACGCCAGCAGGAACACCACAGCGCAATGGTGTGTCCGAACGTCGTAATCGCACTCTATTGGATATGGTGCGGTCTATGATGTCTCTTACCGATCTGCCACTATCGTTTTGGGGTTATGCATTAGAGACAGCCGCATTCACTTTAAATAGGGCTCCATCAAAATCCGTTGAAACGACTCCATATGAGTTATGGTATGGTAAAAAGCCTAAGATATCGTTTCTTAAAGTTTGGGGATGCGATGCTTATGTAAAGAAGTTACAGCCTGATAAGCTCGAAACCAAAGCGGAAAAATGTGTCTTCATAGGATACCCTAAAGAAACAATTGGGTATACCTTCTATCACAGATCCGAGGGCAAAGTCTTTGTTGTCAAGAATGGATCCTTTCTTGAGAAGGAGTTTCTCTCGAAAGAAGTGAGTGGGAGGAAAGTAGAGCTGAACGAGGTTGATGAACCTTCTCTCGAATTGGAGAGTGGCGCAGCGACGGAGGATGTTCCAGTGCAGCCTTCACCACCTAGAGAGGAAGCTAATGATGATGATCATGAAACTTCAAACGAGGCTGCTACTGAACTTCGCAGGTCGACTAGGACACGTACCGCTCCTGAATGGTACGGTAATCCTGTCATGAATGTCTTGTTGTTGGACAACGATGAACCCGCGAACTATGAGGAAGCGATGATGGGCCCAGACTCCAAGAAATGGCTAGACGCCATGAAATCCGAAATGGGATCCATGTATGATAACCAAGTGTGGACTTTGGTTGACCTCCCTGATGGTCGGAGGGCCGTTGAGAACAAATGGATCTTTAAGAAGAAAACAGACGCTGATGGTAATGTGACCGTCTATAAAGCTCGACTTGTCGCAAAAGGGTTTCGACAAATTCAAGAAGTTGACTACGATGAGACCTTCTCACCGGTAGCGATGCTAAAGTCTGTTCGGATTCTACTAGCAATTGCTGCATTTTTCGATTATGAAATTTGGCAGATGGATGTCAAAACTGCGTTCCTTAATGGTAACATTGAGGAAGAGTTGTACATGGTGCAACCCGAAGGTTCTGTCGATCCTAAGGATGCTGGTAAAGTATGCAAACTTCAGCGTTCCATCTATGGACTAAAGCAAGCATCCCGGAGTTGGAACCTTCGATTTGATGAGGTGATCAAAGGTTTTGGATTTGTCCAAAATTACAAGGAGGCTTGTATTTACAAGAAAGTGAGTGGGAGCTCTGTAGCATTTCTGGTATTATATGTGGATGACATATTATTGATTGGAAATGATATAGAACTTCTTGAAAGTGTAAAAGGTTATTTGAATAAGAATTTTTCAATGAAAGACCTTGGTGAAGCTGCTTACATATTAGGCATTAAGATCTATAGAGATAGGTCAAAACGCCTGATAGCACTTAATCAAAGCACATACCTTGACAAGGTTCTGAAGAAGTTCAGAATGGATGAGTCAAAGAAAGGGTTCTTGCCCATGTTGCAAGGTAAGATATTGAGCAAGGCTCAGTGTCCGGCTACGGCAGAAGATAGAGAAAAGATGAGTAATATCCCCTATGCCTCGGCCATAGGCTCTATCATGTATGCCATGCTGTGTACTAGACCGGATGTGTCCCATGCTCTTAGTTTGACGAGCAGATACCAGAGTGATCCAGGAGTGGAACACTGGACAGCAGTTAAGAATATCCTTAAGTACCTGAAGAGGACTAAGGACATGTTTCTAGTCTATGGTGGTGATGAAGAGCTTGTCGTAAAGGGTTACGTCGATGCTAGCTTCAACACAGACATAGATGACTCTAAATCTCAATCAGGATATGTATTCATTTTGAATGGTGCAGCAGTGAGCTGGAGAAGCTCGAAGCAGAGCGTCATCGCGGCATCTACAACTGAAGCGGAGTATGTGGCTGCTGCTGAAGCAGCACAGGAAGGTGTCTGGATGAGAGAGTTCATGATTGAACTTGGTGTGGTTCCTAGCGCGTTAGACCCTATGGCTATCTACTGTGACAACACTGGTGCCATAGCGAACGCCAAAGAGCCAAGGTCTCACAAGAATTCCAAGCACATCAAGCGCCGCTTTCACACCATTCGTGAGTATGTCAAAGAAGGTGACATAAAGATTTGCAAAGTACATACGGATCTGAATGTGGCGGACCCGTTGACTAAACCTCTTCCACGAGCAAAACATGATCAGCACCAGGAGTCCATGGGTGTTAGACCTTTACCAATGTAAACTAGATTATTGACTCTAGTGCAAGTGGGAGACTGTTGGAAATATGCCCTAGAGGCAATAAATAAAGTTGTTATTTGTCATATTTCAAGTTCATGATAAAGTTTATTCTCCATGCTATAATTGTATTAATTGGAAACATTATTACTTGTGTGGTTATATAAACAACACCGTGTCCCTAGTGATCCTCTAACACTAGCTTGTTGATTAATTGATGGTTAAGGTTTCCTAACCATGAACATGAGTTGTTAATTAATAACAAGGTCATATCATTAGGAGAATGATGTGATGGATAGACCCAAGTTGAGCGTAGCAATTTGATCGTGTCACTAAGTTTTATTTGCTTCAGCTATCATATGTTAAATGTTCTAGTTCTTCGACCATGAGATAATGCCACTCCCTAGTACCGGAAGAATGCTTTGAGGGCATCAACCATCACGCCGTAACAGGGTGATCATAAAGGTGTCTTTCAGGTATCTCGGAAAGTACTTGTTGGGTTGCATGTATCAAGAGTGGGATTTGTCCATCCACGTGACGGAGAGATATTCTCTGGGCCCACTCGGTAATGCACATTCGATATCGCTTGCAAGCAAGGGACTAAGGAGTTAGTCACAGAGGATGTTGTATTACGGAACGAGTAAAGAGTACTTACCAGGAAACGAGATTGAACTAGGTATGGTGATACCGACGATCAAATCTCGGGCAAGTAAAATATCGTGAGACAAAGGAATGGAACATTCGACATCGTGGTTCAACCGATAAATGATATTCGTTGAATATGTGGGAATCAATATGGACATCCATGGTCCCGCTATTGATTATTGATCGGAGAGGTGTCTCGATCATGTCCGCATATTCCCGAACCCGTAGGGTCACACACTTAAGGTTCGTTGATGCTAGGGTAGAGAATGAGATATTAATATGGTGAGACCGAAATTTTGTTCGGAGTCTCGGATGGGATCCAGGACGTCACGAGGAGCTCCGGAATGGTCCGGAGATATAATTTCATATATGGGAAAGTATTTTTAGGGTTTCGGAAAGGTTCGGGATTTTTTCGGCAGAGTTCCGGAGAAGTTCTAGAAGGTTCCGGAGGGTTCTAGAGTAGGGCCCACTTATCCCGGAGGGGTCCACATGGACCAAGGGTACTGCATGAACAGTACACACGTGAATAGTGTCACGTGAACAGTACCCCCCCTTCCTAGATGGATAAGATCGATATCCCTTAAAAATAGGAGATCTAAAGATAAAGGAAAAAGGGGAACTTGGGAGGCAAGTTACTGTTCATGTACTGTTCACGTGAACAGTACCTAGCCTATATAAAGGGGGGGGAGGGCTGGGCGCAGCCCCCCTTGAACCCTAGCTGCCAGCCCCTCCCTCTCTCCCATCTACTCCTCTCCCGCAGCTGCTTAGGCGAAGCCCTGCAGGAATTTCTCCACCACATCCACCACCACACCGTCGTGCTGCTGGAGATCTCATCTACCTCTCCACCTCACCTTGCTGGATCAAGAAGGAGACGTCATCGAGCCGTACGTGTGCACATCTCGGAGGTGCCGCTCGTTGCGGTGCTTGATCGGATTGGAACACGAGAAGATCCCTCTCGCGGCTGGGAGGTATAACCTAGCTGCGGGAGGCTGCGGGCTTCATCGACAACGGTCAAATTCTCCGCTGCGTTGACGTGTTCGTCGAGGGTATGTAGATATGATCTGTCTCTCGTTGCAAGCTTCTTCTAGATTGGATCTTGGTTTTCTAGATTGGATCTAGGTTTTCGTTTGCATCTCGTAGGAAAATTTTTGTTTTCTATGCTACGAATCCCATCACATAGCTCTCTACGGCGGCCGACATGCCTCTGACCCAGGGTGCTCATACAATAAAGATAGCACTTATGACACATTGATGTTACGCGATATATGGTGAGATGGCCCTAGTACTAAAGAGTTGCTCTACTAGCCCTATGTCAAAGCTACATCATGAACCTACGTCAAAGTGGTGAAACATGACAACATAAGCAAATGACATAAGTAAATGGCTCGAAACCCATGGCAATATGAAATCAGGGTACCCTCAAGACCTCCCAAGCTAGCACCTCCGGCAAGGATGGCTAAGACGTGGGAGTACCTCGTTGCAGCAACCTCAACCTGTTCCACCTCGGAAGAGTCTCACAAGCCCTAAGCATCGACGCACACGGGGGAGGGACCGATGCCTCCTTGAACTTCAACTTCATCAAGATGCTGTAGACCTCAGTCGCATAAGCCGAGAGAAGAGTGACCACCTCAAAGTAGGAAGATGACTGAAGAGAGGGAGCACCAATAGTATGAAGGTGTAGAACCACAACCACCTCAGCTTGAATAGTAGGTGCCACCAGATATGCACCCATCCTCTCCACATCCTCCTTCACCATCGTTAGGTCCCCCCAGCCATGGCAAGCTGCAAATTGATAGTCACTAACTCCTCCTCAATAGAAATGATGTTCACAATCTATCCCCTCAGCTCCTGCTCAGCTCAGACAGCCCACTACTATATTGCCATGGTTTGCCCCTTAGCATGCTCTCCCCTTAGGGTCATCCTTGCAAACGACCACTCGAGGTCAAAAACAAAGGAGCTTGCTTGCCATGTACAGCAGCTTGCCCTTTAAATGAAGGAGCTTGTCTTTAGCTTGCCTCAAGGCCTCTTGGACCTTCTCGCGGCGTGCCTTCTCAGTGGCTAATTCGCCCTATGCTAGCATTGCCAGGGATCTCTCAATGTCCAGAGCGAAAGCAAGCATCTCCACCTTGTCCTTGCGGACTGGGATCATCTCAATCTACTGAACAAGGCCCTGAACCTGCACGAGAACAATCAACCAAGGTAACTTAGGTGAACTCACCGTTGGTAGGCAACACATACCCCACAAAGCACTTGGAGTGGATCGCCCACGGCACTCTCCATCTCTCCAATCTGAAAAAGAACTCCTCTAGTTGCATTGACCGCTCCTCGTAAGGGATTGGGCGCTCCTCCTTGTCACCTAAAAGAACACAAAAAGGAAGTTATAGGTCAGCCATAAAGGAATGACAAACAAATAAAAGGGGGTTAATTATGCTTACCCGCTATCCCAACTTCATCCTCCAAAGTCTCACAAGCGTGAGCAATGTTAGAGATCTCCTCCTCGTTAGTTGGAGCCGTCGGTCCGCCGTGCGAACCACCTTCCCGAGACCAAAGAAAGACGAGACCATTCGAACGCTTGACGGGAGGAGGACGACCACAAGAGGAATGCTCAACCATCTTATCCCTCATAGGAGACCTCCGCTCGGGCAAGTCAACAGATATGGGGGCTGGGGGGGGTCCAACCTCCTCAGAGAAGTCACAAGAGGAATGCTCAACCATCTTATCCCTCATAGGAGACCTCTGCTCGGGCAAGTCAACAGATATGGGGGCTGGGGGGTCCAACCTCCTCAGAGAAGTCACAAGCTTTCCCGGCTCAGGCACTGGCAGATCCTTCCTCTTACTCGAAGGTCTCGGGGGTTTCGGCGGAGGGTAGGGCAAGAGAAGCATCACACACTTCACTACTCTTCCCAGGTTGTCCCAACACTTGGAATCAACTCCCAACATGTAGGGTGTCGCCAGGCTCGCTGTACGCCCCCAGGCAAGTGAAGGTGATGGCCAAGAGAGGATCCTCTCTTGCAGGAAGCATGATCTTGAGGCACTTCACGATGATATTGTGACATGCCTTCTCCTTCACGACGGCTATATACACCTTATGCTCCTCAACGTTGTATGGACCTATTAGCTAATCTGCCCTCTCCTCCGCCATCTCATGAGGAAAGGCAACTGAAAAGAAGAAAAAAGCCGTCAGTATCCGAAATCACATGATGAAACAAAAGGAGGCATGAATAGGAATACTCACAACTGTCAATGGTGCACGAAGAATGAAAGCCATAAGGAATCCTCAATTCCTTATTCATGCGCGGCTTCATATAGCCAGATACTCCGGGGAGTAACCTAGATAGTCCGGGCAGCTGTTTTTCCTGCCAACGGTTAGTTATTTGTGACTGGGTTATTTATACCCCCGCTCTCCCTTACATGCCTAACTCTTTGCCAAATTATTTCCTACACTCACGAAAGTTTCTCCACCTTCCTCAAGCCTAAAACATTTGATTCTTGTGAGGGAGATCTCAAGTGAGTGATATGTTGTGATTAGTTAAGCACTAGAGCATCGAGTTCATCTCTAAGTTCTTCATTACGCTTATTACACTTGAAGATTGAGGTCTCATAGACGGCTTGGAGTCCTTGCGAGCTCCCAAGCTTTGCGGTATGCTTCAACAAGTTTGTGAAGGCTGGGATTCGCCTCCATCAAGGAAAGAATCACCAAGAAGAAGGGAAGAGTTGCTCTGTGCACCTTCTCGAGGGATAGGCTTGAAAGAGAACTGGCTTCGATCTTTGTGACCAAACTGCTCAACAGAGACGTAGGATTTCCCCAAGGATCCGAACTTCGACAACAACTCCACGTGTCTCCTTTGTTAATTTGTTCCACTCTTTAATTCCACAAGCTTTATAGTTCTAGTTTACTTGTTGTGCTTGTGTGTTGACTATCTAGTGGTGCTATATAGTTCTTGCATTAGAACATCTTTAGTTCTGCATAATTGCAAGAAAACTTTAAAATTGGTTAAAATTATTTAGTCACCTATTTACCCCGACATCTTAATCCTTTAATTGGTACACGAGCAAGGTCTCTCTTTCTGGGCTTCACTGCGTAGAGAAAACAAGATGCTGGACAGTTAATTGGAGGTGGCTAGTAGGCAGCCTAGTGGTAGTGGTAGTGGTGGTGGCAACTACAATGATGTTCCTCCACCCAATAGCTACAACAGTGGTCATTCTTATGTTGGTGGCTCATCGGGTAGAGCACCCCACTTTGATGGGACACACTGTATCTCATGGAAGCACAAAATTGTGATGACCCAATCTTGTAACCATGTTATACTGAAACCCTCAATACTTACTATGAAATAAAGTGCTATTCATTTCATGGCATTTCTACATTGGGAATAATTAAAACAACTCTAATTTAGAAATATAGAAATTTTGACCTAGAATCAACTTAATAAAAATATTGAAAACAAAAGTCATCTAAAATCACCTCCGATAATTCTCATTTGTCTAATACACCTTCAAGAAGATCTGTGAAATTTTCATGTGATTTGGAACTAAATTGTATATTTGAATCAAGTGTTATTTAAACAAGTCCCAAAATGGCACAACTGTAATATATTAATTGGGTGAATTTTCCATTATTCAAAATTATGAAATTTTGTATTGGTAGCTCATTTCTCTTGTAGAACCCAAATATTAATGTTTCATAAATTCTTGGAAATTATTTTACCTACTTACATCAAACTTAAATTAGGGTATAATTGGACTTGTATTTAAATAATAGTCAAATATGACTTAGTTTAATCTAAGGAAATTCATATAGGTCATAAATATAGTAAGGACCCTCTTTGAATTTTTAGAGGTGTAAAAACCTAGTTTTGAATCCTTAATATAAAACATAAAGAAAATAGAAATACACATAAAAAGAAAAAGGCAAAACCCTTCTGACTCGGTGAAATCTTGGCCCAGCTTCCTAGTGTCGCAGGCCGAGCCCATCTCCTTCCCTGATACCCACGCTTGTGTAGCCCTCCTCTCTTTCTCTGGCCTACCGGCCCCACCTGACAGGCCTCTTCCACACGCGCCCTAGCCATGTGTTCGCTGTTGATTTGCTCCATCGCCAACGTCCATGCACTTGTGTACGCGCATGCCTCCTCCCACTACCACATTGCTTGTTTGTCACCAACGGGCCGTTGAGGCTGACAGCGTGTCACGGTGGTCAAACCCCACATTTCGGACATCACCCCTTTCCATCCTTTCTCAATCTCATTGTCTTCTCTCTCCTGTTTGTCTCGTTGTCCCCTCCATTGCATTCCTCTCGCTCTAGCACATCTCCTCAAGCAAGAATCGCTACCTGCCGTGGAGTTCCTCGCCCAAGAACGCGCTTAGCATCGAGAGCTCCATGAGCATCGCCATCGGCACTGTCTCACCAACTTACATCTGACTGTGAGCGCTCTTCGTGGACCTTGTCCTTTCATTCTGTCTTTTCCCTCTTAACTCACTCATGTGCTTGCTTGGCCTTTGACCCAGGAAACCAACCAGGAGCACTCCTTCATCTCCGACGCTGGCAGTTCTCCGCCACAAGCTGCCTCCTTGCTCTTGTGAGTTACGAATCAAACCCATGTCCATTTGGGGATCCTTACACTCTCCTCTAGCGTACTAACCCACCCTTACACTCTCCTCTAGCGTACTAACCCACCCATTCGCCTTTCTATGCACCGGAAGCCTCCATCTTCATCAAGCCGCGAGCTGCTGTCGCTATTGATGAGGAGAATCTCGCCATCGACCTCCCCGAGGCAGCCAACACCCAGAACGTCTATAGGAGGACCGTGCAAAGCTTCTAGACTTAGGAATTAGACCTGAGCACCTCTCACTTGCTTCCATCTATGACTCTAGTGGCTCGCCACCTCGGGTCCTTGTCACTACTGTGAACCAAATGCTGATAGCCTCCACCAAGCTCATCGTTCGCTTCTCGGTTAGCTCCTGCTTCTAACAGACCCACTCCCTCCTTCTACGTCCCTCTGAAACTCCAATTCTGATGTTCCCCTATTTTGGCCATCGTTGGGGAGCGTTGCACTGCCGTCTCTGGTGATCAGCGCCCCCTTTAACCGTTGGGATGGATTCGCGTAATTCCCATGAACCCAATGTGAAAAAGGCATGCAAAACGATCAAGTGGATCATCACGGCGACCTCGTGTCACCGTGCATGCGTGTTCGGTCTCATAGACGTCTAGTCACCGGTGACCTGATGCATGGGCTCAAAAAATTTAGTCCGTTAAATACTTAACTAATGTCTGTATGACACGTGGGCCATACCCTATCAGAAACCTAATTAAATTGTGTTTAAACATCTCTGAGAATGACATGTAGACCCCTCAAGTAATGGTTAAATGATGTTTAAATCTGCCATGTGGGCCCCGATGTTCAATGAGACATTAGCCCGAAAGGCTTAATTTAACCTATTCTGATAATATGACATGTGGGCCCAACAGTAGTTAGACCAGTCAAACTTGACTAGACAGCCTTCACTTTTATCCCCACATGTCAGTCTTAGAGAATAGCTGGAGTTGAGTACAAAATTACTTCCTGTTTAAATTTCAAAAATAAAATCAGGAAATTCAAAAAGTCATAGGAAATTCATACTAACTACAAATGAGGTGCAACTTATATAGAAATTCATGTTTAAATATGTACTGTCTCATGATACCATTTTTGTAATATTACTGTTACACAAAATTGTAACTTAACTGCTATGTTAATTAACCCTAAAATGAGTTTAGAATTTAGAAAATTCATAACTTTTAATCTAGGACTCCAAAAGAAGTGATTCCAGTTGCATTAGTATCAAAATTTTATTTTTCATGTTCTAGGATGCATTTAATTCATCATATTGCATTTTAAAATTCTGTTATTTATTTATTCCCTCTTTTCAGTGTTTTCAAGGGTTTTGGTGTTTCTTTTTGGTAAGGCCTGACAACGGGGCATTGTACGAGTGTTCCTTGGTAGGTGTTATGACATTAATTTTGAATAATGAACTATGAAACCTAATAAGTGAGATACAAGAGCCGGGATTTTATATCAACAAATGGATCAATAGGCGACATGAGCGTATGCACTCAATCGTCCAATTGATACCAGTGTCATTGGTATACTACCCTTTACCCACGTTGGAAGTGTTATGCAAGAGTGTTGGGTAGTTATAGCCGGCCAACTATGAACTAACAATACTTTAGAACACTTCTTGAATTGAGAAAGAATGGATTAAGTCTTGGTGGACTAAAGGAATTGATGAATCAAGCCTTCGTGGACATGATATAGTGAAATGATTGAAATACTGTGAGATTTCATATATTTTTCCTGTTCTTAAATATATGGTTTAAATCTGAGAATTGATGGATATGATGTACACATGTTGGTGCTTGCATTTCTTTCATGTTCATCTATGCCATGTCACTTTGTGAATGAATTACTTTTATAGTAGTTTACTATATGTGTCATGTCATGCTTAAGTTAATTGGGATGAGCTTAAAAAGCATCTTGCGAGGATGAAAGTACTCACTATAATTCCACTCCTAAAATGTTGCAGGTGATCCTAGTGTAGGCGAATACTATGACACCAAAAATGTTGAAAGCATAGTTTGGTTTATCAGTTGAATATGGGTTTTATATGGATTTTGAGAGATGGTAGTGGCTGCCATCTCTGGTACTTGCATAAGTTTTGCTGCTGAACTTATGTATATTGCACCTGTATCGATCTTTGAGTCCATTTACTTATAAATTAACTATCTGCTCCAATGTATGTGATGTGAACTATGTATCTTGTAAATATTTCCTTAGAGTTTGTGTTTTGATGATCAAGTTGTTGATATGACTAACTCATACACCATGTCTGTATGCTTTGAAGTGTATGCAGCAGCCGTAAAGAGTTAGTGTCGGTCTTATGTTCCCTAAGTGACGATGACATAGCACCCGGATATCGTCAAGGAGGGCAAAACTGGCTATCCAGACATAGGGTGGGCCAGGTCGACTACTCAGAGTCCGACTACAACACGGGGGTGCATCATCGACTTGGAGTACAAGACATGGATACGTACCTGCCCAGAATCCCGGGTGGTAGTTGTAACCGATTAGGAAACATATCTGTAAGCCGATTCGGACTCTTGTAACTCTATCCCGGCCGCCTATATAAGGCTGGGTAGGGATCCCCGGATGGGGAGACAAAAAATAGAGCTCTCAGATCATCTGATCATAGGCATAGACACATACCCTCATACGGGATACATCAATACCAGCCACCAAACACAGGACGTAGGGTATTACCTCTTCTTGAGGGCCTGAACCTGTCTAAATCTCTGTGTCCCGTGTGCACCCATCTAGATCTGCTACTCGTACGCTGCCCCATATTCAGTATTGCTGGAATAATACTCCGACAGTTGGCGCGCCAGGTAGGGGCTGTGCGCGTAGAAACAGATCCAGATGAGTTTCTTCAACAACGATGGTGACTTCGTTCCGGGCCTGGTCATGAGCTTCGACCCCCGGACCTCCGCCGCCGCTCCAGGATAAGCTCTCCGATTCGGAAAGCTCGACTTCATCGCCGACTTGCTTGGCAGGCTCTACCTCGGCGATTCGGCTTCCAACCAGTTGCCCGGGGGCTTCATCGCCGACTCCAACGCCGACTTGCTCGGAAAGCTCCACCTCGGCGACTCGGCTTCCAGCCAGTTGCCGGGGGGCTTCATCGCCTTTAGTGCTCAGAACCTCATCCGAGTTGACTACTTCGGCGATCAACTCCAACAACCTGATTGCGCTCGAATCGGATCTACTGCTCGGGAACGGGTCTTCACCCATCGAATAGAGATCCCGACTGGTTGATACGATCGAGTCCCTTCTACCCGTCCTCGACTACGACTCGGACGGCTTCAAGGGTTCGGGAAGCCACAATCCTTCTCGGGAGGACTTCATGGTGGACTCGGATGCGCCGTACGTTGCCGCCCGACTACGCCCGGGGGCTTACCGAATGAAGGATAAAAACGGCAACCTCGTCACCAACGCTTGGAACATTGAACAACTAAGTCGTTCCTATGCTTAAGCTTTGTATTTTCATATTTTAATTATGAATAAGTGAATAAATATTTCTTTGCTCCATCCGAGTAAATTTTGGGGTTCCCGACTGGCCCGCTATGCGCGCTCACGGCTACTCATAGTGGACACTCGGGGGCTACACCACACTGGGTGCGCCTAAACGCACTCGGGCTCCTCTCTTTCAACAATTATTTTAGTACTGTGTAAACAGCCCGGCGTTAACTCTTCGTCTTCGATCGCCGGTCTACGCCACAACCCTACGCTACACGGGAAACAGCCCACGGCTAATCTCAACGCAATGGGGGATACGACGGGTCGGCAAGAGCACACACAAAGGGCTAACTTACACATGAACGAATCTTTACGAAAGAAGAGATTAATAAACATGACACAAGTTCACCAAAACATGCAGAGTCACACTCGGACTTCCCGAGTACTTAACATGCATTTGCGAACGGTTCATATATTTATTCCTACTTCCACAGGTTAGCGCGGTCGGCGAAGGCGTTTCGCTGCAGCATGGACCTCCTCCTCCTCCATCAGCCTCAAGAAAATCATCAAGACCCTCCGCTCGGTTCCACGAACCGAGTGGAGGCTCGGGGGCTACACCCTCTGGGTGCACTGTTCGTGCCCCCAGAATGAAATCTACAACAAAGAACCTCTGTCCGACTGCTCTAGACGGACATCGAACAACTCAGGACCGAAGCACTGCAGCCTGTATTCTGGTTCTGACAAGAATTCCGAGGGTATTCCCCCAGAGGGACACTAGCTGGACCTGAGCCGCTTGGGACACCAGATACCACTCGGGAATTCAGTCGGGACTCATGAGGTTCTAAAGTCCCTCACATTCTCCCTGCAAGTGATGACGAGGCCCGCTCAGGCGGATGCCACTCGGGAAGCCTGCCTAGGGGAGAGGGCAGAAGCACTCGGCGTAACCAAGACAAAAATCAGCTACTCGGGAAAGGACATAAGGACCCTCCACTCGGTTCTTCGAACCGAGTAGAAGCTCGGGGGCTACACCCTCCGGGTGCACTGTTCGTGCCCCCAGAGTGAAGTCTACAGAAGCAGCCTCTGCCCGACTAATCCAGTCGGCCGAAGGCTCGGGGGCTACTGACGATGACATAGCACCCGGGTATCGTCAAGGAGGGCAAAACTGGCCATCCAGACATAGGGTGGGCCAGGCCGACTACTCAGAGTCCGACTACAACACGGGGGTGCATCATCGACTTGGAGTACAAGACATGGATACGTACCTGCCCGGAATCCCGGGTGGTAGTTGTAACCGATTAGGAAACATATCTGTAAGCCGATTCGGACTCTTGTAACTCTATCCCAGCCACCTATATAAGGCTGGGTAGGGATCCCCGGATGGGGAGACAAAAAATAGAGCTCTCAGATCATCTGATCATAGGCATAGACACATACCCTCATACGGGATACATCAATACCAGCCACCAAACACAGGACGTAGGGTATTACCTCTTCTTGAGGGCCTGAACCTGTCTAAATCTCTGTGTCCCGTGTGCACCCATCTAGATCTGCTACTCGTACGCTGCCCCATATTCAGTATTGCCGGAATAATACTCCGACACTAAGTGTGATCACCGAGGTTTAGTGACTCACGAGCTGAGATGCGTTGCCCTGCTAGGCTAGGATGTGGTGACTCTGTCCCAAGATCCTCCAAAGTGATCGTCCTTAGTGGTATGCGAAAAGGGCACTGTCTTTAGGGTTTTGGAATTTATTTGGTTCTTGAAATGCAAACTGTTGATTGGTCTTACACCAGCTATGAGTCATACAATGGGTTCGCATGTTGACATGGGTGACTGAGAGCCATGGACTTGGTGAGTCATACGAAATGTGCTGTATGTAGACCGGGTTTGGTCTAGACCCTAGACCGTTGTGAGCGCATATGAGTGGTGTCTCGTATGGTTAATGGGTAGGGTCACCGACTGCAGTAAGTTGCTACCTCACTTAATTGATCAAAATCCTGTGCCCTGACAAAAATGAAAATGTACCTGATCTCCATTAACCCCACCATTTGGTGTATAGTGCCAAATGGTTTTACAGTGGTCGATGAAGACAACTCCACGCCCGAAGAAGATCGGCTCATTCATGGCAATGCTCAAGCTGTCAGTACCATCTTTCTAGCTTCGAGTGGAGAAGAGTTCAATTAGATGTGCTAAGTTGAGAGTGGTAAAGAAATTTGGACCACTCTAAGGAAAATACATGAAGTTACTTCAACCATTCGGGAATCATGACTTGGGTTGTTGAAGGGAAAGCTTGACTGCTTCGTCATTGGAGATCAAGAGGCTCCAAGTGACATGTGCACTCGTCTTAAAAATCTCGACAATGAGACCAAGGGACTTGGTAGCAAAGAGATGACTGACAACTACGTGGTCAAAAGGATGCTTCGTGCAATTACTCCCAAGAACCGCACTTTAGTCACCCTCATCCATGAGAAGGACAAATTTGGTAAGCTCATCCCACATAATGTCCTTGGAAGGATTATGGCTCATGACTTGATGGATGAAGAGGCTCAAGAATTTGTGCTCTCAATAAACCAGCACAAGCTCAAAGAAGACCAACATTGCTTTGAAGGCCAAAAGTGAAGATGAAGAGAATGTCCAAGACGAAGAACCGCAAAAAGGTTTGTAAGAAATGGCTCCAATGGTGAGAAAATTTGGCAAGATTCTCAAGAAGCATGGCTACAGCAAGAGTGGCAAGAAGGGGGCAAGTTCTGCGGTAAATCAAGAAGAGTGGCTATGGCAAGAATGTGGTGAACCTGGCAATTTCATCAACAAGTATCCTAGCAAGAAGATCAAAAAAAAGGAAGGATAATGGGTACAAGAAGGAGTACCATAAGAAGGGCAAGTTCCACAACAAGAACTACAAATCACAAGCTCATATTGGTGAAGAATGGAACTCTGATGACTCCTCCTCGTCCGACTCTGATGATGATGAAGATGGGATTACTGGACTTGCCATGGCCTCACCATCACACTCCAAGACTCTATTTGAACCATCAAGTGATGAAGCAGACTCACCTTGTTGCTTCATGGAAAATGGCTCTAAGGTATCATCACCTACCAAACTCACTTCATATAAGTTTGATATTGGTAGTGAGCATCATATAGATAGTGAAGATGATTTGCTTGATGATGACCTTCTAGGTGAAATAAATGAACATGACTTGCCTAAGATCATTGATCTTATATCCACCATAGAAAAACAAGAAGCTACTCTAGAGAAAGAAGAAGATTTGCTTATTCTTGAAAAATATAAAAATGTCAATCTAAAGAAGGCTCGCACGAAGGAGAGAGTGAAAAATGAGGCTTTGTGAAATTTTTCATGGATTACAAACTCTCCAAAGCCAAAATTGAGAAGTCTCATAAGTGTCTCAAAGAGGATTACAACCAACTAGAAAAAAGGTACCTCAAACCAAGGTGTTCTATGAAAATCTCTCTCAAACTCATGAGAAGCTCAAATCTACTCCCTATCTTGTTAATTAGTTGCCTAGTGTTCTAAATGTGACACTAACTCTATTCTTGATGAAGCATCTTTGGTAAGTGAGAATGCCAAGTTGAAAGCTCAACTTAATATTAGGCTAGTCAAGTGTCTCATGAGTAGTAAGGGCCTCAAGCAACTATTGAGCCATCAATTTGAGAACTTCAACCATGAGGGACTTGGGTTCACTCCCAAATTCAATGACAACAGTAAGGCTTGGTTGTCTCACCAATAATTCAAGATGAAGTTCACTTGTGCCGAGGGCAAGTATGTGGAGATATCACACTTTGATGGGCATGAGACAAAGACACACCAATTGAGTAAAACAATTGATGGCGGTGTGTTTGATGCATCCTATGTGCTAAATATGTTGGCCTTAGAAATAGTGGCTTAAAGAAGAGCGCAATAGTGGCTTAAAGAAGAGCACTAATTGGGTGCCCAAATCTCTTGTCACTAACATTGTAGGATACGTGAAAATTTGGAACTTAACTCCCAAGCTTAAAAACTTGTCTTGTAGGACTACACCTCCGGTGGCAAATGCTAGGTGATCGATAGTGGATCCACAAATCATATGAGCGGAGAGAAGAGTATGTTCTCACAATTCAGAACTGAAGGGTCACTACATGAGAATATTGTATTTGGTGACAATGCTAAGTGAAAGGTAATCAGTCTAGGTAAATTTGCTATATCTAATAATCTTTCTATTTCAAATATGCTACATGTTAAGTCGTTGAATTAGAATTAACTCTGTCTCTCAAATTTATGCATTTGGCTATAATTTCTTATTTACCGATGTTGATATGATGGCCTTTAGAAGGGATGATTCCTCCTTAGTCTTCAAAGGTCGCCTGAAAGACAAGCTTTATCTTGTGGATTTCACTTCGGATAAAACTCGCCTTGAGACTTGTTTGATGGCTTACTCTAGCATGAGGAATTTGAGTAAGCTTCTAAAGGAAGAGCATGTGTTAGGACTAATGTGTGTTACTTTTGATAAGGAGAGCAAGTTAGAGCACATCACCCCGCCAATAATATCATGACAATGACGAGACCATTGGAGCTACTCCACATGAATATTTTTTCTCCTATCACATAGCTAAGCATTGGAGGTAAAAAATATAGCTTAGTTATTATTGATGATTATTCACACAACACTTGAGTGCTCTTTTTTAGTGACAAAGGCGACATGCAAAAGAACTCCAAGAAATTTGCCAAGCATGCACAAAATGAGTTCAAGCTCACCATCAAGAACATCCGAAGTAACAAAGGGATGGAATTCATGAACACGCAAGTTGAAGAATACTTAGATGGAAAGTGATCAAGCATGAATTCTCATCACCATACAATCGTTAACAAAATGGCATGGTAGAAAGGAAAAACCAGACATTAATAGAGATGGCAAGGACTATGCTAGATGAGTAAAAGAGATCCGACCATTTTGGGCAGAAGGCATCAACACTGCTTGCCATCCAACAAACTAGTTATATCTCTACTGCCTCTTGAAGAAAACTCCATATGAGCTACTCACCAAGAACAAGCCGAACATCTCATACTTTCGGGTATTTGGTAGTAACTGTTTCATATTGAACAAGAAATCTATATTATCTAAATTTGCTCCTAAATGTGCTGAAGGTTTCATGCTTGGATATGGATCAAATTTACACACTTACCGAGTCTTCAACAAAACCACTGGTTGTGTTTTGGAATCGTGTGATGTGCAATTTGATGAGTTTAATGTCTCGCAAATGGAGCAAGTTAATCCAAATGATGTAGCTGATAAAGATCCATCCTAAGCGATCAAAAATATGTCAATTGATGAGATCAAGTCATCGAAGACCTTGAAGACTCAACCTACTTCAACATTCGTCGATGCAAGTTGAGCTTTCCACCTCCATATCAGACATAAATGGACATGTGGAGCAAGAAGTAGAAGAAAGAAGATCCATTACACAAGCTCCACTTCATCCCCAAATTCATCAATGTGTTCAACGTGACCATCCCGTTGATTAACATTGTTGGTGACATGATCAAGCGAGTAATTACTCGCTAATGTGTTGCAAGATTTTGTGAGCATTACTCTTTTGTCTCTTGTTTAAGGTAGCAGAAGCACTTGATGATCCGGATTGGATAAATTCCATGCATGAAGAGCTCAACAACTTACATGCAATCAATTGTTGTCCTTGGTGGAAAGGACAAACCAAAACATCATAGGGACCAAATGGGTTTTCTGGCACAAGCAAGTTGAAGATGGTCAAGTCATTCAAAATAAGGCACAGTTAGTCGCGCAAGGTTTCACTCAAGTTGAAGGTTTGGAATTTAGTGAAATTTATGCTCCCATTGCCCGTCTTGAGGCCATTCGCATTTTCTTGCATTTGCTAGTCATCATGACTTCAAATTATATCAAAGGGATGTCCATAATGATTTTTTGAATGGTCCAATTTTTGAACTAGTATATGCCACTCAACCTCTTGGTTTTGAGGATGCCAAATTCCCCAGTCATGTCTATAAACTCCTAGAGCTTGGTATGAGTGCCCTAGGGATTTTCTAGTCAATAAAGAGTTTGAAGTTGGGAAGGTTGATACTACTCTATTCAATAAAAATGTTGATATGACTTGTTTGCATGCCAAATATATGTTGATGGTATTATCTTTAGATCAACTAACCTATCATTTAGTGAGGAGTTCAGAAAAATAATAGCCAAGAAATTTGAGATGTCAATGATGGGGAAGTTGCAATTCTTTCTTGGATTCCAAATCAAGCAACTCGAGGAGGGGACATTCATATGTCAAACCAAGCACGTGAAGGATATGCTCAAGAAGTTTGACACAATAAACACCAAGACCATCTGAACCCCAATGCAAACTAACGACCACCTCGACCTCAACAATGATAGTAAATCTGTTGACCAAAATGTATACGGCTCCATGATTGGCTCCTTGCTTTATCTTGGTGCATCTAGGCCAATAGGGTTCTAGTTTTATCTTGTTGGATATTTGGATTCAGACTGTGGGGTTGCAAGGTTGATAGGAAGAACACGTCCGAAACACGTCAATTGCTTAGTAGATCACTAGTTTCGTGGACCTCCAGGAAACAAAACTCTATAGTCCTATCCACCATAGAAGTGGAGTATGTCTCTGAGGGTAGTTCTTGCATTCAATTGTTGTGGATGAGGCAAAACCTTGAGAGATTATATTATTGATATAAAAAATGTGCCTCTTTTATGTGATAATGAAAGTGCAATCAATACAGCCAACAATCCCGTTCAACAGTCCTGAACCAAACACATAGACATCCAACATCACTTCCTTAGGGAGCATGTTGCTAAAGGTGATATAGAGTTGAGCCATGTAAGAATAAAAATAATTAGTTGATATCTTTAGCAAGCCTTTAGATGAGCATAGGTTTTGTGATTTAGAGCTCAATATCATCATTTCTCAAAATGTGGCTTGATATCTTGCATACTCGTCTGTCTTGCTTGTGTCTTTGTAGCTTAAAATGGGCGAATGCATTAAGAGGGAGTGTTCTGATCAAAATGTACACACGTAACTCAAAAATGTGAATACATCAATACTTTTGTAGATGCATTACTCTTATAGTTATAGTTTCATGCTCAAGAGGGGTGTGCTAAAAGATTGGAGATTTTTGGTGCTCAAAATGCTCAACTAGGACCGACTTTCCTTAAAGGTTCCACCAAAATTTCCTAAGAGATCACTTAAGTTTTACAGTTGGCCAGAGTGTCCATGGTTCTGGTCGGACTATCCGGGCAAGTAACAGAGAGGTGAGTTTTGGCCGGAGTGCCTGCCGGAGTATCTTGGTCAGACACTCCAAGTGTTTTACCCCTTTCTATTACCCTCCCCCCATGGAGTATTTGAGGTCCTGCCAGGAGTGTCCGAGATGATCGATCTCAAGAAAATCATAAGTGTTGGCATAGAGTATCTGAGTTGGATACTCTGGGCTTATATCGGGCAATCTCGCCCTTTCTGTTACCCTTATGGAGTGTCCCCAGGTTGTGTCCGGATACTCCAAGCTGGGTGACCCACGACACCGTCTGAGGGTTTGCAAGAGAGTTTATAGCTGTTGGGTTTCATATGGATGGATACTCCTAGGGGGAGGGTAACCTAGATACTCTAGGTAGCAGTTTTTTCATGCCAACGGCTAGTTTTTCGTGAGTGGGTTATTTATACCCCCACTCTCCCTTCCATGCCTAACTCTTTGTAAAATCATTTCCTGCGCCCAGAAAGCTTCTCCACCTTCCTCAAGCCACAAACATTTGATTCTTGTGAGGAAGATCTCAAGTGAGTGAGGTGTTGTGATTAGTTGAGCACTAGAGCATTGGAGTTCATCTCCAAGTTCTTCATATCGCTTGTTATTCTCGGAGATTATGGTCTCCTAGATGGCTAGGAATCCTTGAGAGCTCCTAAGCTTTATAGTGAGCTTCAAGAAGTTTGTGAAGGTCGGGATTCTCTACCCAAAAAGTAAAGAATCACTAAGAAGAAGGGAAGACTCGCTCCGTGCAACCATCTCGAGGGATAGGCTTGAAAGAGAGCCAGCTTCGGTCTTTGTGACCGAACTCCTCAACGGATATGTAAGATTCCCCTAAGTATCTAAATTTGGTTAATTCGTTCCACTCTTTAATCCCGTAGACTCTACATTCTAGTTTACTTGTGTGCTCGTGTATTGACTAGTATTAAGCAGTGCTCATATAGTTCTTATATTAGACAATCTTTAATTTCGTATAATTGCAAGAAAATTTTAAAATTGGTTAAAATTATTTATTCACCTGTTCACCCCTCGCCTCTAGGCCAACATCTTGATCCTTTAGAATCTAGGACGATCCCGTGACCTCGGGGCAAGTAACCCACATCTTCCAGCTTCCCCAAATGCTTGGCATCCATGGAAGTGGGCCTCAAGACATCATGGTAGAATTATGCCCCAAGAGACAATCCCTTGACCAATGCCTGGTCATCTCTTGTCTTACTTGAAGATTTCTTGCTCGCTACCTAGGACGCCTCTAGAGTGTCCCACAACATCTTGTCATGAGAGCGGTCCTAGACTTGCCCGATGACATGCTCGCCCTCTCAGAAGAACAAGGAGAACCATCATGAGCCATCTCACATGACAAAAGATGCGCAGAAAAGAAAAGGCCGCAAGGAAAATCTAGAACACAAGTGTCGCCCGGATCTTCATTCAGCTACACCATAGCTTTGACTAGCATCCCTCACTGTTCGTGGCCTGGCCCAGAAAAACTGGTCGCTACCCAACTCACCAAGCCAGCCTCCAACATTCCTACTGGGCCAAGTGTGGTTGCGCATGGGCCAGGGAAAAGGTGGCACGGGTGCGACCCATATTCCCTCGACTACTCCCATTGAGGCTCATCAACGTTTTGCCCATGTTTGCATGCCCCAAATAGGTTAACCTAAAAGCACTCTAGATGACCTAGGCCGGCTCCACCGATAACCACGGCCCACTGGGACAATTCCACGAGCAGTGCTGATTGGGGCCATCTCTCCTTCCCCTGGGTCGGTCCTCCCCATGAGCATCCAAGAGGAATGTCCAGGAGGCCCATGTGTGGGTGAAGCGCGGTTTGACAAGATCATGGCCCGCTCACAAGGCTTCACGGGCCATTATGAAGCACAAATGGGTTTTGGACCCAGGGGAACAAAAGAAGAGAAAAAAGAAAAAGAAAGAGAAAAAGGTGAAAGGAGGGAGCCGTGACCCGTCGTCGACCTCCCTCTCCGTGACGGCATGCAAACCCCAACAATGAGCACATCATTGAAATATGACATCCTGGGTGCCCCGGGAACCTCTCTCGTCCCTTCTGCTCAATGACACACGGGCACGAATTGGGTGCGTCCCTAATTCAGGCGGCGCTCCCTCGCCGCATCCTGCGCCTGAAAACTATGCCATTGCTAGAGAAACGATGATGCATACACACTAACTTCGCACCCCCTAACACGGACCATGCATCCTCACCACTCTCACAGTCATAGATGCACCCCCATGAGTAGCACGCCAATGGCGTCCCTCCTCCGCTCGAGTTCGCAGGACTGAACACGCTGACAAGCGCACAACACCTGGTGGCAAGCTCAGGACCACACCAATGGTGTCCCACCTCCTATGCTTCATTGGCTCAAGCTCGCTAGACCAAATGCGTTGCCAAGTGCGCGACGCACGGTGAGCAAGCCTACAGACGCACACGTGTGCAAGGCCACAACTATAGTGCCCCGTCCACTCTACTTCGTCATTCTCTCCAGCAGTGACGAAGCACACATCGAAAGAAACAAAACTCTGCTCACCTCAATATAGGCACAAGCTCGGTAGTGACATGTCTCTTTCAGGATCTCCAGGAGATAACTGAATGTAGGAGGGGCACAGTCGAGCAAGATGACGTCAAGCCGCTGAGAAAACTCCACGCCCCCAACAAGCAACCACCAGGCGCAACAGAATTCCCCCCTCATGCCTAGCCCTTCACTCCGCCCAACGGAAACTAGCGTGTCAGCCACTGCTCACTGGCTACTAGCCTCGTTGCCATCCTTAGTTGCCGCCAATGGTGTCTTCGGCAAGCCGAGAAGCAATTGGGTTGGAGATGGATTTCAACAAGGTCTCCTCCCTACCTTTATAGTTGTTGGGGTCATCCTCAATGTCCGTGCAGGTATGCTGGATGACAGCTAAGCACGGTATCCCATGCATCTGGCAGCCCCACCTTTTCGCTAGAAGACACCGACGTCGAAAGCAAAATAATGGGAAGAGGTGAAGGAAGGAAACCCTAGGGTGATCATGTGCGGGGAAAGATGCACCAAGGCTGTTGGATCTCACTAAAGCCCCCTGCTAAACATCGTCAGATCATGCCAGCTGAGCGCTCCTCTTGATGGGCCAAGTCTCGAGCCAAGCCAACGCGTTAGGTAGGCCTTCATGCGCTAGGCGGCCGACACCTCGGCCCAGGGAGAAAGACAGGATCACAGGCCAGGCCAATTTGCTCGAGGCTTGAGGATGGGCCGGACCGACCTCGCCCCAACCCATTTTGGAGCCAACCGGGCACCTCTCGCAGGCTAAAAAAATCGAGAAAACAAGGAAAAGAGGAGGAGAGAAATCCCCAAAAGAGAAAAAAATATGATCTTTAGGATCTAATTTTTTTTCTTGACAGAATTCTTTTTCTTCTACTTCCTACCAACAAGAAAGGCACATCTCCATCCTTAGCAGCCAAGACTAGGACAAGAAGCTGCCCACCAAATCAAGCAATTGATATTCAATCTCAGAGCTAGACGAAGGAGAAAATTCACAAGCATCTAAAGGTTGAACTGCAGCCATTCTCATGACTACAGCTCAAGGGGCTCTTGTTCAGATATAATTATTCCCATATATGCTGGCCAATGAAATCTTAGGTGGCTCCTATGTGGCATAAGATCAAGTCAACAAGACCGCTAAAAAGTCAAAGCATTGTCAAAGGAAGGCCTAAGAAGAGAGGAATTTACTAAGGAGTGTATGTGAGAGCTAGTCTACCATGGACTCATGCACCACCTCCTCTTCCTTAGTCCATCATGGATTCATGGACCATTTTACCCAAGATCATTTTTCATGGGTCTCTTGTCTATATAAACCTCCCATGGGAGATTAAAATCCATCACATAAATGAGAAATCTCATGAGAGAGCTCTAGGAACACATTGAGAAGTCACCGACAGCCCAAGTCACTAGCAAGACACGTACGAGACTCTTCTCTTAGGATTGTGTGAGACAAATAAAGAGGACTTCAGTCATCAATGTCTTTCTACTTTGGCCAATTATGGCTCTTTTTACCGGTAGTGGCTGCATGCTATTGGCATTGGCAGAGGTATCCGTGTTGGTGTTTATGAAAATCTGTTTGAAGTAATTAGTATATTCTTAAGTAGTATTATGTGATGGTAACTATCACTACTACAAAAACGATTTAACGGGATGCCCCTGTACAGACGGATTTTTGAAACCGTCTGTACAAATAGTATTACAGATGGTTCCAAAAGAAAACCGTCTGAGAAAATGAGTACAAGCGGGACGTTACAGTACAGACGGTTCCAAACTGGAACCGTCTGTATAAATAGCACAGACGGGTCCAAACTGGAACCGTCTGTACAAATCAAACAGTACAGACGGTTCTAAGTTCGGAACCGTCTATACAAATCTGTGAACAGTACAGACGGTTCTAAACTTGGAACCGTCTGTACAAATCAAACAGTACAGACGGTTCTAAGTTCGGAACCGTCTGTAAACAGTACAGACGGTTCTAAACTTGGAACCGTCTATACAAATAGAACAGTACAGACGGTTCAAAGTTTGGAACCGTCGATACAAAATAGATGAGGCAAGGCTAGTTGATACTCTGCCGCCGTGGTAGCGAAAACCGCAGATTCCTTGCCGCGGCAGGAAAGTGGCAGCGTTGGGCAGGGAGTTTGGCAGCTCTGATTGTCGAACGGTTTTCATGGCTGTGAGTGGGAGACACAACTCTACGTCTCCAGAAGTTTTGAGCCAATTCCGAGAAAGTCGACGAAACGACTGGTGGAAATCCCGGCCCGAAATCGAAGATTTTGAAAACGGCACCTCGACGAAAGTGCTCGGCAGACGATGTGATCAAGGTGGAAAGCAAGTCCTCGGCTCAAGCTAACTAGAGAAACAAGAATCACCCAATTCGGAGTCCGGGTGGAGGAGATATGCCCTCCGCAACATCACAAAAAGTAACGAAAAAACTTCCGGAGTGAAAAAGTCCTACTTAGAAGCTGAATTTTGAGGGTCAAGATGCGTACAGGTGTATACACGTATAGAATTTTCGGATGCGCCTCGTCGTTAGCTTCGATTTGAGTGGTCGTGGACCCAAAACGGACTCCGTATGAGAAAGTTACGGCCGTTTTACTAAAACCTCTCAAACTAGAGTTGGATCTAGACTCTAAAACTAGCATTCGGTGCTACATTACAGACGGCTCCAATTTGTAACCGTCTGTACAAATAGCACAGACGGTTCTAAGTTTAGAACCGTTTGTATTCCAAGTTTAGAACCGTCTGTACTGGTACAGACGGTTCTAAACTTGGAACCGTCTGTGCTATTTGTACAGACGGTTCCAAATTTGGAACCGTCTGTACTAGAAGCGTCCTGCTTACTCGTAGGGATTAGTTAAGAGGAAAGCTACTCAGTTTGTATCGCGTACTCAGTCTAGGTCAGCTGGCAACTCCCCTTGCTTGGACAACGCGAGGTTGCGGGATCGAATCCCGCTGGAAGCATATTGTGCGATTTAATTCCAGTGGTTGGATGGGACGACGCGGACGGCCGGATGAGACGCGGTTGAAGACTAGACACATGGCGCGTGGGGCCATATTTTTTTCTAACACGACATCACAGGCGGGTGCTAATCGAGTAGTACAGACGGTTCCAAATTAGAACCGTCTGTGCTAATCGATTAGTGCAGACGGTTCCAAACTAGAACCGTCTGTATAAATCGAGTAGTACAGACGGTTCCAAACATTGTACAGACGGTTCTAGTTTGGAACCGTCTGTACTAATTAATTTGTACAGACGGTTCAAAAACCGTCTGTACAAACCTGATTTGTACAGACTCTTTTGTACAGATGGTTCGAAAAACCGTCCCGCACGGGGTTCCGAACCGTCTGTACAAATGATTTCTATTGTAGTGTATTAGACACAAGAAATATTATTTCATGTGGCATTTATGTGTTGTTTCTGGTTCTACATACGAGGAGTTCACTCTTGACGAACTTTCTACTTTGGGTAGTAATGTGACTATGCCAATACCGATTGCTGGAGATTTTAAATTAGTTAGGTCTGCTAGTGAAAATAATATAGAAGATGTTAATCCAAGGCTGTAGGTTCGGTGATTGGATTAATGATATGAGATTAATGGAGATTATAATAGCTATTAGGTAGTATACTTGGGCTAATAACCATCATAATTTGGTTATGGCTGCTTTATATAGAATCTTTGTTTCTACTTGCCGGGTGGGACAATTTCCTTCGGCTTCCATTTCTGCATGAACTGGATGTGATAATACCCCTTTGATAATTTCTTGTGATCAAAAACATGCTCCTGTTAAAAAGCCTTCTACATTTGGAAATGGCGGAGCATTAATGCTGAAGCTCCTATATATGTTTGATTTTCTTGCTATGTTCAAAGAGTTTGATGCAAAGAATGTTAAGTGATTAAGGCCTGTTGCTCTAAACAATTGTAGTTTTATGATATTTTCCAAAAGTGTACCGATAGATTAGAAATGGTGGCTGATCATTTAATAGCTGCAAATCAAATTGTCTTCACTAGAGGAAGGTACATACTTGAGAGTGTTGTGTCTGCTCAAAAAAGAATACATGATTTGCATCATAACAAAGTGGAAGGCTTTTTTCTTAAGTTAGAACATGAAAAAACGTTTGAAGGCAAAGACGGTTTGGTAGTAAGCGAAGAGCATGATTGATGACTAATTCATAAGAGGTCTATTTGGTATTAGAATTAATAGAGAAGAAAGTTAATTTTTAAGACAGGGAAGTGTCCTAGGAAGGTACATCACTAGGATGCTTGTTAAAGCAGCTGAGCATAACTACATTTCTGTTCCTTTAACTAGATTATTGTCATGGTGGTGTCATCAGCATGCAATATACTGATGACATCATTTTATTCTAAAAAATGATGTTCAGAAAGCTTGGCATTTAATGCGATTTACTTTTATTTTCACACAACTGATTAGTATGTGAATCAATTTACATAGGTATGAATTAGTTCTTATTAATGTTGAGGAGCATCACGTGGCCACTATGGCTCCGGCAGAGGGATGAAACATTAGTGATTTCCCTCTGAGATACCTAGGACTGCCCTCACACTAGTAAATTAAGAAAGGAGTATCGACAACCTATTGTGGACAAAGTGATAAAAATAGTAGCTGGCTAGAGGGATAGATTGGTCTCATATAGAGGCAGATTGGTGCTTATCAAATCATGCTTAACGAGTATTCCCACTTATCTTCTTCTTGTGATCAAATTCCCGCCTTGGGCTATGCAAGCTATAAATTCTCAAATGGCCGACTGTTTATGGGATAACTACGAGGGTCACAAAAAAATATGATTTAGCAAATTGAAAGATGGTTAGTCAGGAAGGAATATGGAAGTATGGGGCACTACAAATCTTAGAGACCATAATTTTTGTCTCCCGGCCTCCTAGATCACGAGGTACTACCTAGATGAGCATAAGTTTGTGGAAGCAAATTGTGGACTTAAAGTATGAATCTAGTAACCCAAATATATTTGCTTGTCAGAATAATCAGATGTCATATTTTTGTAAAGGGGTTTGTGGGCTTGTAGGGCTGCAAAGCTTGGGTACAAATTAATGGATGATTCGTAATGGTAATTCTGTTAAATTCTGGGAGGATCATTGGTTTGGTGGCTCTTGCCCTGCCATCCAATATTGGGACACGCCTGCCCTTTTTAATGAGCAAACTGTTACAATGAGTGGGGCTTGGGATGGTAAGAACCTCAAATTAACCTTTAGGAGATGTTTGAGTGATGGGCTTATGCAATTATGGTATGAATTGCAACAAATTGCATCATCCATTTTTTTTTCAGATACCGATGGTATGTTTGTACTTTAATATTTACTCTGGACAATCCTTACATGCCGTCATGAATTGTAGAGGGGAAATGCCTGTCTTTATTCCCGTTTTATGGAAATAATCCATTCCACCTAGATTTCATGTTTTCCTCTGGCTGTTTCCTCACAATAAGCTATTGACTAGAGATAACTTAGCTAAAAGGCAAAATATGTCTGATAGACATGCTTTTGTGCTGAGTCTGAGTCGATAGCTCACTTCTTTTGACTGCTTGGTGGCCAGACTAGTGTGGGCTGAAATTTCACCATGTTAAGGAGACATATTCACTAGTACAGAATCGTTTATCCGAGACGCCTTATCCGAAGCGATTAGGCTAAAACGCCTCCAATAACTATATCTGAGATGGTTACCACAGTTCAATCGTCTCGGAAAAGGACTTCGGGAGCAACCGCCTCAGATAGTAAAGTCATTCGAGGCGGTTGTTATATCACAACCGCCTCAAACATATATTGGAGGATGTTATAAATACACAACTGCCTCAAATAAGGTGCATATCCGAGGCGGTTATGTATTTACAACCGTCTCGGGTGCGTTCAAAACCTGAAATTTCATAATCCTGCCAATTTCGAAATTTCAAAACCTAAAATTTTAGAATCCCGTGGGGTATATAATTCATCACACAGTGCATCTCTCCACTCAGATCTACATTCAAAATTTCTTCTTCTCTCTTCCACTCTCCTCTCCTCTCCTCCCTCCCCTTCCACCCTTCTCCTCTCATCCTTCCCATCAAAATCCACCTCAAGGAGCATCTTCTCTTCACGTCACCATTCTCCTAGGAACATGGCAGAGGCTACATGGGAGTTTTGCTTGGATTCGAGGTAAGGAAGGTCCTCCCAACTCAAGATTTATGTCTTTTTGGGCTCATTTTCGAAATATTCTTAATTTTTTATTTTTAAAATTTTTCTCATATTTTTTCTAATAGCTCTACTCCTTCACGGTTTGGAATCCACAAAAAATATTACATTTGGAGCTCACGAAGAAGTTCAACGGAGAGTCGAAAGATGCGGTTTTCCATTTGGAGGGACAAAAGTATGTTTTAGAGGGTGAATTTGGAGGTCAAAAAGTGGTCTTTTAGGTTTATCAGATGCGCCTCGTCGATAGCTTCATTTTGAGTAGTCGTGGAGTCAAAACGGACATCGTATATAAAAGTTACGACCGATTTAGTGAAACCCTACCTGACAGTGCCAGGTAGAGATTTTTTTAAAACAGCTGGTATCTTATCCGAGACGGTTGTATAATTGCAACCATCTCGGATATCAGTTATCCGAGGCGGTTGTATAATTGCAACCGCATCGGATATCAATTATCCGAGGCGGTTGCATAATCGCCTTCGATACATGCCCCATATCCGTGATCACTATTTGGAAGTGGAGATGATAACCACTTCAGATGATCTATTTTAACCGCCTCAGATAAGCTTTTCTATATTAGTAATTGATGCTAATTATGATTGCATTGCTTTTTACCAACTTTCCGATTCACCTTTGAAGATCCTAGATATTTTAGCTTCAGACGTGCTTCGTGTTTATAGAAACTGAGAAATGATTAACATTTCCAAAGAGCTAAATGGTTTCGCATGCATGCTTTTTGGCAAAGACTTTACATGATGGTCGTGAGTTGGAAGGTGCTGTGATCCACTATAGGGTTGCCGCTAATAGGACAATGTATCTTAACCTTGGAGGCCACGAAGCTGGAGGGGTCGAGACTTGCCTGGCGCGGAAGAAGCAAAGAACTCCTGGTGGATCTTGCATCACGCTGGACGAGTTCATCCTTTGGTCAATTGACCGCACAACAGTGTATCAAGAGTAGCTGTTAACTTTAGCTCGATGCGGCTGGTTGGTTTCAGTTTATCGGTTGTTGTAGTGCAGAAGTTTAATTTGCAGTTTCTAGTCCTGCTAGAGGTGTCGATTAAACTATACGAATGTGCTTACAATGTACATGCATGGAACATGGGCTTGTGCCCTCCTAATTTTAAAAATATTGGTGTTCTATGAAAGGGATGCTCTATATAGTTAACTTAACTATTTAATGATTTTTGGGCTTCTTTCTTAGGCTTCTTTTTTTAGTTTCTTCTGGGATTTTGTTTTTCCTTTCTTCTTCTTTGACATTCTTACTATCGAAGGTGATGGTTGATAGCGCCTTTGGCTTTGGCAGGGGTGCACTGGCTTTGCCAGGGCGTAACCGCTCACTGCACGTGGCCAAATGGAAACTAAGTTATTAAGAAGTGGGTAGCATTTTCCTAATGAATTTTCTTAGTCTTTATAATGAGCAACTTTCGGTCGTACATAGTTTGTACACCTCAGTTTTTCCATTTCTGCCATCAATCGTGTAGCATATTATCCCATTTCATATTATATTCAGTCTTGCAATCAATGTATTTGTAGCAAGCTCGCTTTGTCCCACAATCTTACACTTCAAATAATATTGAGTGGTAAAATATATGGACAATGTAAAAACAACCCTAAAGATAGTGATTTTTTCAAACCCCTGTAGCGCGTCTTTTTTCTCTACTACGTATATGTAAAACACGATAGTTTAGGTGTTTATCGGCTAAACTGGCATTAGATTTCAAGTATCCACATAATTAGACATCATAACCCCATAATTATAAGTGTCTTGCTTCAAAAAATTGCTGCAAACTCAAAACTCTCACCTTAATATCAGCAAAACAAGACCCTAGAGTATATTGCACACAAACACATCCACTTGTTACATTCCTTCCCAACTATATATGGATCTAATCTCACCACAATTAGCCAAATTAAGCAACAATAAGCCGATTAACAATGAAACTGGGGTTCGATTGGGTTTCAAGCGTGGGGTTGACAGTGGTAACTGTATGATGATACGCGCGCGATTAAGGAGGTTTTTGAAAAAAGTGGCCAGCTTGTTTTCGTGTGTGGGTGGTTTGCTTAAGTCAAGTATCCGAACAACATAGCTAGAGTGCTAAATTACTGAAAAATTGTCAACTTTTAGAGGACGCCTTTTTAAGAAGCTGCTAAACAAATGCTAGTCCATCTGATAGTACCAATAAGATGTTGGTGCTGGATTGCCAAAACAAGGAAACATTTGGCTTAGTTTTGTTTTGCCCTTGTTGATTTTTTGTTTTGTTTTTGTAAATACAGTAGATAAATTGCCAACTTTCAAGGGATGTCTATGGGACTGCGCTAAAAATAAAGGTATGAGCATGTTTCGAATGTTATTTTCTTATACATTGTGAGACGGAGAAAATAAAATTCCAGGTTTTAATTAGGGAGTGAAAAAACCTATGTCAGCCAAAAAATTCGGCCGAATTTGGAGACTTACGCCTAGATAGTTAGTTCAAATGAAAACCAACCTTATCTTAATAGAAGACACCAGTAACTGCATGTGTAGCTAGGGAGTGAAGGAGCCCATATGGGTAGGGGGTGAATCAAATGAAAAGCAACCTTCATGCAATAGGTCGTGGCGGGTTCCCCATGGATGCTACTCTCTTTTCCAGAATTTTGAATTTCTATTTAAATGATTTTCAAACAAAATGTCTGAATTTTTGTTCTGAAATTTCACGGACTCAGTTTCGATGTGCAGCGGTAAAAATATTAAAACGAAAAATAGGAACTATGGAGACATATTCTTTTTGTCATAACATACCTTGACATTTGAACAATGGCATTTAACAGTGAAAAAACTACAATAGTACCCCTTTCCCCTCTGTTGAAAATGACGGTAGTTGCAAAGTTTGAAAATCTAAGCTTCCTGTACAAACTGGATACACACAGTTGTATGTAAGCAAAACAAAAATCAAGTACTACAATACATAGAAAACCCCCTTTCATGCAAAGAGATAAATCGGAGATGAGTAGCCAAACTGGCTCTAAGCTGGCTGTACAAACAGGACACACGTACACAGACTTGTTCTCTCTTTAGCCTGCATCTGTTACAGTGAGGAAAAGCACTTGCTGCACAACTTATTCCCAGTCTAGGACACCAAGAAGACTGGTCAAAAAAAGAAAAAGATTAGTTCCAAGAAGAAGGTTCATCTTTTAACCAAGGACACAGCTTCTTATATATCAGTCAGTCTCTTGCTCACACAGCTTTTCTTTAGTCCTCATTCAGGGGGCACCTTTGGCTGTTCAAACCTACTATACTCTTGCAAGAAAAGAAGAGAGAGAGCAGAGGAGGTAGAAAAGAAAGAGAGGGAAAAGCATGCATTGGAGAGAATCCATGCTGCTTTGGCAGTTTGGAAGTTCTTTTCTTTCTTTAGCGCGGTCTCTCTGCGCCTTTTGTGTTGCTTCTGTCCATGGTTCTTGCTGGTTTACTGAAGTAAATTCACTGGTAGGGTTTTATGTAGAAAGAGGGTTTATAGAATGTAAAATATGTTTTTTAGTATATGAGAAAGGAATTTAATTTCATGTTCTTGAACATGAATTTGAGTTGTTCTTAAATTAAGCAACCAACTGATAATTATGTAACCAGACTTTACAATCTGTCGTAGATTCCTCCAAACAATTTTCCTGTTGCTAGCAAATGGTAATGTAATCTGCAAGTGGAGCATGCTAATGTGAAAATCAAAAGCATATTTAGTAAGCGGGTCTACTTTGCTTTGATGCAAGGGCACAAACTACAATGGGTTTCACATCTCATCACAAGATAAGAAACAAAGCCTGGAAATTATTGTTCATCTTATCTTTACCTATCCTCTATAGCAAACATGCAATGTGCTTTCCTCATCAATACAACAAATAGGAAATAGAAAAAGAATGGACGCTACTAAAAACATGTGCAAAGGAAGCGCTGAAAGAAAGGAGGTCATCTTGCCCATACTTTGCCAAGAACCTTTGATGCCTGAATTTTGTGAGAGGGAAGCTTGCTACTGCTCTCTTTACAAACCTCCATCAGTAGAGTGGCCTTTTGATTTTGCAAAAGCAAAAGCTTTTATGCCCAAAATCGTCTTAAATAGCAGTGCTTAGAACAAGATAGGCCACCTTCCCCTAGTTACACCAGCATCCCGGCCAAGACCCACCACAAGTTCAGCTCCTGTTTTTTTCCTCTCTTTCTTTCAACACAATGATCTGATCCACAGCAAGCACATTAGAAGTTTCCCTTTGACGGGGCGCATCGTGCCTACTCTCTGCCCGGCGATCTTCCTGACTCTCCAGCTCCCCTGAAGAATTCAGAGTCATCAGCTTTTGAAAATCAGAGGGAGAAAAGGAAAGCACTGGAACAGCCTTCAAGTGTTGTGTTCAAGGTGATCTATACTGCATCATTGGGCTTTTGATTAAGTAGTGATAGCTAAATTAACAATGGCATTGCACAGTGTACATTTTTGATTGCCTCAGATGCATGTTGCCTAATCATTTCAAGTATGATAAGTGCATTCTGGGTGCTCATTAGGAGGGTTTGAGTAATAGGCTTGCCTCTATTAAAAGGTTAGCATTAACTATCATCATGGGGAAGTGTTGGTGTGATGAGGACAAACAGTGTCGCCATCTTTTGTTATTGTTGTCATATCATTATTTTTGTTACACATTTATGCTAAACAAATTTAAATCACGCCTTTGAAACTTCGAAACCTAAGGCAATCTTGAAAGGTGACACCTCAGACAACTTGCATAACTATGTTCTTCTCCGTTGTTAGTGTTTTGGTGTTAAATGAGAATTCGCCTAGATCCATAAAAGCTTGGAAGTCCATTGAGATATAAACTTGATTGGTAATGCGAGATAACAAAATAAGAGGAGGAGAACAGAAAGAGCAGCACATGCCATGTTTGCATGCAAGAAAACTAAGTCACCTGTTGTGGACTGGATCCGGTCCATTGGGCACCCTCCTCTTGCTGCTGCTGAAGGGATCATCAGCCTTGAATTCCTCCAGAGTCCTCTTAGCCAATCCTCCATTGACTCCGATCATCCTTCTCCTACCTCCTACTACCGCAGCAGCAACGCTCACCGGCGACGGCAGTTTCGAGCCTCTCTCCACCAGCAATGACACCAAAACAAGACCTCCAAACAGGATGGCCAATGCCGCCATCGACGTCGACCTCGCAGACCTGCCCTGCAGCCTGCTCATGGTATCCTATTTTTCTGTTGCTTAGCACTGGCACCACCACCACCACCCCTCTATGAGCTTCTCATAGGGTGGTGCTGGTGCAACTGCAAGAATCCCAATGTGAGTGAGGCTACCTGTCTCTCTGTCTCAGCACATTATATTGTGGAGGCAGTGATGGTATTTGTGTTTCTTGCTCCTTGTTTTCTTCTGAGTTTTCTTTCTTCTTCAGCTTCTTCTGATCTGCTTTTGAAGGGCCTAATGTAGGGGGCAGGGTAGAATCAAAGCAAGTGAGCCATGCTTGCTTTTGTCCTTTGCCTTTTTCAGTTATGCTATTTTCTTTATTTTCTTTTAATCTCCTATGTCTTTGATCTTGGTTGATTAGTAAAAAAGTTCCAATAGCCAATAGGATTTTAAGGTGGCAAACTGACAGTGTTGCCTGATCCATAAGGATTCCTTGGTTAGAGGATAATTTAGATTACTTGAAAGCGTTCACGACAGAAGAAAGAATGGAAAGAAATACTCTTTGAGTAAATCTAGGCGGAGGCATGACAGATGAGAGATTACTCTGGTAAAGCGAGGACCAAAAAGCAACTCCAAAGTGAGAAGCACCCTGAAGAAATACACATCTGTATGCCACTACTTTCAGGTGATATGTCACTATCCTTTTGGACTGTGACTACATGTATTGCACTTTTCCTCCTCATCAACCCTAGAAAAACATCACTCTGATTCTATGCTCTGTTGATGTTCTCCTTGCAAGAGAGTTCCTCTTGCAATGACATTTTCATTACACTGGTGAAATATACTCAGATCCTTTTTATTCGACATGCCGTTACTTAGGTTCGTGATTTGTGAACTCGTTTTTTGCTCCTTTCTCTCAACGAATGGGACACGTGTGCTCTTTTAAAAAATATTTAAAATATTGAGGGAAAAAACTTGTTTTTTCTTTAAAGGATGAACTTGTTTTAGATGTGGTTTAATCTGCATGTTGGAAGCAAACGAAATTTCCTTAACCAAAAGCCAACTAGAGGCAGGAGACAAATCCATATCACTTCTATATTGTGGAAAGGGCCAAAGGAGTTGGTTATTTTTTAGACAGCCTGACACACTGGCTGTCCTGAAATCCACTGTTATGCAAACCAACAAAATTAAAGTGCAACAGGTAGTTGCATGCATGGCTGACAGTACGACATCTTCTGTTTTTACATCAGTAAATACTAAAATTACTTCACCTGCACTACATCACTTCATGCTAAAATTTACTTTACCTGCACTGCACCAGTACATATTAAAACTTCTTTCACCTGCACTTGCAGTGAACTTGAAATTTGAAAGCGTAAGGAAAAGAGGTGATTTTACTACTGTTCATCGTCCGAAAATTCAGATACGGCCTCATTTCATCTGAGAATAATCTATTTATGTACATACTAACTATTCAGCAAGTGACAACATTGCATCAAGAGAAAAAAAATGACGATGCTGCAGTTCGTCCGGCACTGACCAGCATGGGCAGACCGATAGGATGGTCCGGGGTCCCAAAAAATTGCAAAAATATGCAACCTGGTCCATATAGAAATTGGACGAAAAGTGTTTTTTCTCCTCTCGTCTACTTGTATTATATATTTTTGCAAATTTTTAACTTATTCGTTGAATTTGTAATATTTGAGACCTTAGTCTATGTATTGTATTTTTCCTAATTTTATCCTTGTATATTAAATTTACGGTATTTTAAAAATTAACGTGTCAATTAGACCATTCATTTAGAAAAAATCCTGGGTTCACTGCTGCTGACCACACGTGCCCTCAGCGATTACCACGAACATCGGGTTTTTCGCGCATTTGCACGCTGCATCCAACTTCGTACAACGCTCACTCTTCAGGACCAAAGGATGCTCATGGGACCTAGCGGGTCCGGTACGCCGTCAAAACGAAGGCTGAAGAGGACCACAGCGTCACCTTTAACAGGTTTAACTCCAGGAAATTAGCCTGGTTGAGACTGCGGGGAATCAATTTGCATTGGCAATGTGACAACACTTTCATACCCCACCTGGAACAAGAAAACGTCGAGAACATCAGATCTGTTTGGTACCTCAACGTTCACAAAAAGGGTCTCTCACCCCCTTTATCGACGGTGGAGAGATACTGAGCACCATCGCGTACCGGTGCTTCCCCGTCCTTGATTGACCGTGCCGGGGAACTAATGAAGCGCGGCTTGTACTACTGGCCATGCTCGTAGCGGTGTACCTGAATGTTCTTAGCATTCTCTGATGAAATCGGTAGCTACATGTCAAAGGAGCAAACACTCCAAATAAGAACCGATCAATCTCAAGCACGATCGATCACCTTCTGGAAGATACGTCCATGCCACATTCTGTTGGTCAATCCTACCGATCCTTCCTAGAACAAGGAGAAAACATTGCAATCACCCATCGGAATGACAGGATACATTGCATAGTAACGGAACAAATTGCTGACAATTGCTATTACCAATTGCCTAAATACTCACCACTACCAACAAAAAAAACATGGTCCCAAATGCAATGGGTACTACGCCAGAATATATCACCTGCTGCAGCGATGGATGGACGCTGGTCTCTGGATCCTTAGTAAGTGTTGCTCTCAGAGTTATAGGGGAGCCAGAAGCCAGTGGTCCAGTAACTGACGCTGGTCTGAAATGTTTACCAGCTGCCGGGGCGTTGCCGCGAGCAGATCCGTCTGATTCAGTAATTGCAATGTTGCAGCCAACACGAAGAACATTGACCTGTGAACATGCAAGGGGGCAGAGATTGCATCGATTAAATTTAGAGAGAAAGAGTCCTGCATACGATTTTGATTAAATTGCGCTTTTACTGCCTAGTTCGACACCTGTTGAGCATATTACCGAGTTTTGTAAATATTTGCACATCACACCGTATTATTCTATCAAAGTTATACTTTTTACCGGGTTCATATTTTTATCTGACCGGACACACAAGCTGACATCTTGGACCCACTCGTAGGAGTCGCGCTGGACATAAGGTGGCATCAATCTGTACGAGCAGTCCTAGATTGAGTTTACTACGGATAAATCGCCTAGATATCTTTTGTAACCAATTTAGACTCTAAACATTGTTATCGTCATGAAAACAACACAGAAGAGAAGGTATCGACAGGTCAACACTTAAAATGCAACAGTAATGGCCCATGTACAACGGCCTTATAGGAAGGTCGTCGTACACTCGATAACTTGCGGCATTTTGATGTTTTTTGAATAGGTTCGGCTGTCTCGAGAAGTCCGACCTACTCCTATGTCGAGGGAGGCACCTCGTGCGAGACTAGGCTAGCGACTCAGGCCGTTCGAGACTTCCCGAAGTCGCTCCTAGAGCTCCCCGTGCGAGAGTTGGAGCTCTGGGCCTCCCCCTTGAGATTTCTCATTGTTAGGGTCAATTTTTATATCCCCCATGGGGGGTTTATATAGGCTAGGGGTTCATGACAAAAGACTGTGGCTACTCTTGAGGGAAGAGAGGTGGAAGGATAAAATTGGTAAGTTGGTCCATGAGTCCATAGAGGACTAGGGAAGAGGAGGTAGCCTAGAGTCTATGGTGGACCAATTCCTTCATACACCCCGTGCCTTCTTTGTCTTGACTTTGTCTTGGAGTTGACTGGACTTTTTACCACATAGGCACCACGTAGGATGTTATTGGGCTGGCCCATTGTGGATTTATTATTCCCCAACAGGAGCCCCCTTGAGCTGTAGTAACGGTAGTGACTGCAGGTCAAATTCTTATATGTTTAAAACGTATACTTTTTCTTCCGGCTACGCCTCAGGTTCTTCCTTCCTTCTCTTCCTTATTGCCCCTTCTTTTGTCACTTTATAAAGAAAATCGTAGGAGAAAAGAAAGAAACGGGCTGCAATGGTGGCTAGACTTTGCCCTCAGCCCGCTGGGAGGGCCGGTCCGCACAGGGGACTAGGCCCAACATCCTTTCACGTTGGATTATCCCTCAAAGGGCAGCCTTCCACTCGCGGGCCTCGTAGGCCAAACGCAGTTGGCTCGTTGGACCACACCACCGTACCCGCTTGGTAGGCCGTCTCCCTACGCCCTTACTTGGGCCGAGCCAAGGCCTGCTTCGGGGAGTTTTGTTGTCTAGGAGGATCCGACGGCTCCCACTGAGGCAAATCGAGTGGATCGGACGGCGTGAGCATTTCTTCTTCAGGCCGGGTGTCAAGCTCGACCGCTTCTTTCGGCGTGTTCGTTGGGTTGCAAAAAAGGCGGAGGTCTCGGATGCCCGCCATGCTACCGCGTGTCTAACATCCAGCACTCCCGCACGGATGCCGAGGACATTCCTTTGTCTATAAAACGCCGGCGCATAGCTCGGTTGAGCCCGTGCTCCCCTGCCGTTCTTCCTGTTGAGGCTAAAGACTCCGTCGGTGGCCCTCGGGTAGTGACGGCTATATGTGAGGCCCGTCCGGCCGCTTCTTGCAGGAGGTCTTCTCTAAGAGGGAGGGCAGAGGTTGGCCAAGGAGCAACCCGTCGTGGAGTTGTAGGTGAGGCGCCGACGTCAGCTCCGGTGAGGTGGTTTCGTCTGGGTGGCGTGAGCGACCACGGGAGGAAGGGCATTCCGTTGCGCGTGGTGGGAGCTCGCTGGGGAAGCGGGGTCTTCTTGCCGACGGGTTGCCACCAGGGTTGGTACTGCCGGCGGTGTCTACAGCTCTTCCCCGGACATCTCCGGAGCCAGGTCGGCGTGCTGAGTCGCTGTCCTTGTGAGGGTGAGCGTCGTCCCTTTTTTTTGTTCGCGTGACACTTGGTCGACTTAGTACAGGAGTGGAGGATGATCGCGCTTGATCCACGTACTGCGGTGGTGATGGATAGATCACCGGTGACGAGCATGCTGTTGGCTTGACCAATGGAGAATGCAGCATTATATTTCTCCTTTTTTTCGATAAAAGTTGAAGCGCAGTGGCAGGGATTTGGGGCCCAACAGCACGGGTCAGAAGCATTGGGTGTGCATGGGCCCGTGCCTAGGCCGCTTCTTTGGGCCGCACTTCCGCGGCAGACTGGCGGGGCGTATTTTGGTGGGTTAATGGCACTACAGGTTCTTCTGGCCCGCTCTGGTGAGAGAACGGTAGGTGGGCCTTTCGCATGAGGTGGGGGGAGCGTGGTAGTCGGTCCTTGCTTGTGCAGCGTGGCTGGCTGGACCGCTTGCCTGGCGGGCCCTCCGTATGGGCTAGAGGGGGCGCAATAGTTGGGCCTTGCCTGAGTTGTATGGCCAGAAGAGTTGTTTGCTTGGTGGGGTCGTTCTAGATTCAGCCTACGCGCTGTGGGGCATGGCAGGCTACTCACACCATAGCCCCTTTTCCTTGGGTTTTCATGTACCTGTTGGCCTTACTCCTTTGGCTTGTCTCAGGAGATTTTTTTTTGATAAGGGTAGCAATGCCACCCTATCAACGTGGCTATCCCCCTTAGGGTCGTCTCATCGATTAAGTGCTAACTTCTTCTTTCTTTTTTCTTTTGGTTCTTACTCCGGCAGGTGTGATGGCGCGCGATCATTCACCTCGTTTTGGTGAGAGGGCAGGCAAGTCTGCAGGGCGTGCTCGAGAGAGGGCGCCTCGAGGTGCTGTAAGGAAGAGACCTTTGAGCAAGTCTGGAAAGGATCGAGAGCCAGCCGAGGGTTCTTTCATGGGGGTGTATTTGTACCATGACCTACTGGGGCCCTCTTCTATGGATGCCGAGCAGCTGGAGTAGTTGGTGGATGTGGGGTACATGCCCTCGGGGGATAGGATCGTCCCGGACTTGCATGAGGAGCGTTACACAGTGGGAAGGCATCAGGAGGCAATTGTGGTGTTTGCCTCTTGGTTCCATGCTGACTTTCTGCGCACCTGTTCACCCATTCCTTGCGGAGTTTATCAGGGCCTTTGGTATCGAGCTAGCACAGTTGCATCCATCCACAATCCTTAAGCTCAATGTGTTCAGATGGTTGAGTGAGACAGTCCTGGGGGAGGACCCATCTTTGCGGCTGCTTTTGTACTTCTTCCAGGTGGAGATGAAGGCTAGGAAGACTCCCGATGGTAGCACTCAGAGTGCGTTCGGTATTCTCTTCTTGAGACTTTGCCCGGACTTTGTTGAGGACTTCCTAGTTGTTCCCGTTAAGTGCAAGTCCCTCCTATGGCGGGAGTGGGACTCCTAGTGGTTCTATCTCCGTCTCCCGGGCGCTTGCTTGTACCACACCGGAGGGCTACCCCGGAACAACGGTCGGGTCAGTCTTAAGGATGTCCCTTGGATGGAGCCGACCCATGAGGAGAGCAGCAAGATTGACATGATCAAGGCAGTGCGGCACGAGCGAAGCTTCCGGGACTTGATGGAGGAGATGGTGATGGCGGATCGTTACATGATGAGGCCCCGCCCGAGGAAAGACTTGGGGATCCCTCGTGACTTCCGCCCTCCGTGCACAGCTGACGGACGTGAGTATTCTTACGAATGCCCTTTTGTTAGTATTTCCACTTTGTTTTGAGTACTAACAGCTTCTCTTTCCTTTTTCAGCTTCCTACCCTCATGAGATGGCCATAGAGTGGCCAAACCAGCTAATTGGGCCGTACAATACCGAAGAGCACAAAATATATATTGTGGCAATGGACGAGAAGGCGTGCCATAACATCATCGCGAGGTTTTAAGATCATTCTTCCCATGCGTGAGGATCCTTTGCTTGGTCACCAGATTCGTTTGTCCGGGGGGCGGACAGGATGCCTGGCGACCCCTTCCATGCTGGCTGTTGGTTCTAAGTATCGGGATGGTCTTCGGAGGGTGTCGGAGCTGGCGGTGCTTGGCCTGCCATATCTTGCGCCGAAGCCCCCGAAGTCTTCGAGAAAAAGGAAGGAGGCGCCAGAGCCTGAGCTAGGTGAGGTTGTTATTTCTTCAAAGCAGGTGGAGCCCCCGGTCCCTGCGACCATGGATTTGCCGCTTTGGAATTACTCTAACGATGCCCCCGGGTAGCGCTGCAAGTCTTTTTACTGACGGCCCGGTTCCACCCGTCAGTGAAAATATATCTCTACTGACGGGCCCTTCGCCCGTCAGTGAAAGTAGAACTTCCACTAACAGGAGGTTACTGACGGGCCCAGTACCCGCTAGTGATTGCCTTTTTGCACCCGTCAGTACTGATGTTTGCTGAGGTAGTGGAAGGACCCCATGAGGGAGACAGTCGATCTGGCTCTTGATGGTAGCATTTTTGTTGAGGCTGTTCTCCCTCCTGCCACACACGAGATTGAGGATTTGGAGAGGTTATTGGGACTTCGGCACGTGGACAACCTTGTCTTGTCTTCCGACGGGGGTGCGTGTAGCGGGCTGGAGATTCTTGTCGATGAGGAGGAGATTTTTGGGTTTGCCCTAGCTTGCGAGACCTTGGAGGATGATGCCGGGACGACGGGTGAGTTCTTGAAACCTAATCCCCTTGTCGTGTTGTTACTTCGTGGCTAACTCCTTTATTGTCGTATCTTTGCTTCAGGTGGTAAGAAGGATGTTGGGGAACGCGCTACGAAAAACAAAAATTTTCCGCGCACGAACCAAACCAAGAAACACTATCGAGGTGTAGGTAACGATATCATACCTTCGACGATCACGTCAATGCAGCGGAGAAGTTGACCGATGTCGATGAAGTCCGCAGACTCCCGCAGCTAGGTTATACCTCCCAGCCGCGAGAGCGATCTCCTCGTGAATAGTTCGCCCGATCAAACGCCGAAGTATACGACGTCTCCGAGGTATACACGCGTACCGGATCAGCGACACCGCGGTAATGTGTGGACCAGCACACAAGAACAGCGGGGATCTACGAGAAGGAGAAGCAGCAGCGCGCCGGCAGCTGTACTAGATCCAATCTAGAAGAGAGAGAAAAAGAAGGCTGTGGCCAATCTAGAGATGGCCGGCCTAGGGTTTAGTCCAAGGGACTAGGGCTGCCTCTGGGGCTGCTTGGGATACCCTTTGAGGTGCCCTGCCCCTCTATTTATAGGGGTTGGGGCAGCTCTCCCTAGGCAGGTGGAGTCCTACTCCAGCAGGGACACCCTGTTGGAGTTGGAGTCCAACTCCACTAGAACCTTCTAGAATTTCTAGAACCTTCCAGAACCTTCTAGAATTTCTAGAACCTTCCAGAACCTTCTAGAATTTCTAGAACCTTCTAGAACCTTCCAGAACCTTCTAGAACCTTCCAATACTTTCCGGAACACTTCCGGACATCACCGGAACCATCCGGGACCTCCCGGAACACTTTCGAGATCATCCGAAACACTTTCGGAACCCTTCTCTCTCGTTCTCTATAAATCGTAGCATTCCTAAATGTCGCTAAAACGTTAAGCGTGTGACCCTATAGGTTCGAGTATATGTGGACATGTCCGGAATACCTTCCGGTCAATAATCGTCAGCGGGATCTGGACACCCATAACGACTCCCACATATCATCGAAGATCTTTATCGAGCAAACCTTGTATTGTCGCATACAATTCCTTTTGCCTCACGATACATTACACAACCCGAGGCGAGACTTTGACGGTATCCCTGTGATCAACTCCTTGATCACCATACCTAGTTATCCTCGTTACCGGTTTGTACTCTTTTCTCGTTTCCGTATTCCGGTATCCCCGTGACTAACCTTTTAGTCACAATACCTGGCCAGGCGATGCTGGACACCGTAATACCGAGTGGGCCCAGAGTGTATCTCTCCATCGCCGGATGGGCAAATCCCAGTCTTGACATATCTAGAACCACTATATACTTTCTGGTGTACCTGGAAGTCACCTTTATAATTACCCAGTTACGGCGTAACGTTTGATGACCCCAAAGCAACCATCCGGTATCCGGGTCTATGGTATTCTCATGGTCTAAGGACGCAAGTAAACGTTAACACATCATGAGAAGATACTGACAACATATTGACGAAGTGATCTCGCAGTATCTCATAAGGGGTCTATCCAACACCATTGTTACCCTAACAATGTGTTCCCATTATTGCCGGCATCCTTGTTACATTAACAATGCCCATGATCAGGAAAACAAGATCATCAACAATACATGAGCTAGTCCAGAGGCCTGACTAGGGATCTGAATGGTGTTTATTATTCCACACATGCAATTAGGTTTTCCTCTGAATCTCATATTCAAGAACCAATGCAATTTTAGCATAGAACATAAACTTAATCATGAACATGAAAATAGAATAATAACAACTTTATTATTGCCTCTAGGGCATATTTCCAACAGTCTCCCACTTGTACTAGAGTCAATAATCTAGCCAATGCTTAAGCTCCTAACACCTATGGCATTCCGGTGTTGCTCATGCTTTGCTTGTGGTAGAGGCTTCGTCAGCGGGATCTGACACATTCAGATCCGTGTGTATTTTGCATATCTTTACGTCTCCACGCTCCACCAATTCACGAATGATGTGGAATCGGCGTTGTATATGTTTGGACTTCTGGTGGGACCTTGGCTCCTTGGCCTGAGCTATGGCGCCACTATTGTCACAATAGAGCTCCATAGGATCCAGCGCGCTCTGAACCACACCAAGCTCGGTGACGAACTTCTTAATCCAAACGCCCTCCTTTGCCGCTTCTGAAGCGGCGATATACTCAGCCTCCGTTGTAGAATCCGCCACAGTGTCCTGCTTGGAACTCTTCCAGCTCACTGCGCCACCGTTCAGTGTATACACTAAGCCTGATTGAGATCGAAAATCGTCCGGATCTGTGACAAAGCTGGCGTCGGTGTAACCCTTTACAACGAGCTCTTCGTCACCACCGTATACGAGAAACATATCCTTAGTCCTCTTCAGGTACTTTAGGATATTCTTCACTGCTGTCCAATGATCATGACCTGGATCACTCTGGTATCTGCTCGTAACACTTAGAGCATAGGACACATCTGGTCGTGTACATATCATGGCGTACATGATTGACCCAATCGCGGATGCGTATGGAATCTTACTCATGCGTTCTCGCTCATCAGTTGTCGAAGGACACTGATTCTTGCTCAAACTTTTCCCATGCGACATCGGCAAGAACCCCTTCTTGGCGTTTTCCATACTGAACCTCTTCAGTACTTTATCTATATATGTACTCTGGCTTAGCCCTATTAGGCGCTTTGATCTATCTCTATAGATCTTTATACCTAATATGTATGCTGCCTCGCCTAAATCTTTCATTGAAAAACTATTTTTCAACGAAGTCTTAATATTGTCAAGAAAAGATACATCATTCCCAATCAACAATATGTCATCCACATAGAGTATTAGAAATGCTATTGCGCTCCCACTTACTTTCTTGTAAACACAAGCCTCTTCGCAGTTCCTGATGAAGCCAAACCCTTTGACCACTTCATCAAAGCGAAGATTCCAACTCCGTGATGCTTGCTTCAGTCCATAGATGGATCTCTGAAGTTTGCATACCTTTCCAGCATCCTTTGGATTGACAAAACCCTCGGGCTGTATCATATACACGTCCTCGGTTAGCTTCCCATTCAGGAACGCTGTTTTGACATCCATTTGCCATATCTCGTAATCGAAATATGCAGCAATCGCTAGAAGAATCCGAACAGACTTAAGCATCGCTACGGGAGAGAATGTCTCGTCGTAGTCAACTCCTTGAACTTGTCGGAAACCCTTTGCGACAAGTCGAGCTTTATAGATGTATACATTCCCATCCGCGTCTGTTTTCTTTTTATAGATCCATTTACATTCGATAGGCCTCACGCCTTCAGGAGGGTCCACCAAGCTCCAAACTTGGTTCTCGTACATGGATTCTATCTCGGATTTCATGGCGTCTAGCCATTTAACGGAGTCAGGGCCCATCATTGCTTCCGTATAGGTCGCAGGCTCATCGTTGTCTAACAACAATACCTCGTCCGAAAACCACTGTGGTTTCGTGCGAATCCTACCAGACCTTCGTGGTTCAGCTGCTGGCTCGACTGAAGTCTCTACATCACATGTAGGGGCTTCCGTATCAGTCATTGTGGGAAACTCCGGAACCACTTCCGGTGTTGCATCACTTTGACCTAATGACGAAGATTCACCAATCTCGTCGAGTTGCACTATCCTCCCACTCACCCCTTTCGCAAGAAACTCTTTCTCGAGAAACACACCGTTCTTTGCGACAAACACTTTGCCTTCGGTGCGGTGATAGAAGGAATACCCAACAGTTCCTTTGGGATAACCAACAAAGAAGCATTTATCCGATTTGGGATCGAGCTTATTTGGTTGTAAACGCTTTACATATGCATCGCATCCCCAAATTTTAAGAAAAGACAAGTTGGGTTTCTTCCCATGCCATATCTCATATGGTGTCGTTTCAACGGATTTAGATGGTGCTCTATTTAGTGTAAAAGCGGCAGTCTCTAAAGCATAACCCCAAAAAGATAATGGCAGTTCAGTTAATGACATCATCGATCTTACCATGTCCAACAAGGTTCGATTACGTCTCTCGGACACTCCATTCCTCTGTGGCGTTCCGGGAGGCGTAAGCTGTGAAACAATTCCGCAGCTCTTCAGATGTTCGCTAAACTCGTAACTCAAGTACTCCCCTCCGCGATCTGATCGCAGAAACTTGATTTTCTTGTTACGATGATTTTCTACTTCATGCTGAAATTCTTTGAACTTTTCAAAGGTTTCAGACTTATGTCTCATCAAATAGATATACCCATATCTACTCAAATCATCCGTGAAGGTAATGAAGTAGAGGAATCCACCGCGTGCAGCTATACTCATTGGACCACATACATCCGTATGTATGATCTCCAATAAGTCAGTCGCCCGTTCTACGTGGCCTGTGAACGGCGTTTTAGTCATTTTACCCATTAGACAAGGCTCGCAAGTGTCAAATGATTCATAATCAAATGACTCCAAAAGTCCATCACAATGGAGTTTCTTCATGCGCTTCTTTCCAATATGACCCAAACGGCAGTGCCACAAATAAGTGGAATTCGAATCGATTATCTTGCGACGTTTAGCGTCAGTGTTATGGATGTGTGTATTACCATCAAGATTCATAATAAATAACCCATTCACAACGGGAGCATGGCCATAAAACATATTATCCATATAAATCGAACAACCATTGTTCTCAGACTTAAACGAATAACCGTCTTGCAACAAACATGATCCAGAAATAATGTTTTTGCTCAAGGCCGGAACATAGTAACAATTACTAAGCTCTAATATAAATCCTGAAGATAAATGTAGAGGTAGGACACCGACGGCGAGCACAGCAACTTTTACTCCGTTCCCGACGCGCATCGTCACCTCATCCTTTGCCAGTCGCTTAGGCCTCTGTAGTTCCTGCATCGAGTTGCAAATATGAGCAACCGATCCGGTATCCAATACCCAAGAATTACATTGCGGACCAGCAAGGAATACATCAATAACATGTATGACACTCATACCTGAGCTGGACTTTCCAGACTTCTTCTTTTCTGCCAGATATTTCTTGCAGTTCCTCTTCCAGTGTCCCTTCTCTTTACAGAAGAAGCACTCAACATCAGAAGTGGCACCAGTCTTGGATTTCTTAGGCGTGTCAGTCATACTAGCACCCTTGGATTTGCCCTTTTTCTTAGACTTGCCCTTCTTCTTGAAGTTGGTTGTTTTATTCACCATCATCACATGATTGGCGTCCTTCTGGATTCCACTCTCAGCAGTTTTAAGCATAGTGAATAATTCACCCATACTCTTTTCCATCCCATTCATGTTGTAGTTCATGATGAAGCTACTATAGCTCGGAGGGAGGGAAGCAAGAACAAGATCAGTGCCCAACTCTTGGGAGATTGGAAAACCTAGCGCATCCAACCTTTGCGCGTACCCAGACAATCTAAGTACGTGCTGACTCACTGAGCTGCCCTCAGCCATCTTGCATTCAAACAAGGCTTTGGATATCTCATATCTTTCAGTCCTTGCTTGCTTCTGAAACAAAGCTTTCAGCTCCTGGATTAACTCATAAGCAGCCCAATTCTCAAAACGCTTTTGAAGATCAGGTTCCATGGAGGCAAGCATGATACACTGTACTGCAATGGAATCATCGCTCTTAGATTGATAGATACGAGTCTCATCATCCGTAGCGTTAGCGGGGAGTTCACCGAGAGTTTGCGATAGGACATAGTCCTTCTTGGCACTCTTGAGGACAATCCTCACATTACGGTACCAGTCCGTAAAGTTGTTCCCAGATGAATTTAGTTTTTCTTTCTCAAGCAACGCGCATAGTGGAAAGGTGGTTACGGGTGCCATAGATCTACAACTTAAAAACAAATACACTTTAGACATTGTTCATGATTAAAGCAACTCAAATTAACACTTAATTAGAGTAAGCTCCCACTAAAACCAATATCCCTCATAATTGATTATTAGTGATTCAAGATCCACGACTCACTTACTCTACCATTGATGTGACATCACTGATGATGGAATAACGAGACCGGTAGGTCAACATGCCAATCATATCCCATATGACTCTTGTTCATCTTTCGATGGGTGTGTTCCGAGCCCAAGACGATCTTGCAAAGCTCGTCAAGACAACCGAGTGCTCTGCTGCGCGAACGGTTCGCGCCCGCCTCATATATGTCAAACCTATCGTACCCATGTGACATGGCGCACCTCAGAATGGCAAATACTCCAGACGGTGCTACACTTGGAAGAACACTAACTACTTTGATATTTGTGTGAGGGATCACCCTATTTAACAACGTCTACCACGCATCAAGCAAGGTGCATAAAAGGGATTAACATCACATGCAATTAAATTATTGTGATATGGTATAGCCCCTTTTGTTGAAGAAGACTTCTTCAACATCTTTTGGCGGAGAACTCCTTTCGCGTACGACGTAGCGTCGAGGTCCATCGATGTAAGATTGTCACCACCATATCCTTGCAATTACAACTATTTGCTATCACATAGCTAATAAAATAAATGCATTACATGGCTTTCTAGTTGACGCGTAGGTCAATATAATAAATAATGACAATCGTATTGGCTCCTGCCGATTGCCGTACTCATGACACGCAGGTCATGACAAAATTAAAATTACAAACACTTTGCATCTCATACAATCACATTGCATCACATAGGCTATACCACATCACATGCATACCCTGCAAAAACAAGTTAGACGCCTCTAACGTTTATGCTACAATACGTGGCTTTATGGCTACGTTGCAAACCGTTTGCTACCTACGTTACCATAAGCATGATTGCTCTTGCAGTTATTTAACTGTCGGGGTGTCTGGAATTGGAGACTCGGAAATCTCGAACCCCATACTAAACTTCGTCATACGCATGACCCCCGTGTAGATCACATCTACAAGCCCGCTCATTGCAAATTTATCTTTCTCAACTAAAGTGAAACCAAAGTCATCCTTAGCATGTCTCGATCCGAAGATCGTAAGGTTCGCCGGACCTCTGAAAATTTCACGATGCCGCCGAGATCAAAATTTTGCAATGAGAGGGAAACAACAAGAAAATCTGGTGGTAGATCTCATCTAACACCCCGCACATCATATGTGCAATGCCGCATATCACATATGCTCTAGTCGTACCTACAACTACGCATAGAACCGCTCTGATACCGCTGTTGGGGAACGCGCTACGAAAAACAAAAATTTTCCGCGCACGAACCAAACCAAGAAACACTATCGAGGTGTAGGTAACGATATCATACCTTCGACGATCACGTCAATGCAGCGGAGAAGTTGACCGATGTCGATGAAGTCCGCAGACTCCCGCAGCTAGGTTATACCTCCCAGCCGCGAGAGCGATCTCCTCGTGAATAGTTCGCCCGATCAAACGCCGAAGTATACGACGTCTCCGAGGTATCCACGCGTACCGGATCAGCGACACCGCGGTAATGTGTGGACCAGCACACAAGAACAGCGGGGATCTACGAGAAGGAGAAGCAGCAGCGCGCCGGCAGCTGTACTAGATCCAATCTAGAAGAGAGAGAAAAAGAAGGCTGTGGCCAATCTAGAGATGGCCGGCCTAGGGTTTAGTCCAAGGGACTAGGGCTGCCTCTGGGGCTGCTTGGGATACCCTTTGAGGTGCCCTGCCCCTCTATTTATAGGGGTTGGGGCAGCTCTCCCTAGGCAGGTGGAGTCCTACTCCAGCAGGGACACCCTGTTGGAGTTGGAGTCCAACTCCACTAGAACCTTCTAGAATTTCTAGAACCTTCCAGAACCTTCTAGAATTTCTAGAACTTTCCAGAACCTTCTAGAATTTCTAGAACCTTCTAGAACCTTCCAGAACCTTCTAGAACCTTCCAATACTTTCCGGAACACTTCCGGACATCACCGGAACCATCCGGGACCTCCCGGAACACTTTCGAGATCATCCGAAACACTTTCGGAACCCTTCTCTCTCGTTCTCTATAAATCGTAGCATTCCTAAATGTCGCTAAAACGTTAAGCGTGTGACCCTATAGGTTCGAGTATATGTGGACATGTCCGGAATACCTTCCGGTCAATAATCGTCAGCGGGATCTGGACACCCATAACGACTCCCACATATCATCGAAGATCTTTATCGAGCAAACCTTGTATTGTCGCATACAATTCCTTTTGCCTCACGATACATTACACAACCCGAGGCGAGACTTTGACGGTATCCCTGTGATCAACTCCGTGATCACCATACCTAGTTATCCTCGTTACCGGTTTGTACTCTTTTCTCGTTTCCGTATTCCGGTATCCCCGTGACTAACCTTTTAGTCACAATACCTGGCCAGGCGATGCTGGACACCGTAATACCGAGTGGGCCCAGAGTGTATCTCTCCATCGCCGGATGGGCAAATCCCAGTCTTGACATATCTAGAACCACTATATACTTTCTGGTGTACCTGGAAGTCACCTTTATAATTACCCAGTTACGGCGTAACGTTTGATGACCCCAAAGCAACCATCCGGTATCCGGGTCTATGGTATTCTCATGGTCTAAGGACGCAAGTAAACGTTAACACATCATGAGAAGATACTGACAACATATTGACGAAGTGATCTCGCAGTATCTCATAAGGGGTCTATCCAACACCATTGTTACCCTAACAATGTGTTCCCATTATTGCCGGCATCCTTGTTACATTAACAATGCCCATGATCAGGAAAACAAGATCATCAACAATACATGAGCTAGTCCAGAGGCCTGACTAGGGATCTGAATGGTGTTTATTATTCCACACATGCAATTAGGTTTTCCTCTGAATCTCATATTCAAGAACCAATGCAATTTTAGCATAGAACATAAACTTAATCATGAACATGAAAATAGAATAATAACAACTTTATTATTGCCTCTAGGGCATATTTCCAACAAAGGAGCCCCCAATTCCTTGCGAGGATGTTACTGCACCACTTGAGGAGTGGTTCTTCACCTAGCTTCGGGAAATGAAGGATGCCGTCGGCGATCCACTCCTAGTGCTTCGCGGGGTGAGTATTTTTTTTGTTTGCCCCTCCCTCCATGTTGAGCTCATTGCTAATTCAACTCTTTCGTGCAGGTTCAAGGCCTTGTGCAATAGGTCAAGGCAAATCCTGTTCTCACAGCCAAGCTGGAGATGCTTGCTTCTGCCTTGGAGGTTGAGAGGTCCAAGGCGACGTTGGCTCAAGGCGAGCTAGCTACTGAGAGGACATGTTGTGGGAGGTTGGAGGAGGCCCTGAGACAAGCCGAGGATGCAATCCTCTGTGTCAAGGGCAAGCTGTCTCGCACGACAAGTAAGCTGGACACTTGTGTCTAGGGTTGTTTAGACCTTGAGCAGTGGCTTTCGGAGATGCTTCTGACGGTAGAGCGCGCCGAGGGAGAGATCAAGGTCTTGGAGGAGCGGGCTGTCTATGCCGAGGAGGAGCTACGGTGTCAGATTGAGAGGGCTACTTTAATTGAGAAGGACTTGGTGACCATTAGCTTTCAGCTCGCCATGGCCGAGGGGGACTTGGCAAGGGCGAAGGAGGATACGGAGGGGAGGATGAGTACTGTTTCGATTGTACCTGCTGCCGAGGTGGCTGTGGTTCTGGACCTTAGTGCGACTGGTGTTTCCTCTCTTCTGTCAGCTACTGACCCTGAGGTGGTCACCCGTGTCTCAGCTTGTGCTACCAAGGCTCATGGCATCTTGATGAAGCTAAGGTACAAAGAGGCTGCACCCCCTCCTTCGTGTGTGACAGTGTTTCAGGCTTGCGAGGCCCTTTCTTCTCAGGTGCGGCAGGTTGAGGTAGGCGGTGCTGGGTTGGAGGGTCTTGAGGGTACTCTGAGTCTAGTGGCGCAGGAGTACCTTCGATGGTGGAGATGCCCTGCGAGCGAGGACTCAAGCCTTCATGACCCGCAATGACCCTCTTTGGCGTGCGGGGGATGAGGAGCAGCGGTGACCTACTTGCTAGCTCTACCTGATCATACTAATTATGCTTTAGTAGCTTTGATATAGATCTTTGACATAACATCTTGATGTAGCTTGACATAGGCCTGGCTAGAGTAGTTTTTTGGTGCTAGGAGCCATCTTACCATGTAGTCACATAACATCAACATGTTATTTAATGCTAGCTTTTAAGATATCCTACAGGGATATTTTATGAGATGTTGATGCTTTAATGTATTTGGTTATTCCCTACAAGGTGGTGTATAGTTAGTCTCAGATTCACGACTCAGTCGGAGCCTTGCACGCCGCTTGCCGTGACTAGGCCTGAGCCTAAGGCCATGATGATGAGTCGTGGAGCCCCTGTACCTAGGAAGACGGATCTTCCTTGGGTAGTCGCCGAGTATCCTAGGTCAGAGGCATGTTGGCCGCCTAAGCCGGAGCTTAGGGCTTTTTCACCGCGAGTGTGACTCGGCTTAGTGCCTAGGGTCATGGATGACTAGTCCAGTGAAACCCTTGTACCCAGTGGAGAAAAATTCTCGTAGGTAGTCACCGAGCACCCTTGGTCAGAGGTGTGTCGGCCACCGTAGAGAGCCGCGGGGGCTCTACTTTAGGGCTTTGTGAGTACTTTCATCCTATGCATCATTTGTGTTATTCGAGCGAGAAGGCCTCTGGGTTTCTCCCGCGACAGTATGATGGAGGGGTTCTTTTTGAAAAGAGAGGAATCGTGATGCAAGGGCTCACGGTTCACTGCCTCACGATGCGGAGGAAGGTAAACGATAGGCCCAAGCGGCCCATGGTTAGCCCTTCTTTTCTCAACACGAAGGAGGTGGAACAGCTCATGAGGTTCAACTACATCTCCTGCTCGGAGGAAAGCGAAAGGCGGGCCCTAATGGCACGCGATTTCACTTGCCTCTCAGGCGCGAAGGCAAGAAGAACTGGTTCATGGGAGCTCACAATTTGCTTAATTTTCATTTTTCCTGGAGATGGAGGATACATGCCTCGGGAGGCATTTTGGCCATGCGAGGCGCTTTACAGAAGGCCTCAAGTGTAAAACTTGCGGAGCTTATCTCCATTTTAGGCGTGGGCCAAATGTTCATCTTTCATGGTGGAGAGGCGATAGGCTCCCGATCCTAAGATAGCGGAGATGCGATATGGGCCATCCCATTTGGCATGGAGCTTTCCTTGCGATTGAGGGTCGAGGACTTTCTTGACCACTAGATCTCCTTGTGAGAATGTTTATTCTTTTACTCTGGTGTTATAGAAGCGTGCGGTGCTCTGCTCGTAAACGATGTGCCTGAGGAGGGCTTGGTCATGCGCCTCTTCAATGAGGTCTATTTCAACCTAGCGATGTTCTTCATTTCTCATGAAGCTGAGAGGTGTGGCTTCACGGAGCATCTCAACGCAGAGGGAACGGTGCTCGATTTCGGTGGGAAGAACAGCTTCGGATACGTATACTAGAGAGAAAGGTGTTTGTCCAGTGGAGCGGCTAACGGTGGTGCGCATCCCCCAGAGTACACTTCCAAGTTCTTCGGCCCATATCCCCTTTTTGGTGGAGTTATCCTCGACACAGCTACGAAGGCCTTGGAGGATGAGTCTGTTGGCCCGTTCCACGGCTCCATTGCTTTTGGGATATGCTATAGAGGCAAAGCGCAAAGTGGTTCCCATGGAGTCGCAGAATTCTCTGAATGAAGAAGCATCAAACTGAGTTCCGTTGTCCACGGTTAACTCTCGTGGGACTCCGAAACGGTAGATAATGTTTTTCCAGAAGAATTTTTGCACTGTTTGGGAGGTGATGGATGTAAGTGGCTCGGCTTCAACTCATTTGGTGAAGTAATCGATTGCGACTACCACATACTGGTAGCCCCCTTTGGCCGGTGGAAATGGTCCTAAGAGATCCATTCCCCATTGGGCAAATGGCCAAGTGATTGGTATATTCTTAAGCACTGAGACTGGCGCCTGGGTGGATTTTGCCATTTCTTGGCATGCCTCACATTTTTGGAGTATGCTAATGGCATCTTAGACCATGGTTGGCCAGTAGAAGCCTTGTCTCAAAGCTTTTGCGGCGGTGGATCTTGGCGCCAAGTGGTTTCCACATAGCCCAGCGTGGATCTCGAGCAAGAGGTTGGCACCGTCTTCCATCGAGATACATTTTAATAGGGCTGCCACCCCTTTCTTGTAAAGGACATCATCAAGGAGGAGGTACGTCTTTGCTTTTGTGAGCAGGGTTTTGGCTTGTGGAGTGTCTTCATCAGTAACTTCTCCTTTGATAGCCCGGATGATAGGATCTATCCAAGATGACATCTCGTTGGAGATCACAAGTATTTCTGGTGGAGTTTCATTGGCCACACCGTCTTCTTTATTAATGGGGAGTTGATGACTTCGAGGAAGACGCCAGGCGGGAGTGCTTCATTTGAACCGGTAGCCCTAGCTAGCCTGTCCACCTGATGGTTATCTCCTCTCGGTATGCAGCATGCCTCCAACCCGATGAAATAACGCTCCATTTTTTGGGCTTCCTCCATATACTTCCTCATCCTATCGTCCAAGCATTGGTAAGATTTATCCATTTGGTTCACAACTAACTGGGAATCTCCCTGGATGAGTAGGCGACGGATGCCCATAGCTTTTGTTAGACGAAGCCCTAGTAAAAGAGCCTCGTATTAAGCCATGTTATTGGTGGCGCTGAAGACGAGGTGGGCAGCGTACTCTAATGTTTTTCCTTCTGGGATTATCAAGATGACTCTAGCCCCCACTCCATTTAGTCGTTTTGAGCCATCGAAGCGCATGATCTAGTGAGGGTCAGGTGTTGCTGCTTCCTTTGGTGCTTCGCTTGGGGGGAGGCTTAGAGCTTGCCATTCTGCTACGAAATCCGCCAATTCTTGCGATTTGATGGCCGTTTGGCAGGTGAGCGTGATGGAAAAAGGGGCCAGCTCGGTGGCCCATTTAGCAATCCTTCCAGTGGTTTCCATTTAGCAATCCTTCCAGTAGCTTCTTTGTTTCTGAATGCCTCGCTAAGAGGGAATGCAGATGGAACCGTGATGGCGTGGCCCATGAAGTAGTGATGAAGTTTCTTGGACACCATGAGGAGAGCATAGGCGATTTTCTCAATTTGGGTATATCTCATTTTTACCCCAGCAAGGCTTCTGATGATGAATAGTACGGTATCCCGCGTATCAGGGGTATCCATGTACAGATCCCCGGGACTTTAGGAAGGTACGACGTACCCGGTAAGGATCCCTGGACGATAAGGTAACCCCTCTCAGGAAGGGAAGACTCCCCTTAAACTAGAAAGTCAATCCCGACGTTTAAGGAGACCAGAGTCCTACTCGGGCGTAAGTCCACGTCCAGTACGACCCTGGGAACCCCCTATATAAGGATCAGCAATCCCATAGGGAGGAGGAGGTCTTTCTAGTCGCAGCACAAGTAGCATAGGATCTCAGGAGGCGAAGCCCTAGAAGACCCGCTGCCTCGAAGGAGCTGAGCCCGGCGGTTTAGCTAGATTAATCTACGATTAGGCCTAGGGTAGCCACTAACATACACCCCCTATTGTAAGCGTGTTCTCCATCAATATATAGCAACAGGACGTAGGGTTATTATCCTGAGGGAGGCCCGAACCTGTATAAAAATGGCTGTCCCCTGCTGTCAGAGCTCCTGGCACTTGGGCCCTAGAGGTCCCTACCCCCCAGTAATCATCACTCCACGAATACCGTAAGATCGCCGATTCACCGATCGTCGACAGATGGCGCCGACCGTGGGGACCTCTCCGGACCAAGCCGTCCAGGAAGAATCAGAGTCGGCAGGACGCGCAACTAAGCGCGATCAGATCCCAGCGCCGGTCGCACAGCCCTCACCGGTCTCGACTGAGGAGGAAGAAGCAAACCCGGCAGGAAAACCGATCGCAATCTCGCCCCGTACTGGGTATTCGGACCAGGGTTTCTACGACAACTTTGGCCCTATGGACCCGTACCCGGTCACGGACCGAGTGGATTTCGGAGAGTACGCCCCTGGAGAGGACTCGGATGGCGAAGCAGATCACTTCAGAATCGAGTGCGCCAGGGCCTTCAGCGGGAAGTTGGTCTTGAACGACGACTTCCCGGCAGGAACGACCAGCCCCATGGTAGGAATTTCTCCTGCAAACTCTGATCGTGAGAACGATCAAGATCATACCCACGTCGCGTCCGACAAGGACAACGTGATGGAATACGAGTACACATCGTCCAGCCAAGGACCTCGAATGGTACTCGCGATCGACGATGGTCGAGAAGACCTCGAAGATCAGAATCTGCCCGGGGGCTCCCAGCAGCACAATGCAATGGCTGCCTCCCACATGAACGGGGGCTTACCCGCCGCCGGGGAAAGAACTCCTCACCGGAACGGAGACCTGCTTGCCGTTGTGGAGAAATCCCCCCCCGGGGATAAGGGAGTACGTGTCCCGAACTGCTCGAAGACTTGCGGAAGTGCACAATCTGCTGTCACAGCCTCCTGTGGCGGATTTATTGACACCCGCGGGTGTGCAGTGGCTGCAACGGCTGGGGGCTGACCTCCAGGAGGCTCAGAACCAGGCCGAGTCTTCTCGAGCCCAATCGATGACCCATAGCTCTACTCGGGTGAACACCCCTCCTCCGCTAGAAGAACGCGATCGGGAGGGACGACACCCCAGGAACAGGTCTCCTCAGGAGGAGCCACTGGTTGACCTCCGAGAACAGCTCGACAAACGCCGCCGCCAAAGGCGCCAACAGGAGCGACAGCTTTCTCGGAGAGACCACGTACAAAACGCCAGTGCTCGGGGCCGAACCTCGACCTCGAATAGCGGCGAGAATGCACCTTATCGGGGAGCCTTTAGCGGATGCCAGGCGCTATCCCAGGAACTCCGACAGGTACGCTGGCCTTCTCGATTCAAGCCCGGTTTGCTAGAATCGTACGACGGCACCACGAATCCCATGGAGTTCCTTCAGATCTACACCACCGCGATCGAGGCAGCCGGCGGAGACGAGAAGGTTATGGCCAACTATCTCCCTACCGCTCTCAGAGGAGCCGCTAGGACGTGGTTGACGAATCTACCCCCAGGAACGATTCGTTCGTAGGGACAGTTATGCGACATGTTACCCGGGAACTTCCAGGGTACCTTCCCAAGGCCTGGTCGGGTCAACGATCTATTCCTTGTCGTCCAATGACCAGACGAGACCTTCCGAGAGTTTGCCAAGAGGTTTAGTGTGGTCCGCAACACTATCCCTGAGATAACGGACTCGGATGTCATCCGCGCCTTCACTCGGGGCAGCAGAAACGAGATGTGCACGCACGACCTGATCATGCGGCCACCGAAAACCACCAAACAGCTCATGGATCTAGCCGAGAAGGCCGCTTGTGCGGAGGAAACCCTACGGTACATCAAGCAACAGCGGGGTGAGTCGACCAGTTCTCCCCTCCGGTCAAGGGGCGATTCGCGCAAGACTAAGCGCAAGAAGAAGCCCTCCGGAGGGAACAAGGAGAAAAGGATCAGAGCCGACGAGGTAATGGCCGAGATCTCCGAGAAGCGCACCTGGTGACCACGCCCCAAGGATAAACCTATCACATCCCCCGACAAGTCGTCCAAGCCCTGGTGCGATTTTCATCAAGCCGACTCACATGATCTACGACAGTGTCGCATCTTCAGAGGTATCTTCGGGAAGAAAGAGAGAAGTTCCACGAGAAGAATCCTCAGGTCGCTAACAACAGTCGGGAAACGACCTTCGACGACGATGACTCCACCCCTGAGCCTTTCCAGGGGCACGTCAGAGCAATCGAGCACATATTCGGGGGCTCAACCTCTTACGAATCTAAGAGGCAATACAAGGCGATCGTCCGAGAAGTTCTCGCGAGTGTACCGCGAGTTCCTCGAGCGGTCAAGTGGTCCGAGGTCACGATCTCTTTCGACCAGACCAATTGCCCCGAAAATTGCGCTCGGCCGGGACGGTACCCAATCGTGGTCGAGCCAACGATCAACAACTGCCGAGTGGGCCGCGTATTAATAGATGGAGGGAGCTCCCTCAATATCCTATTCGCCAACGCCCTCGACGCAATGCAAGTGCCACGATCGTCTGTTCAGACGGTAACGCACGCTTTTCACGGTATCGTCCCGGGCTCGTCGGCCACGCCGATCGGGCAAGTCACGCTCCCAGTTACCTTTGGTACGCCAGAGAACTTCCGAACAGAGAAAATCCTGTTCGATGTAGTCGATTTTGAAAGAGCGTACAATGCTATCTTGGGGCGCCCTACTTTGACCAAGTTCATGGCAGCTACGCACTACGCCTACCAGTGCATAAAGATACCCGGCCCAAAGGGTGTCCTCACGATAAAGAGCTCCCCCAGAGAAGCACTCCTCTGCGACAAGCGCAGCCTCGACCTCGCAGAGCAGCACTTACCCTCTAACCAAGACGCCAGCGTGGCGGCTCCCGCCACCACGTTGTCAAGACCACCTCCACGACTACGAGCGACAACTTCGGAAAGTACCCCCTCCAAGTCGGAGAAAGAATTCCACGACTAAGTCGGAACTGGGAGAAAACAGGGCCTTCCCCCAAACAGGACAACGGTTCCTCGGGAGAAGCCGCCCGATCCAGGTCGCTCGTGCCAACAGTAGAAAGGTCGCGTCCGTTAGAGAGTCCCGTGCAACCACCTTCGGTAAGATCGCACGACCGTCGCCTCCTCATCGGTAGATTCCAAAGTTGCACCAGCTCTAGCCTTAAAGATCGTCAAGCTACGAACAAGTCGATGATAAGACGCTCCGGGCGCCGCCGCCCAGCACGCGCACTCAACAAAGTTTCGTTAGCGTGGTCATGACAAGAGGACAAGAGTCTCTGGGGCAACCGGTGACAAGCTAAATGAGGAGGGGACGGCCTAGTTTTTCTTAGTTTTCATAGAATTTTTTTTCTTACAGTAGCCTGTAAAAGACACAGTTTTGAATTATACCAAGTCTTTAGTTCAATGTTTTTTATCATTAATTATTTTAGACTGCCTATCCGAGATATCTCTCGAAAAGTCAGTCGGGGGCTGGATAAGAACACGGCAAGTTGGTGTACGAGTACGAGTACCGACTTTTTCGACCCGCACAAGGGATAAGGGCTCGGCGCTATAACTGTCAGGGACGCGAGGAAAACCCCTTAACGCGTTTGCAGGTGACAGGGGAGCCACTGAGCCCCCCACCTGACCAGACCTAAGGCCTGGTTGACTAAGCTCCCCAGTTCCGTAGCAATGTCCCCTGATCCCGAGTAAAGGAAGGGAAAAAGGTACGAGTACGACTAGACCAACGGAACCCGCACGCTTATCCACGTCTTCGACTACTCGGAGCAGACGATACCTCGGGTAGAGTGAAAACTTTGTTAATCGGGCAAGTGTAGAATTTACTAGCCAAACACCGGAGTCTTCCCTCAACAGAGGAATACGGAGGTGCTGCCATGGCCACGACAAGCTGTACGAAAGACCCCTTATCGCGTTTACTGATGACGAGGAGCCACGGAGCCCTCCATCCGACTAAACCTAAGGACTGGTCAATCACAGCAAGAACGACCTACGGCACTATTCGTACACCTACACCGAAGGGCAAAGGGCACTGGTTCCGACTAAAGTCTACGCTTGCATCCGACAAGGTTTCACATGAGCAGATTAGACAAGTTTTCAAAAAATCAAAAAAAACACACAGATTACTGTACAGTTACTAATCACAACCTTTATACAAAAGTATGCTATTACAGAGTCCTACTCTAGGCCAGGCGCCTGGACTCGATCGCCAAAGGCGTCCGCCGCTTCCTGCACAGCGTCGAGAAGCTTCTCTTCCTCGCCCTCTGGCAGGTCGGCAGCGAGCGCCTCCAGAGATAAGTCCGGGTGCCTGCGCCTCAGAAGAGCCAAAGCAAGGGCCAGGGCGTCGCACACACCTTGCCGGAGCTCGTCTTCGAGAAGCTTCCCAACGGTAGGCTTCAGCTGGGAGACGGACGCCGTCAGATCTGCTAGGCGGTTGGCCGGAGCAAGGCCCGGGGGGACAACGACGCCGACTTCGCCCAGCGCCTTCTCGAGCGTGCCCAAGGCCCGCTCGAGGTCTTCCTCCAGTTTTCCCGCGTAGGACTGACTCCTTTGCAGGGAAGACTCCGTGTCCGAGAGGCGTGCCTTCGAAGCTGAAAGATCAGCCTCGACCACCGCCCGCTGCTTCTCGGAGTCCTCAAGGCGTTTCTGCAGCACCTCGTTCTCCGCCCGCCATTTCCCAGACTCGTCGAGGCGCTTCTTCAACTCCTCGTGCGCCAAGTCCAGTTCCGCTTGGGCCTTCTCGAGTGGAGTAACCCGGGAGATGGTGAGCTGTAAAAGAACAGGTTAGTACGAGCATAGTAAAATTACCTTATCACTAATCGTCCGTGTGTTACCTGTAGCAAGGAGAAGAGGCTAAGGCTTTCCGGCACCGAAGGACCCGAAGGCGCGGCCTGATCGACCAGGGCCAACTCCGACTCCAGCGCCGGGGATTGCTGCTGCTCAGTAGGAGCCGGCGACGACTTCGGCGCGAGAGTCCCCTGCTCGACAAGGGCCGGTGCCGACTTCGACGCCAGGGGCTGCTGCTCGGCATCTGCCCTAGTCGGGGTCCTGGCGGGAAGGATCGACACCCTAGTCGCCAAAAACAATCAAGTCAAGCCTTCAGCAAGGCGAGTCGAAAGAAAAAGGCGGCAAAGGAAAACTAACCTCAAGCGTTTCCTTGCTGGAGGAGGCTTCCTTGCCAAGGCACCCGAATCTCGCTTGCCAGAAGCCAGCGGTGCCTTCCCCTTGTCCGCCACGGTCTCCTCCCCGAGAACGGTCGTGGGAGGGGGAGTTGGTTCCTTGGGGAGGGGGCTGCTCGCTTCGGGCTGTCCGACACATCCACCCCTATGTTTACTCTTCAGGAAAGGATATGGGAAAAGAGTAGTCGGGCGAGAATTCAAACCTGCGGTTGAGGGTCCCGGGCGGGAGAACTCGTCGAGACGACCTCTGCCCCCGCCTCGGCTGCGGAAGGACCTTCCTCCCTCGTCTCGGAGGGCGGCAGGGCCGTGTCGAACATCTCAACTTCGTCGTCCTCAACGGGGACGCCAGCTCGTTCGGCCTCCGAGTCAGGACCCCCGCGGCCTAATCGCTGCGGAAGAAGTAGCCCGAGGGCCCTCTGTAAGGCTACTCGGACGAACCCAAGCTAGACAAGGATATAAGATGGACAACTCACAGAGAGTACTTCTCGTCGGCTGTCCGGGCTCTGCTTCAGAAGAGGCAGGGGCACGTCTGTACGCCCGCCTTGGGGGGATTGCTCGAATAGGTTGTTCAACCTATTTTGAAGCTCCCCCGGGACAACTCTGCTCGGCACGACGAGGAAGATATACGTAAGAAGTCTTGTCAATTGAGTTGGCACGGAGGTAGTCGCGAGACTTACCCGTGTCGAAGTCCCTTGTCTGGTCTTGGTTCTCCGGAACCGCCCAGGCCGGCTCAACCCTTGGTCGGAGAGGGCTTATCCGGCGTCGAAGGAAATCCTCCGCGACATCCCACGCCGACAAGCCTTTGGCGGCGAGATTGACGATGTCATGGACGAGTGCCTTGAGGTGCTTGGTCTCCTTCGGGGCCTCCCCCAGATCTTGTCTGCAAGAGGGGCGAGTCCGCGGTAGGCGAGCCCGGAGTTCGGTGGGGGCTGGCAGTAGAACCACCGACCATGCCAGCCCGACCACGATGATTTCCAGGAGGAAGCGATGTAGGCATCCTTCCTCCCTTCTCGAAGACGGAATCCGGCGCCGCCGACGACTCCTACGCCGCTGCCCTTCATCCGGCGGAGGTTGTAGAAGTACCTCCAGAGCTCCAGGCTCGGCCTAATGCCGAGGTAGGCTTCGCATAAATGCGCGAAGACCACTAGCATTAGGACTGAGTTCGGGTTGAGATGAATCAACTCGATCCCGTAGAACTGGAGCGTGAGGAGGAAGAAATGCGAAGGTGGGAATTGAAATCCACACCTGAAGAAATCCGCGAAGACGACGATCCAGTCCATATCGGGGCTGGGAACCGTCTCCCTCGCGGCCCCCCGGTAAGGCACGAATACCTCCGGGAGGATCACCTCCTCCACCGCAAGCCTCTCCAAGGCGGAGGAGTCCATCACCGAGAGCTCGAATTCAGGAATGGCGGTTTTCGTCTCCCCCGAGGCTTCTCCCGACTCCTTTTTGGGCTCGAGAGACTTCTTCGTGGCGCTTTTCTTGCCCATTCTTGTCGATCGATCAAGGGAGGATGGAGGCGAGGGTTTTCAGAAGCGTGAGGAAGGAGATGAGGGGAGCAAGAAGGCTAGGAGGCAGAGAACAATGTGGGCAAAACCCCAATTCTTGGACTCCTGAGGATTTAAACATTCGTCGGAGCCGAGCGCGGTTTACAGCACGATCAGTTCCATCGCATTTAATGCGGACAGTTGCTTTTTCCGCCTACAGGGCACTTCACGGGAAAAAGAGGGTCTGACAACCCATGACCCAAACGAGCGTGCCGCGGTTCAGCACCCATTAGCGGCACAATGGCGCAGGGAGAGAAAAGATTCTTCATCACCACGCGAAAATTCCGCCACGATGGTTCGGTTTCCTAAAAATGTGCCAGCGGGCGCGTGTTCGTGATCAACGGATCGGATCAGATCGGAAAGTATTCTGGGTTTTCCCAAGGGTTATTCCAATAAGGCTTTCACGACTACTCGGTAGGGATTGAGCCTACTCGGGAAGTCGCCGACAAGGACTACTCGGATCACCTACTCGGAGTTTTCTCCCTGATAAGGGCAGATTTTCAACAGAACCATCATGACCTCACTTCACGTATTGATGGGGGGCTTGATGATGAATAGTACGGTATCCTGCGTATCAGGGGTATCCGTGTACAGATCCCCGGGACTTTAGGAAGGTACGACGTACCCGGTAAGGATCCCTGGACGATAAGGTAACCCCTCTCAGGAAGGGAAGACTCCCCTTAAACTAGGAAGTCAATCCCGACATTTAAGGAGACCAGAGTCCTACTCGGGCGTAAGTCCACGTCCAGTACGACCCTGGGAACCCCCTATATAAGGATCAACAATCCCATAGGGGGGAGGAGGTCTTTCTAGTCGCAGCACAAGCAGCATAGGATCTCAGGAGGCGAAGCCCTAGAAGACCCGCTGCCTCGAAGGAGCTGAGCCCGGCGGTTTAGCTAGATTAGTCTACGATTAGGCCTAGGGTAGCCACTAACATACACCCCCTATTGTAAGCGTGTTCTCCATCAGTATATAGCAACAGGGCGTAGGGTTATTATCCTGAGGGAGGCCCGAACTTGTATAAAAACGGTTGTCCCCTGCTGTCAGAGCTCCTGGCACTTGGGCCCTAGAGGTCCCTACCCCCAGTAATCATCACTCCACGAATACCGTAAGATCACCGATTCACCGATCGTCGACAGCTCACTCATGTAATAGATAGGGCGTTGTATGCCATCCTTTTCCATTATCAAAGCGGCACTAACTGCCGTTGGCGTGGCTGCGAGATATAGCAAATGCTCCCCCTGCCTTTGGATTTGTGAGTAAATGAGGGCTAGATAGGTATGCTTTAAGTTCATCGAAAGCAGGTTGCACTTCAACGGTCCATTCGAAACCATTTAGGCTATGAAGGGCTTTGAAGAAGTGAAGTCCTTTGTCCGCCGAACAAGAGAGGATTCTTCCAAGCGCGGCCATTCTTTCGGCGAGGCGCTGCACATCTTTGACGCAGCACGGGGGTTTCATGTCAAGGATGGCACGTATCTTTTCGGGGTTGGCTTCGATGCCTCGCTGGGACACCAAGAAACCCAAGAGCTTTTCCCCGCAGACTCCGAAAGTGCACTTTTCTGGGTTAAGTTTTACCCCGTATTTCCGAATGTTCAAGAAGGTTTCTTGAAGATCTTCCGGGTGTGTTCTTGCGAGATGACTTTTGATGACGGCATCATCTACGTATACTTCAGTGTTCTTCCCAAGTTGGTCTTTGAGGATGAGGCTCACAAGACGCTGGAAGGTTGCCCCGGCATTTCTCAAACCGAAAGGCATGCGTAGGTAGCAGAAAGTGCTGACAGGTGTGATGAAGCTTGTTTTTTCTTTGTCCTCTTTAGCCATGTGGACTTGGTGGTACCCAAAGTAGGCATCGAGAAAACTCAACATTTTGCACCCTGCCCTGAAGTCGACCAGCTGGTCGATGCGAGGGAGCGGGTAGTCATCTTTTGGGCATGCCTTGTTAAGGTCGGTGAAGTCAACGCACATGTGCCACTTCCCATTAGACTTTTTGACCAATATCGGGTTTGTTAGCCACTCAGGGTGCCATACTTCACGGATGAGACTGGCCTTGGTGAGCTTTTCGACCTCTTCTTTGATGGCCTCACTTCTCTCCAAGGACAACTTTCAGAATTTCTGCTTCACGGGGGCACGATCGGGCTTGACAGCGAGGTGGTGTTGCATAACCTCACGTGGGACGCCTCCCATGTCAGCGGGTGACCAAGTGAAGAGGTCGGAATTCCTTTTTAGGAGGGTAATAAGGTTTACCCGGAGTTCCGTTGGGAGATCTGCCCCTATCTTTACCACTTGTGCATCTTCGTTTCCAAAGAGGTGGACTCCTTTCAATTCTCCTTCGGGGCGTGGCTTTGGTGCGAATTTCTTGGGCGAAGGCAAGACTGGATCCTTGGAGGTTCACGCTTCTGGCGGTTAGTTCTCTGGATGCGTGCCTCAACTCGTGGAGGTGGAGCACATTGTGATCTAGAGTTTGTTCTCCGTGCACGGTGATGGGCCCATGTAGGCCTGGAATTTTGAAGCACAAGAAGTTGTGGTGTATGGCTGCACAGAAGTGGTCGAGGGTGACCCTCCCCATTATAGCGTTGAAAGATGACTCCGTGTCTACCACGTCGAAACGCATCATCTCTGTCCGATGATTTTCCATAGTTCTGAAGATCATGAGGAGTTCAATCTGATTGAGCGGTTGTATGGCTTTCCCGGGTACAAAACCGGTGAGGGGGGAAGAGCGATAGTTCCGGCGTTCCATCCTTGTAGCCCCCTTGCAGCTCCATTAGGCTTTTGAGAGTGTGAAGGTATAAGATATCAGCTGAGCTTCCACCATCAACGAGGATCTTGGTGAGCTTACAGTTAGCCACCGTGGCGGTCACGAAGAGGGCGTCATCATGGGGAAACATATTCCCTTTGCATCTTCCTCCGTGAAGGACAGCGGCATGCTTGCCCACCTTGGAGGTGGGGTTGGAGTGAGGGCTCCCACGATGTTCACTTCCCTTACGTATCCTTTAAGTTGCCTTTTGGAGCTTCTTCCAGAGGCCGAGCCTCCCAAGATGACACCGACAAGATGGTTTCACTGCTGGAAAGAGAGTTCATTTTCCTCCGGCACTGGTTCATTTGTGAGTACTTGTGCTGGGGCAGCCGTTCTTGGGGGAGGAGCCCCCTGTGCCTTGGGCACATTTGGGAAATGTGGGGCTTGTCTTGCGTTTCCCCCTTCCCGAGCGCAGCATTCATTGGTCCAATGACTGTTGCTTTCGTGGAAAGTGCACCACCTTTCTTCAGGTCTTTTGGGCCCATGATTTTGAGGCCATGTGCCCCTATCGGTCATAGAGTTGTTCTGGTGGGGTCAACTATCAATAGCCATGACCTTCCGCTCTCGGGAGTATGTGAGATTCTTGTTTCTGGAGTTGCGCTTAGAGAGGTCCCTGCTTTTTCCACTTGCGGGAGCGTCGTGTGAGGACGGCCCGAATTTAGTACTGTCGCCATCTTCTCCTTGCGCATACTCTTCCATCTTGTGATATAGCTCCTTAGTGGTCCTTGGCGGGTTTCAATTGAGAGCCCGGTTGACTTCCCTAGCACTACTGTAGATTGACCTTCTCCTGAACCCCCTCCACTGACGGGCACAAAAAGGTCCGTCGCTGCAGGGTAACACCGCCGACGGACACCAAAGAGCCCGTCAGCGGAGAAGGCAGCAAAGATAAATGTGAGGAGAACCACTGACGGGCGGAAAATCGACCCGTCAGTGGAGATGAACGTGAGGTGGCATAGATGACGCGTGAACTCCACTGACGGTCCTCAATTTAAGTGCCCGTCAGTGGAGATTATAGATCCACTGATGGGCTCAGATGTAGCCCGTCAGTGGAAATGGGAACATATGACGTTGCATTTTACTGACGGGCCCTGGGAACCGGCCCGTCAGTAGAGACGTTGTCTTCACTGACGGTATAGATCCTCGTCCGTCAGTGGAGATTATTGCATGGTTGGCTGAAGATTCACTGACGGTCCCCTTTTACGCGACCGTCAGTGGTGATCTCGCCTATATAACCAGAGCGGGCCCTCGCTGCTGGCCAGTGCTCGCGCGCCCACTGGCCAGCAGCGAGTGCCGCCGTCGCCCCAGCTGCTGCCGCCGTCGCCGCCGCCCCCCTTCCCCCTCCAACCCACCAACACTTCTCCCCTCTCCCCAACCCTCCTCCCCAAGCTCTAGAGAGACTAGATCTAGATCTAGATCTAGATCACTCTCTCCCTCCTCCTCTCACTCTCCCTCTCTCTCACTCCTCTCACTCTCTCCCTCCTCCTCTCACTCTCCCTCTCTCCCTCCTCCTCATCTCTCACTCCTCCTCTCACTCTCACTCTCTCCATACATCTCTCCCTCCTCCTCTCACTCTCACTCTCTCTATACATCTCTCATTTCTAGCTCTCTCTCATCTCTCCCTCCTTCTCTCACTCTCACTCTCTCCATACATCTCTCATTTCTAGCTCTCTCTCATCTCTCCCTCCTCCTCTCACTCTCACTCTCTCCATACATCTCTCATTTCTCACCAAAAAGATCGCTAGCGCTCGGTAATAATGCTCGCCAGTGTTCTTTTCATGTCGTATATGTATTTGATGTGGTTTTCGGTTATCGAACTGATTAGTTTCGTGTCGTAGGTGTTGATCGATGGATCGCAGTTGGATGTACGACAACCGGGCGACAGAGAGTTTGGGCTATGGCTTTGAACGAGTTTCTTGATGTCGCCGAACGAGATATGAGGGCAAAAGGTGGCACGAAGATTTGCTGTCCATGTCGCGATTGCAAAAATTTGGTAATGTTTGATACGAGAGGGAGGGTGACGGTACACCTGGCGCTTAAGGGTTTCATGTCAGGCTATACACGTTGGACATGTCACGGCGAGGAGGAGGAAGATCAGGTGTTACAGCAAGCTGCCGAACACGGAGATGACGAAGAAGACGAGGGGAGCATCGAACCGGACGCCGAAGGAGAAACGGGAAACAATTTGGCCGATATGGTGCAGGACGTTCACATGGTGGAGCAGGTGGTGATAGATCCCGAGGATGAAAGAGAGGCTGCTAAGTTCTCGAGACTAGTTGAAGACTCACAAATCCCGCTGTATACCGGTTCCGATCCAGAGCACACGCGTCTGTCGGTCACGCTGGAACTTCTAAGGATCAAGGCAGCCCACAACTGTCTGGACGAAGGCTTCGATGAGACACTGGCTTTTCTTGCAAAAGTTTTTCCGAAAAACAACTTGCTGCCCACGAGCACCGAAGAAGCCAAGAAGGTTGTCTGCCCTCTTGGGTTAGAGGTGCAGAGGTTCCATGCGTGTCCGAATGACTGCTTTATTTACCGCAAGGAGCACGAGAAGCTGTACAAGTGTCCCACGTGCAACACGTCCAGATTCAAGAGGGGTAGAAAGCAAGCCGATGATGAGGACCCAGTGAAGAGTGGCGCTTCAGCAAAGGTTGTATGGTATCTTCCGGTCCTTCCCCGTTTGAATCGTTTATTCGCTAACAAGAAGGAGGCAAAGCTGCTACGTTGGCACGCCGAGGGGCGGAAAACTGATGATGGAGTGATGAGACACCCTGCCGATGCTTCGCAGTGGAGGGCAATCGACGCCCAATACGATGATTTCGGAAAAGATCCGAGGAATATCAGGTTCGGTATGAGTACGGACGGGATCAATCCATTCGGCAACATGAGCAGCAGACACAGCACTTGGCCCGTGGTTCTATGGATGTACAACCTTCCTCCATGGCTGTGCATGAAACGAAAGTACATACACCTCTGTATTCTCATACAAGGGCCGAAGCAACCTGGGAACGATCTGAACATGTATCAACAATTATTGTTCGAAGAACTAGCTACACTGTGGGAACCAGGGGCCTAGGTCTGGGACGCATACGAAGAAGAGTACTTCAATCTGAAAGCGCTGTTGTTCACGACGGTCCAAGACTACCCCGCGTACGGATATCAGTCCTGCCAGTGTGTTCATGGGTACAAAGGATGTGTGAATTGTTTGGAGTCTACTACAAGTTTACACCTAAAGGGATCCAAAAAATCGTGTTCATGGGCCACCGAAGGTGGCTGAAACAGAACGACCCATGGAGGCAAGAGAAGGAATTGTTTGACAATACTGTTGAGGTCCGTTCGGCGCCTCGGGAGAAGACCGGGGTGGAAATCTATGACATCGTGAACACGATGCCCCCTGTTACGCCAGGTAAGACACAACCGTCTGTTCCCATGCAGGACGGCGTCTGGAAAAGGAATCCGTATTCTGGGATTTGCCTTACTGGAGATTCCTAAGCACACGTCACAGCATAGACGTCATGCATGTTGAAAAAAACGTGTGCGAGAGCTTGCTTGGTATCCTGCTCAACATTTCAGAAAAGACAAAAGATGGACCGAAGGCACGAGCTGACATGGAATTCTTGGGTATAAGAAAGAAGCTGTGGGCTACGAAGCGAACGACCAAGTTGGGGACGGGTGCAGTCAGAATCAAGACGGACTATCCCGCTGCTTGTTATACTCTCAGCAAAAAAGAGATCGTTAGCTTTTTGGAGTGCCTCCAAGGTGTCAAAGTTTCTTCCGGTTACTCGGCAAACATCGGGAGAATAGTTGACATGAAGAGTCACCGTGTAATTGGTATGAAGTCTCATGACTGCCACATGATGATTACGCAGATACTTCCTGTTGCAATCAGAGGTCTCATGGAGCCGGAGGTCCGCAAGACAGTCTTGAATCTGTGTAACTTCTTCAACACGATATCTCAGAAGTCGATCTCCGTTACGCGTTGCCACAAGCTGCAGGAGGAGATCATTGTCATACTGTGCGAACTTGAGATGTACTTCCCTCCAGCATTCTTCGATATCATGGTACATCTCATGATCCATATCGTCCCAGAGATATTGGATCTAGGTCCCGTGTTCCTACACAACATGTACCCGTTGGAAAGGTACAATGGGGTTGTGAAGCGCTACGTTCGTAACAGGTCACAACCAAAAGGTAACATCATCCAAGGCTATGTTGCCGAAGAGTGTGTCGAGTTCTGCACTGATTACTTGGCTGATCAAAAGTCCATAGGTGTTCCTGTTTCACGGCATACGGGAAGGCTCGATGGTGAAGGCCATGCATGCGGACAAAGGCCTTTACATGTCTACAATTCAGTACCCAGTAGGTCAGATGACTATGACAGAGCACATCTCGTGGTCTTGCAACACCTGACGGTGGTGCATCCCTATCTTTGGATGCACATGGTAAAGCTTAAAAAAGAAAACCCGAAGAAGGGAGAAGCGTGGCTCTCGAAAGAGCACAATGGAAAGTTCGCAACATGGCTTAAGAACTACTGGTATGAAAGGCCTCCGACAAATTTCGAAGAAGAGACGGTCAAAATGCTGTCACAAGAACCTGCGAGCAAGGTCCTGACATATCAAGCATACAATATCAACGGATACACATTCTATACGGAGGCTCAAGACAGGAAAAGCACGTATCAGAACAGTGGGGTGACGATGGAGGCTAAAACCGGTAACCGTAAGGACATATACTACGGTGTTATCGAAGAAATTTGGGAACTGGACTACACCGTCACGAAGATACCCATGTTTCGTGTCAGATGGGCAAAAAATATCCATATCGATGATGACAAACTCACTACCGTGACTCTACCTCCCCCGACATCTATTGAGTCAACACAGGTCAAAGCAATCAGTGCGAAAGATGAGCCATGGGTTCTAGCTAAACAAACCTCACAAGTCTTCTACATAAAAGACCCAAAGGCACAGAAGCGCCATGTCGTCAGAAAAGGGAAGAGGAGTATTGTCGGAGTCGATGGTGTTGTTGACGAAGAGGACTACGACCAATTCGACGACCCGGACTCCGAGCCAGAAGCCGTTGATAAACGCCCCATAAAAAGGAGAAAAGCTAGCAAGGATGCTGAGCCCTACGTCAGACGCAGTCACGCCGAAGGACTAACGTATACCACCAAGAAAATCACAATTCATGAGAAGATTTCCGAAGACGACGAAACCTAGCTATTTGTATGTGTGTGTACAAAAGTGTCTTGGTTTGAATGATTTCATGTAACGTGTGTACTTCTGTATGTGTAAATTGTGGATGAATTTGAAGTACTTACAAACCAATGTATAACCCAACTTCAATGAAATTGTCTGAAATTTTAAGTATAGCCTCACGAGGTCATGTAATTACCCCATGCCAATTTTCAAATTTTTTTGACCACTTTTAGATTTAATAAAAAATAAAAAACCAAAAAGACGCAAGCAAACATTTCAATTTCGACAAGCAAACGTTTGAATTATTGATATATTTTCTACGTATGAGCTAAACCGATACATACGTACGTAGATATGAATTTTCCTTCCATTTATATGCCTTCTTTAGGATAGTTGTAGCTCAAATCTGAAATATATGTAGTAAATAACTAGATATTCATTTAATGCGTAAAAAATAGCAAATGATTTCAGAAAAATGCCTAACTTTGACACGAACAATGTAATGTACTACGTTACATGTACAAAAAGTTTGGAGCGTAGCTAAAAATGTTTTTTGAAAGGTTTTACACATGGTACCTCAAATTGGTATTTCAAAAAATAGAAAATTCGATTTATTACATAACAAGATGCAACATGATGAATTATTAACGTATAATATTGTAATATGAAGTTGTAGTCCAAATCTCAAGTTCAAATGATGAAAAATTTATGACGTGTACTTCAATCTTCATATTTCCCCTTCGAATGCTATGAAGTTTTCTCACAGATAGTTCTGTTACAAAGCAATGTATAATCGAACTTCCGCGAAATTGTCCGAAATTTTAAACATAGCCTCAGAAGGTCATATAATTACCCCATGCCAATTTTCAATTTTTTTTGACCACATTAAGATTTTATAAAAAATCAAAAACAAGAAAGGCGCATGCGAACGTTTGAATTTCTCGAAGCAAACGTTTGAATTATTGATATATTTTCTAGATACGAGCTAAAATGATAGATAGGTACGTAGATATGAATTTTCCTTCAATTTAGAGGCCTTCTTTAAGATAGTTGTAGTTCAAATCTGAAATATACCGAGTAAATAAGTAATATTAATTTAATGCCTGAAAAATAGCAAATCATTTCAGAAAAATGCCGAACTTTGACACTAACCCAAAAAAGGTAAAAGTCCTAACCCAAAAATACAAAAACACCCATAGCATATAGAAATAACCCTAAGATCACACTAAAAGGAAAACATTCAGCAAAAACCAGAAACAAAAAACAACATACACTGACGGGCATATGTCAGGTGCCCGTCGGTGTAAAGTCCACCACTGACGGGCATATTTAAGACGCCCGTCAGTGGTAACGAACCACCACTGACGGTCGGACAAGACGTGCCCGTCAGTGGAAACAGCCAGCGCTGGTACCGCACACATTTAGTCCCACCTCGCCGAGCGAGGAGCGTGCGCACCAGCTTAAAAGGGGAGCTCCGAGCGTTGCTTTCGAATTCCTTACAACTGCTACTAGTACTCGGGGCCTCCGCCGGTCCCTTGCATGGCTTGGGCTCGTGGGCCTGGGCGCTGTGCTCGGGATAGGCCTGTGGCCGGTCCCCTGCGCGGCCTGGGCTCGTGGGCCTTTGAGCTGTGCTCGGGATAGGCTGGCTGTCCCAATATTTTTTTTTAAGAAGCAAAATATCAAAAACGAAACTTATACAAAGGCAAACCTCCACCGAAATTTCACCAAGTTTTAGGCTGACTGCAGATCTGCTGACGGTCGTGCAAAGGATGCCCGTCAGCAGTTAGGTACCACTGACGGGCTCTCAATCGTTGCCCGTCAGCAGTTCTATAACCTAATCGTCCCTTCCCATCCGAAGTACCACTGACGGGCATATTTAAGACGCCCGTCAGTGGTAACGCACCACCACAGACGGTCGGACAAGACGTGCCCGTCAGTGGAAACAGCCAGCGCTGGTACCGCACACATTTAGTCCCACCTCGCCGAGCGAGGAGCGTGCGCACCAGCTTAAAAGGGGAGCTCCGAGCGTTGCTTTCGAATTCCTTACAACTGCTACTGGTACTCGGGGCCTCAGCCGGTCACTTGCATGGCTTGGGCTCGTGGGCCTGGGCGCTGTCTTGGGATAGGCCTGTGGCCGGTCCCCTGCGCGGCCTGGGCTCGTGGGCCTTTGAGCTGTGCTCGGGATAGGCTGGCTGTCCCAATATTTTTTTTAAGAAGCAAAATATCAAAAACGAAACTTATACAGAGGCAAACCTCCACCGAAATTTCACCAAGTTTTAGGCTGACTGCAGATCTGCTGACGGTCGCGCAAAGGATGCCCGTCAGCAGTTAGGTACCACTGACGGGCTCTCAATCGTTGCCCGTCAGCAGTTCTATAACCTAATCGTCCCTTCCCATCCGAAGTACCACTGACGGGCATATTTAAGACGCCCGTCAGTGGTAACGCACCACCACTGACGGTCGGACAAGACGTGCCCGTCAGTGGAAACAGCCAGCGCTAGTACCGCACACATTTAGTCCCACCTCGCCGAGCGAGGAGCGTGCGCACCAGCTTAAAAAGGGAGCTCCGAGCGTTGCTTTCGAATTCCTTACAACTACTACTGGTACTCGGGGCCTCCGCTGGTCCCTTGCATGGCTTGGGCTCGTGGGCCTGGGCGCTGTGCTCGGGATAGGCCTGTGGCCGGTCCCCTGCGCAGCCTGGGCTCGTGGGCCTTTGAGCTGTGCTCGGGATAGGCTGGGTGTCCCAATATTTTTTTTTAAGAAGCAAAATATCAAAAATGAAACTTATACAGAGGCAAACCTCCACCGAAATTTCACCAAGTTTTAGGCTGACTGCAGATCTGCTGACGGTCGCGCAAAGGATGCCCGTCAGCAGTTAGGTACCACTGACAGGCTCTCAATCGTTGCCCGTCAGCAGTTCTATAACCGTAAGCGTCCCTTCCCATCCGAAGTACCACTGACGGGCTATGAGTTGGCGCCCGTCAGCAGTGCTGTAACCCTAACCGTCCCTTCCCATCCCAAGTACCACTGACGGGCTATGAGTTGACGCCCGTCAGTGGTAATAAGCTCCCTTTAAAAGGCACGCGCGGGACTTGGCGAAAATTTCACCAAGTCCCGCGCGTTCGAAACGAACCAGCAGCGAGACCGACGGTTCGCACGACGCCGCCAGGCTGCCGCCGCCGCCGCTCCCGAAGCCCCGGCCGCCGCCTCCTCCCGCCTCCTCGAAGCCCCGGCGCCGCTCCCGAAGCCCCAGCCGTCGCCTCCTCGAAGCCCCCGACGCCGCCACCTCCCTCGGCCGCCCCCTCCGGCGCCGCCACCTCCCTCGGGCCGCCCCCACTTCCGGCCTCCGCCCCCACTTCCGGCCTCCTCCGGCCTCTGCCCCCGACGCCGCCGGCCCCCGAAGCCCCCGACGACGCAAGGTTGGAAAAACATTTATTAAAATGTGCATATCAACTTCGATTGTCTTGCAAAAAGAATTGTGAAGCTTCTTAGAGATATTTAGGGCTTAGTAGAATTATTGGGGTTAGGTTTTGGTAAAAAGTAGAACTAATGAGAAGTTGATCCATCCGTGAATAGTTTGTTCTAAGTAGCAACTGATCCGTTACCATATTTTTGAATTTGGTTGTGCATTGGAGGTTTGCTATCAGTTGCTATCAATGTAGCACTATATTCTAAAATCAATATATCTATAACAATGAGTCTACAAATTAAAATGTAATCTGGATATCATTTACATCTAGCATTTTGCATTTCCTGCCCTTATCTATTTTTTGTCCTGATCAATTTGAATGAAGGCCTATAGGTACATCTTGATTTAAACAACTGTAGATTATAGTCCATCGCTACTCAAAGGTTTCTTTCTATTTGAAAAGAGAAAAACATCGTCATATATATATTATTTGAAAAGAGAAAAACTGTCGTTGGGGAGCATAACTAATCTGTTCTTGGTTGATTCGTGAGCGAAGGAAAGCTACAATTTTATCTTGGTTTATGTGTAAGCCATGAAGTAAATGTGGTGTCAATGTAGTTCCAGTAACACAATGATGATGAAAGCGATTGCTTAGCTATGTTGTTCTGTAAGCTTCCTTGGTGGTAAGCTGATAATTTCTTCGGGTACAATGGATGAGACCACACAATGCGATGGATTCTGAATTCTAATTCTTAATTCCATTCAAACAATGCACTATCCTGACTTACGAGGATATTCACTTTGCTTCATTTAGCAACTGATGTAACCAAGTTTATCTTCAGTAGTACATTGGTTAAGATTCAATCAAATCGAACCATGTATGTTCTTATTGTAAATAAATGGATCTAATTTCTTTGTTATTGTAATATCTAATATGTGCCTCCAACATTCTGATTTTTACACACTCATGATACATATGTGCCTCAACTTTAAGTTCTTGCTAGATAATGCCTGTTATCCAATTCATTTTATTTTGTTATTTTAGCCATTTCTTCAGTTTTACAATGGCCGCCAGTAGTACTCCCGCTGGGTCCCCGACCCGAGCAGTAGAGACAGTTGACGACAGCACGGCCCCCCTCGGCGTGGCCGCACCGATCGATGCACCGACCCTGGAGGCACCCAAGCAAGTTGCCTCCGAAGCAGCCAAGGAACCTGCCCTCGAGCTGACCGAGGATCAACCTGCCCTCGAGCTGACCAAGGATCAACCTGTCGTAGCGGCCGTCACAGCTGGACAAGAGCAAACTGAATCGGAGTCCAGCTCTGACTCTGCCTCCGGGTCAAGTTCCGAAGGGGACGAGGCGCGTGAGGAGGAGGTACCGACTCCAGCCCCGACCAGGTCTCTGAATAGGAGGAAAGGCAACCAGTTGCCGGACAAGACGTACGTCATCACCCGTGTCGACGACGTCAAAGACATTCCGGCGAGTCCACATAAGGCCGCTAAGACCTTTAGCAACGCCTGCGGGTGCTTAGTGCGCGAACAAGTGAAGATTACCTGCAAAGAGTTCGGCCAGTTGACGCAGTCCACGAAAGATACTCTCTTGAGGAAACTGTGGGACAAGTACCAGATACCTGCAGCCGACAAGGAAAGAGTCGAAGCGCAAGCCCTCAAAATCATGGCTAGGGCTCTGAAGACTTGGCGATACGACGCACAGAAAGTCATAGACGAGGATTGGGACACCAAGATTAGTAAAAGATGGTCCAAGGTACAGAAGGAAGACTGGGACGAATTCGTTGCTCAAATAAGGAGCCCAGAATTCCAGGAGAAGAGCCGGTGGGGGAAAGAGCTTCGCAGGAAGAACACCTTAGACCACAAGCTCGGCAGCCGTGGATATCTGGGGAAGAGACCGAAGTGGGCCAAAGAGGACGAGAAATTAGCCGCGGCTGGGAAAGCACCTCCTTTCGCGCATCTCAGGGAGCCGCGCGCTAGGGAGTACATGAGGGCGCACACAAGGTCTGACCCTGTGACAGGGTCACCAATTTATGAGTCCGAGGAACTGCAGGTGGTAGCCGACCGGCTGGTAACGACTCAACCAAGTCTCTTTTCGTACTTCGTTACGTTGCATCCAAATACGCTGTCTTCTCATCACGTAATTTAATTTGCAGGCCGAACTGAGCCAGTAGCCTGGAAGCTCGCAGGACTCCGTCACGAGCTTCCCAAGATGGAACGACGATCTGGCGAAGGCCCGACAGAAACCGGAGCATTGGGGCCGTGTAGTAGGCGTCGGGGATGGCGTTAAATGGGATAAGGTATTTCCCCGAAACCCCGAGGGGAGCCGCCGCCCCCGGAGAGACAGCCAGGAGTTCATGGACAATCTGCGGGAGCAAATGCGCGAGATTGCCGAGCAGACGTGGCTACGTATGCAGGTGGCTGCAGCGCAAGGCCAGCAGAGCGTGCCTCCCGCTAACCAGCCTCTAGGATGGAGCAGCTGCGCATCCACCTCGGACGGCGGCCCCTACTCGGTGAATCCCGTCGACAGCATCATCGTAAGTCTCGTCCGCTAAACGTGTCGTTATAGTACGAGCTGTTCTCATTTTCCTGACTCCAGTGCGGACGGTACGTCTATCCTCTGTTTCGCAGGAAGCCACCAGATGCACACTCACGGTGCAGATTCCTGGCATGAAGGTCCCGGTGGCGCACGGCCAGGTTTTCCCAACGGCGGAGGGGGCAGTACTGCACTGTGTTCCTATGCGGGAGCACCACGCGAAGGTCCAGGTCGACCTCGTCCTCAATGACTACAGCGAGGTGTTAGTCCCTGTCCCCCCCGAAGAGGAGCTGACGAAGCTAGGGCAGTGCAGAAACTGCTTCATCCAGTGGCCGAAGAGCCAGATCACTATAACCGCGGCGGCCTCTCCTCGCACGGGCCCCTCGTCCAACAACCCCTCTCCATCAATCGGACGATCTCCGTTGGGGCTCAGCCAATCACCCCCGTCCTTTAAAGACCTGGAGGACTATCTTGTCGGGGACCAGCACATGTCACCGATTTTGCGGTCCCCGCCCTCCGAGGTTCAAGGCGACCCCCTGGATCAACCGAGGGGGAAGATTTTCTCTCCCGCCACGCTAGCTGGGACGCTGGAAGCAGCGTTGGCGGCAGGCATGAGCCCGGAGCCGGTACACCAGAGGAAGAAAAGCAAAAAGAGACGGGCCGGCACCGGAGAGAAGGAAAGAAAGGAGCAGAGGCAGAAAACCTTATCCTTCTCAACATCGTCAGTAGAATTATCTACACGGAGCAAGGGCCTCTGGCGATATCATTACGAACCAGGTCAGGACTTGCTCCCACAGGATGAGCTGGACAATCTGTCGGAGGACATGAAGACGCTGCATGAAGATTACCTGAAGATGTCCAGAGATCCTGGTACATTCTGCCAATATTGGAAGGTGAAGGTGCCAAAGGAATACAATTTTTTCATGCAACATGACCAAGACACCTTCGACATCAACTTTGAAGACCTATTCCACATGTACAACCTCTATAGGCTCGACACCACCATGATCAGGCTATGGGCTCTGTACCAAGCCCAAGAGTGCAGACGTCTTCGGGACTCCCATATTGGCATAGTCGATCCGATATGCATGAATGAAGGCTATGCCGGGACCCCAGAGGGTCAAGGATTTCTTCAAGAATACCTGTCGAATGCATTCGTGGTTCATAAGGACAAGGACTGCATACTAGCCCCCTATAACCCTCCGTAAGTACTAAACTTAGCACCGTGGAGTTTATTTTTGTTTTTTACGTACGTATCTCCGCCTGCTTACGTTCAGTTGTTCACATTTACGCAGTGACCACTGGGTCCTAATTGCGATCGTTCCAAGCTGGGCCAAGGCTTTTTACTTTGACTCCTCGTCGAACAAGACAGCGGACTTCACAAATATAACTAAGATTCTGGATGCAGCCTTTTTCAGAGCCAAGTTCTCGGGCCATCAAAAAATACCTGTGAAAGCGAAAAAATTGGTACACCATTACAAGTTCCCTTGCAGAGTTCAGCCGGAAGGTTCCGTGACATGTGGGTACTACACCTGTGCCCATATGGACCTATTTGTCCGGTACAAGAACAAGCATTGGAAAGATATGAAAGAACTGAAGGCTTGGAGCGAGCTGGGAAGTCATATGTACGACTGGCGACAGGACTTTGCTCGGATCCAAAAAGTCTTCGCCAGACTCATCAACCTTGAAGTCATCAATCCGATGGGTGAATTCTACGCCGGCCCCCAATTTCCGAAGCCAAACTTAAGCGAGAATCAATAGAATCGTTGTTTCTGTAATTGAATAAACAATTGTTTCATACTTGTGACCGTCGTTGGAGTGTACATACTATATATGTGATTATAAATGTTATGCGATTAAGAGATTTGACTCTGTGAATGAATAGTTCGTATAGCCTGTGATTAGGAATAATGTAATACTATAGTCTATTATTATGAATAATCTAAGTGTGATTATGAGCTAACACAGATCCATTTCGGTTAGCAGGAATGCATACCTCTACTGACGGGCACTTACGGACAGCCCGTCAGTGGAGTTGAACCTCTACTGACGGGCTTTCATTACGCGCCCGTCAGTACTGATAGAACTAGGAGCCCATCGACATATCTCTACTGACGGTCACTTACGGACAGCCCGTCAGTGAAGATATACCTATACTGACGGGCATTTATTACGCGCCCGTCAGTACTGATACAACCAGGTGCCCGTCGGTTAGCAGGAATACATATCTCCTCTGACGGTCCCTGTGTGACCGTCAGTAGAAATTAACAGTACTGACGGACCATATGACCGTCAGTGGAGTTACCCCCTCCACTGACATTTCCAGGGTGACGGGCCCCCTGTCCGTCAGTAGAGGGGGTTTGGCGACCGTCAGTAGTGACCTGTTCTGCAGTAGTGTAGGAAGCAACCTTTGCATGCAAGTATCTATCACTGTCGTGCTTGGGGCGTTGGCGATTTGACTACAGACTTTGGAGAAGTGTTTGAAGAAACTCCATAAGGACTCTCCTTCTCTTTGTTTAAGGGTGAAGAGCTCATTTGATAACAGAGGTTGTGTGAAGTTTCCTTGAAAATTTGCAATGAATACTTCTTAGAGGCGTTCCCAAGACCGGATGGAGTTTCTTCTCTGGTTGAAGAACCAAGTTTGTGCCATTCCAGTTAGCGCTAGGGGGAAAAGGTTGCACATTTCGGTGGGTCCTCCTCCGGCGGCGCGAATAGCGGTGGAATATACTTCCAAAAATTGCAGGGGATTGAAATCTCCGCTATATTGCTTTAGCGTCGGGGATTTGAATTTTTGGGGGAAGACCGCCTCTTGGATTTCCCTTGACAGGGGGTTGCAAGTCAGCCTACGGCCCATATCCCCCCACTGCCGACTCCGTTCGCTTTGGGTGTCACTTCCTTCCTCAGAGGATGAGTAAGGCGAGCGGTGTTGGGACCTCCTTGATGAGTAGGAGTAATCGCGCCGACGTTTCCTAAAGGCGCAGCTATTCCAGATTCTGCCACCTGGTCTTCTTGATGAGCGCGCATGTTGCGGCTAGGCGCTTGGCCTCCTCGTTGGCCATGTTGATTCTGACGGGGGTCGGCGATACTCTGCTCGCGACCTTCGTTGTGACTCCCTTGGGGGGCGCTCCGGCTTGGGGGGTCTTGGAGGCCTTGCGACACAACTTCTGGCCGGTGGACTTCTTGTCTCGGCACTTCGGGGAGCGGCAACCTCATTACTGTCGGTACCATGCCCTGGGGGGCGCCAGTGTAGGCAGGTCCCCAGAAGGGGTTGAACCAAGGTGCTCCACCCATGACAACCGCGTGTGCCATAGGTGATAAGTGTGGGAAGGAGTTCAGACTCTCGTGATGCCACTTCGTCCGTCCTGATGAGGTTGGACTGAGGCATTTGGGATTGCGGAGCCGGCAAAATCACGACTTGACTCTAGAAAAGCGGTGCGGCAGAAGTCTCTGCGGCATTTGATTGAGGGACCTCGAGCAAAGCCTGAAGTGCATCGAAGTCTGGGTGTTCTGTGCTCGCAAGCGTTCTTAATCTGGCGATGAGCTCATCAGGTCTTCTTGTGATGTCATCGGGAATCCTCGGGACGTCAACACGAGGTCTGAGCGGGAGTCCCTCAAGGAGTTCTTCGCCTTCCAGCACGACGGGTAGCGCGGCGGCGAGAGGGTCGGTCTGAATGATTCCTTCCGCATCTTCGATGCATTCGGCGTCGGAGTGGTCATCCTCTATCGCCTCCAAGGTGCCGCTTTTCTTTTTGGACCCTCGAGTCATCGCACCTTTGCTTCAGGCGGGCGATGTCTCGGCTTTGGCAGAAGTTTGCTTAGGTGGGGCCATAGCTTTTCACATTGGCTAGGTTCCCCACAGACGGCGCCACTGTTGTTGTCGTGAAGACAATACAGAAGAGGAGATATCGACGGGTCGACACTTATAGTGCAACAGTAATGGGCCATGTACGACGGTCTTATAGGAAGGTCGCCGTACACTCGACAACTTGCGACACTTTGATTTTTTTCAATAGGTTTGGCTATCTCGAGAAGTCCGGCCTACTTTTATGTCGAGGGAGGCACCTTGTGCGAGACTAGGCTAGCGACTTGGGCCGTTCGAGACTTCCCGAAGTCACTCCTAGAGCTCCCCGTGCTAGCTAGAGAGCAACACTTCCCTTCGTGACTGCTTGGACCAATAGCGGCTACAGCACGAAGAGGCGAAGACTCACAGGTGCAGTCACTCTGCCATCTCCGGCTCCATTTTCCCTTCGCCATTTCTCCGTCCTTGGCACCTCTCTCCGTCCTTTGTGCAACAAAGGAGCAACCATGAAATCATAAAACAAGACGATGACGACGGCAAAAAAAACAGGGGCATGCATCAACGGTGCCTTCAAGTGGACCTGACATGTCAGCTCGCAGGCCAGGTAGGGTGAGAAATAAGAACCGTAAATGGCACAACTTTGGTATAATAACCTGATATTATGTGCGTTTATGTTACAAAACACGATCATTTGCGCAACTAAGGTCGATCTAGACGGTATAAAAGGCAATTTACTCTATAATTTTCCTTTCTTTTGGGCTTCGGCCTTTAAATTTGACTCTCCTTCAATGGAATGAAGGCAGAGCTCTCCGGCCGTTCTTTCAAAGAGAAAAAGGAGTTGGAGGTAATATGCAGGGGAACGGCCGAATGGACCACTCCAGGAGATGGCAGAAAATCAGGACCTAGAACTTATTGCTTGGATGAGGCCCCAGTCGACGGTGGATTGCGGGAAATAACCTCAGGTTAGAGCCGCAGAATTTTAACAACGTGAGCAATGTGTTCATTGGTATGAAATGAAAATTTGGAGGATACACCATCAAAAGACAATTTTTTGTCTTTTGCCGCTCGTTAGACCTATGATCTAATTTCTGCCACCTCAAAATCACTTCTGCCACAGTCCCGTCGAGGCCACTCTTGTCAGAACTGCTACGTCAGAGCCATTTTTTTTGCCAACAATGTCATGATTACATTATAAGGAAGAACACAATACTGACACAGGACAAGTCCCCAATTTAAGCAGAAGAGATCCAAAGTAGGAAGAGAAATACAAAGCAAACAAAGAACAAAGGGATGCTCTACAGTCACTCCTTGGCACGAAAGAAAAATACCAAAGAAACGGAAAATCAAAAAATCACAAGGTACTAATAGAAATTCAAGGAAAATACCATAAAATCCCAAAAACTAACGGTTCACTTTTAACTAACTGTTCAATTTCCTCAAAAGGATTACACTGATATAAGTTTAATTATGTTAAATAAAAGCTGGGGAAGATTGAAACATTTTTCATAGTGTACATTTTCTTTAGTGCAAAAATTTCACACAATTTTGAATTTTTAAAATCAATTCATATTTTCGTGATCCTTGTTTAAATGTGCATCTAGGCCCCTAGATTTGTGTCAAGTGATGTTGGTGATTATTGACAATTGAGTTTGTGGACTAACCATTTTCTTAAATTTGAAAAGTGTGCATGAGTTAGATTCCACCCCGTGAGGTTGCATCAAGAGGATGAACAGATAAGCCCATAAAGCCCGTGATTGGTCATAGGTGAAGGATTTTGGATCAATTCATATGATGAAGGCCATCAAATCAAGAGATACATCAATGATTAAAGTGTTCAAGAAAAGAATTACATGTGATTAGGAATAAACTCATGGAGTGAACTTCAAGAGATCAAGATTGTGTTGAGTGAGTCACATCGAGATGAAATTCAAGAGAACAACAAGTGTTGATCGAGGTGAAGTTCAAAGTTGAATTCAAGATGGTCAAGATTGAGCTCATGATATGAGCCATGTACAATCAATGTCTTGAAGCATGGAATTCAAGAGAAGAATTCAAGTGTGGATTCAAGATATCATGATAGCTTGAAGAATGAACTGCAATTGATCAAGTGGTTTGGTGGGTAATATAATCATATTTGTGAATTATCTATATTTCATGTGTTCGGAAAGTGTGAGGGTAAGTTTCATTTTATGATGTTACATCAAGAGGATGATCTCACCAACGCTCAAGCGAAGATGGCATCAAATTTTGATTGTCATCAAGGTGCATTAAGTGTTTTCATGAGCTTTGGAAGGTGCTTCATACAAGACTGATCCTCAAAGGAAGGTTGAGGTGTGCATCATATGAGGATAAACCTAAAGCAAAGCCTTAATGTTGATAAGCACCAAGAGATGACGACATCAAGGTATGCAAGTTCAAGTCGAGCATTATGTGGAAACATATACTTGAAGCTTGTGATCCTTTAAGCTATGATGGACAAGTTAGTGAAGATGTCTTCAAGAGAAGAATTTCTCATATTGGTTTATGGAAAAAAGTTGCAAGACTTTATCGAGCAAAAGAGATTGAAGAAAGAATTCAACTTCGAGCAAGGATGATTGTCTTCATCAAGTTCAAGTGGAGTGCTCAAGTCAAAGGTATGCCTAGCAGGTGTTCCTAGTTTTACCGGTCTCGAGGTGTTGGAGGGAGAACTGATTATTGGATAGATAGCTGTTCTATCAAGAGGGGTTGTCGGATGAGTAGCTTGAACAAATCATGTGCTGAGTGCTCAAACATTTGCATGTTTTGCACTTTCCTCAAGCTCCTTTGTCCCTAAGCTTTAGTCTTGCATGATTAATGCTTGTTCGATAGGTGAGAAGCTTTTCGGTTTTGTTCATGGAGACTCTAGGCCTGTTTTATCAGTTTTCACTGTGCTAAAAACTACAATCATAAAAGTTCCGAGATTGAACCTAGAGGTGCCAAGACTAGGTTTTGGAACCTCTAAGACTATGTTGAAAACTGCAATTATAGAGGTTCTGGGATTGAACCTGAAGGTTCCAATATTGGGAACTTGTGGGGACCTGATAATAACTCTCAAACCCTCTTTGTATACTTCATTAGTTGTAGAACATGCTGACGAACACAGTTGAAATGGATAAAATAGCACACATCACATAGTTTATTACAAAAAGTATTTAGAACGTAAGCCATGGGGCTAGTAGCCTAAGTAGATTTTATGTCCTTTACAATTAATTCATAAACACAACGAAAATCAAAAGATAGCGTAGGGGTCTTTATCTCTGCCACAGTCAGTTGACGAAGTCTAGTGTGACTCTACTCTCAGCATCATCATAGTAGTAATCACCATAGTCTTCAACCTCGTCTTCATAACCATCTGAACATGCCCCAAAACATACATGCTTGTTGAGTATTTCACGTACCCAGCGTGCCCACTCTTCAGAGAAACCTAACGCTACATGCAGGCTTAAACAAATGAAGGCTACTGGCTAGTTTTGCATAACGGCAATTTAACAATTGAGATACTTTACTAGATTCAAAGGCATTTTTAAGATTAAACACATTTCAATCAAGGGGTATAACTAGTGAAGGTCCTAACCACCAATACTGACCAAGAAGCTATAACCCCTTAACTCGAGGATAGGTTCTAACCACATATACAGATTTCAAAGACAGAGGGAAAAGCAATTAAGAAGAAAAAAAGACAGCTTCCTCAACAAGAATGAATCTTTGTGTCATCCGTGACCATGAACATAGCTAATTGATTAGTTTTGACACTCTATAGAGGTTGTATAATTTACCCACGTGACACGATCATCCCTTTGTATTAGGCTGGTCAAGCTTTAAACAAACGCCCACTGGTGTGTCGCTAGGGAAATTATGACGAAGTCTTGCAACAGGCCATACCCTAATGTGACATGCCCACTAGGTTTTAGTATATACGGAGTACACCCTCATAATCTAGACCCCCATTTTGTTCTGATGGTCATGTCTAACTCACACCTCATCTGCGGTACGACGATGCCAACATCGAGCATAAACTATCTACTTAACTAAGCCAGAGTCATAATAGCATGTGGTTGCATGTAAACACAAGGATGCATACAAAAATGTTTATTGGTCCTTAAAATGTGTGACAACAATGCCACACCTTCGAGTAGAGTTTTAGATAGAAAGAATGCTCAACAAATTTTACGATGTCAACAAAGTAATAAAGATTGAATGAACATAATTTTCCTTGCAGGACAAATATCAAAAGATACTATTTTACATGGCTAAGCATTATCAACTCTATTAAATGGATATCTACTCTAACATCAAAACTAGTTAACAAGGTTAAAAGCTAGTTTTGAAATGACCAATAAAACATTTAATAAACATCATGCATGTTTGTAAATCATAAACACAATAATCATTTCAAGAAATATAGAATCAACATTATCAAGAACTAGGTGGCATGCCTTCATTGATGTTGCTTTCTTCTTCTTCTTCCGGAGCTTGGCCTTGTCCCATCCTCATCATTTCCTACTCGTTGTAACGATCACAAAGACACAAATACAATAAGTAACTACAACAGTAATAACTCCAAAAAGATGAAAATGCAACGAGAAAGAGTATAGAGGGTAGGAGGATCATGATGACTTGGAATCCAATGAATGCTACCTAACTTATACCCACATAAGCTAGGATTACCCACATAGCTTACATATATACTTATATACATACACAAAGCTATTATACCATATAAGCTACCTAACTTATACCCTAATTACAACCTAGTTTGAAATACAGATCCTGCCGTACTAGTAATTAACAGTAAGCAAGCCTAGCATGCTAGTCATTAATCACTAAGCATTAAATAACCCTAACATGCTAGTTTAAACATATGGAAGATATGAGCTAAGCCTTAGCATGCTATATACATATACCCAAAGCAACAACCTATGCATACTAGTTAATCATATCAAAGCATGGCATAAGTAAATAGCAACCATCAACTAATACAGAAAAGGTCTGCTGTTTTACTCTACAACAAAATTAAACTATCACAAGAAATAAGACTATACTATAGCATGCAAGCTAAACAACTACTATAAGCTCTACGTGCAAATAAAATCCTAAATCATATCTAGCATGGATCTAGCCTCATCAACAACACATATGTAAGCCCTACATGAATAGCTACTGTACAGTAACAAATGGTTACAAAAACAAATGCTAACACTATAAAAATCTACTTCCCAAATACTAACTAGAAGCTTATAAAACATATGATACAAACACATGAACAATGTCTAACAAGTGCATAAAATAGTTCATACACATGCTAGTTCATAGGAAAAATAAAATACCTTCAAAATATAAGTGCAGAAACAAACTAGATCAAATTTACTCAATTTCGGCCAAATTCAGATATGTTTTAAACTACTTCAAAATCTAGCCATTGGATTTAAAATCTAACACCACCCTTGGGATCCTACGGTTGCTTGGAAGCTACTGCTACCCTATTTTGGGTCGGGAAGTGGCTGGGGTACGGTGGCTGGCCGAAGCTCATCGGAGTTGGGAAGGTGGTGTGCCAGCAATCTAGTGGCTCTGCAGAACCACCAACACTAATTGAGAAGGTCTAACCCCTTTAACTTGATGATAGGTTCAGATCACCTATACTCATTCCAAAGATACAGAGGGAAAAAAGAAATTAAGAAGAAAAGAAGACAGGCTCCTCAACATAAATGAATCTTTGTGCCGTCCGTGACCATGTACACTGCTAATCGATTATTTTTGATATTGTAGAGGTTGTACACTTTACCCATATGATGCAATCATCCCCTTGTGCCAGACTAGCCATGCTTTAAACACACACTCATCAGTGTATCGGTAGAGAAGTTGTGACAAAGTCTTTCAAAAGGCCATATATATACTCGCAAAGCAACAACCTATGCATACTAGTTAATCAGATCACAGCATGGCATAACTAACTAGCAACCATCAACTAACACAGAAAACGTCTACTATTTTACTCTACAACAGAATTAAACTATCAAAAGAAATAAGATTGTACCATAGCATGCAAGCTAAACAACTAGTGTAAGCTCTACATGCAAATAAAACCCTAGATCATATCTAGCATGGATCTAGCCTCATATACAACACATATCTAACCCTACATGAATATCTACTGTATATTAACAAATGGTTACAAAAACATACACTAAAACTATGAAAATCTAGTTCCTAAATACTAACTAGAAGCTAAATATAAAACATATGATATAGACACATGAACAGTGGCTAATAAGTGCACAAAATAGTTCCTACACATGCTAGTATCACCAAAAAAATAAAATACCTTCAAAATATAAGCAGAAAAACAAACTACTTCAAATCTAGCCATTAGATTTAAAATATAACACCACCCTTGGGATCCAAAGGTCACTAGGAAGCTACTGGTACCCGAATTGGGGTTAGGAAGTGGCCGGAACACGGTGGTGCAAGGTGGCCGAAGCTCGCTAGAGTTGGGAAGGTGGAGTGCCAGCAATCCAATGGCTCCGTAGAACAAGGAACTATGGTGGCAGCTTCCTGGCGATCGACTTGGCAAAGCTGGTGACGTAGGTGGCGATGACGTGCATGTCTTTGATGACACCGACGAGAGGTGCTGACACCAGCAACGGTGTGGCATCGTGGCGATTGTGGCTGGAGAGCTAGATCAGCCCTGCGATCATGTCTAGGAGGTAGGCTATGGCGAGAAAGGGAGATAGATGTGAGGAATTGGTGGCGAGGTGCCACATCCCGATTTTCTAAAACCCGAAAATTAGGGCTTACAAAAAACTTTTTGCGTCAAATTAGAAAGCATGCGCATCCTAATTGGGATTAGTACCCGACATAAACCCATATACCCTATACACCCAAAACCCTGATATCATCCTACTCGACGAATGGTAAAACCCCTAAACACGACTCACGATCAAAAGACCCGAACAGAGGTGATGTGATCCTAGTTAAACTCTAATGTCCCACCAATATCTTCCCTGACTGCAGAGACCTAAAACTTTACCCAGCCGTAACCCTACGGCAGTTGGTGACTTCTTTTATCGCTAACCCTAAAGTCAATCCGTCTCGGCAAACCCTAGTCTACTTATACGTTAACCCTAGAATCCTCTTTCTCGACAAATCCACAATACCTATCAGTAGGGTCCAATCTCCGGATAATCGAACAATATGTCCGGACCCCTCCTTAATCCAGACACGCCGGGCATATACCACTTTCCCTCGAACCCTACCTCGGTATGTACACCATATACGCAAACCCCAAATGTTGCCCTTTTCCACGAAGCAACACACCCATAACGGCACAATCCAACCCAGAACTCCGAACAATGTGTCATGGGCCCGTACATGCTAACACACCTCACATGCAACACATAGGCGCATAAACCCTAACACAACATATACGCCGTATACGTCCATACGTCCACGGCACGCTGCAACCGATTAGTCCCGGGCCAAGACAGGAGAGTTTCTGAGAATTTTCTACCCTCACGTCACTTTACCGCACCCAGAAAACCCTAGTCCCTCAGCACGACCACCCGTTCGTATTAAATTTCCATAGAAACCCTGATCGCGAGACCTGGCCATCCTCGACATCTTTAAAAATCCTGAATAAATTCGTGGAACAGCTTAATGTCATATCCAGCCCAGAATTAAAATAAAATAACAATGTGCAATTCAAAAATATTGACATATGGGGTTAATTAATCGTAGGGCAAAAATGCACGTTGAACTGCATCCCCTATAAATGTACTTCGGAAAATTCCAATGAAATTACACCATGATTCCATCATCTCCTGAACCTCGAATATACAAAAATGCGAACATGTCCAGTGCAAAATCTCAAATGGTAGATATCGAACACCTGGGTACGGTAAACGTCTTCGCATAAAATGAAACCTAAACCCAAGGCATACTGGACCAAACCAATCGTGGAGTTCTCTCCCCTGTTACCTACAGCCCTGCCAAGGTCACGTTCACCTCCAACAGTGCCTGAGTTGTCCCTTTTGTTTGACTCTAGCATTCGTCACGTCAAGTCACCTGGAGTTGTCAATTCCGGGCATCGGTACTCGGTGTCTGTTCTTGTTGTAGCCATGCACAGCTCACCTCAATACCCCCTGGCAAACACATGCATCAGAGGCTAAATAGCGACGAGCTAATGCCACTTCCTGCCGCATCGGGCAAGACCAGACACGCCGAAAGCCGGCAGGAGCGCGCCTGAACTGGCATCCGTACCATCCAGCGCACGCGCACAACTGCTCCTCCCTGCCATCCGTCGTTAGCATCGCCGCGCCGTACGCCACATCCCTCGCCACGAACTCCGACTGCCACGCCCGAGTCGTCCCGTCCAGACCCAAGCATGCTGACAACTCCAGCGCGCCGCCCGTCGTCTCTCGAGCCCGCTGTCGACGGGTTCGCCGCCTGCCTCGCCGGCGCACCCCTCGGCCACCTCGGGACTCTTCTTCCCCAGCTAGCAACAGCTAACACGCTGCCCCGAGCCGTCCCATCGACACCGAGCTCGCCGTGGTGTGCGCCCACAGCAACCGCCGCACTATCCGCCATCTTGTCCCCATCCTCCGCTGCTCAGAACCCCGACCACCGCGCCAGGTTGCGCCACGATCCCTTGTACCTCCTCCAAAGCATTGCGTGGCACCAGTGCGCTTGGAATCAAACCCACCCGAGCTCCAGCAATGCCCAGCCGAGTCACATCGCCGGCCCTATGGCCGAGCTGCGGCCGCACCAGCTAATCAAGCTCGCACCGGCTATATAAGAAGCGGCCAGAGCGCCCCGGTAGCCATCCAAGCCGCAGCTCAACGCCCCATAGCCGAACCTTCCCCAAGTACCGACCTCAGCCCTCATTTCCTCACATCCGAGCTCAGCGCCGCTGCTCTGGTTCGAAACACTCCGAGCTCCTCCAACCGAGTAGCTGCACCAGAGCTTAGTCCACCCACCTGAGAACCAGTGCCCCCCAAGCCACAAGTAGAACCTCGTTGCTCTGATCTCCAGAGAGTCGCCGAGGCCTCCCCGAGCTCAGTGGCCGCCGCCAACAGGATCCAGCAACCAGCACGCCGCCAGAAGCCCCGGAGCAAGCCCCGCGCCCGCCGAAAGTACTCTGAACCGCCAGCCGCGTGGCCATCCGTCGCCGGGTACCCGAGCCATCCAGACCTCCGCCGCCAACTTCACCGAGCTGTCCGAAGCACTCGGTCTGGGTCTTGCTCACCAGTCAAAAGAAAAAGGACCAAGCCCGGGTAAGCAAACCAGAGCCCGCGCCTTCCAGGTCTTCGGTTTCCTCTAAGGGAAAGCGTACTCCGCTCAAAGCTAAAAGCGCATTTCCGTTAAACCAGTTCAGTCCAGTGCCGTCACTGCATTGATTCACTCGGATTGGCTTGAACCGAATCAGTTCTAGACCCTAAGAAATCAGTTCTGGACTTCCAAATGTTAACCTCAAGCAACCGGTACAAAAGGCTTTAAGTTTTGGAATTGTTTAGCTAGCAAACAATGATGTTTTCAATTAGGAGGAGCTATACATTTCTTTTAAACCAACTTACGCCATGCATATATCACCTTTGGAACAGCCTAAATCAAACTTCTCTTCCTAACCAGTGTGCCCAAGGTGCCTTCAGTACCCCATAAACTCGATAAAGCAGATAGTTTAGGGAGAACAACCTTGATGGCATGAGTCTTCTAAAAGTCTAGGGCATCCTCATTTCATGCGATCCACCGGTGTATTATCAAACAGCTAAGGTAATTTATTACTTCTGTAAACTAGGACCAACTCCAGAAACACTGTTAGATAAGGTTCGTATAAACACACATGCAATCTTTGATACCAGTACACCCCCAAGGATTTAAATATTGAAACAGAGAAAGAAATTAAAGCTCTATATGAGCTTAATATCCTTTGAATAAACAAGTATCAAAATATTCAACTGAATCCGGTCCCTATTATAGATTGAGTTTAAGACCTCCGCACATGAGCCGCAAGATAAGTCAATACACCCGAAAACCCAGAAAACAAGTGTATGTATATGTTCCCCGAAAATCCTAAAACCTGCTAAACCTCGATTTGGGAAGGAGCAAAGCCCCGGAAACCCTAACGGGAAGTGAGGACATATAACCTCCGAAAAACAAAACCCTAACCCCTAATACCTAGCGAGGGATTCAGCGTATCGATGTCACTTCATGGGCTCGTCCTTGTTTCTTGGGTTTTATTGGCTCTTCCGAGCATGATCGTTTATTCGACATCTTTAACCGTGTAGTTGATGAAGTGACGAGGATCCGCAAGGAGGATCTGGGGATCTCTCTATCTCAGGAACGGAACCAGGACTCGCCAGGCAAGCATTCCCACTTTGATCATATTGAATCCTATATTTGCAAAGCATCATTATTTTGTTTGCGAAAGTGCATGCTATGTGTTATCACCAATATTTTATGTAGAATAGATATTCCCAGTAGCTGCAGTAGCCTAGGTCCGTAAATCCTATCCTTGTAGCCCTAGTATTAATTGTCGATAATTGGAGTATCGGCAAAATAATTAAGGTTATAGGCGTTAGCCCTGCTTAGCCCTGCTTAGAAAGTAAAACCGTTTTGAATCAAGCTACATCACACCCCTTTCGGGATTTGGGAATAAAAACCCTCGGACCGACAGTGCCGTCCGGGGTGAAGAATTGAAAAGTGATGTTTTCGAAACCCTAAATGAAAGAGAATGGAGATGAATTTTTTATTCGGGCAAGAGATGTAAGGGTGTATGGGTGATGTTGAAGTAGCCGAAAGCTACATGGATGCTGTGTGATGGAATGGAGTCTTGCTCGAATCGCTTAAGGACCGAACCTAAGTGCCGCTAAACCGGTTCCTTACCGTACGTCCACATGACCTTTATGGGAAGGTCTTGGTGTGGTAGCCCGGCAAGTATTAGAGTTGGACCCGTGGGAAGTATGGGAATGTGCTAGATTGGGTGAGCCTCTCTAGAGGATCTCTACACGATATGGGGATAGAAATCCGACACAAAGACAAGTCCGCTCCGGATTGTGGTGTCAGGCTGCCTGGACACAAGCGGAGTTGGGTAGATCTTGTCTAGCGGGCCAGCTTTAATATGGAAGCGGGTGAAGCGTCTCGTTGTACTAGCCCTGTCAGCATATGGTGCACAGTGTGCCCAGGGCGAACTACATCTTGTGGGTAAAGCCGTACAACCTCTGCAGAGGGTTTAAAACTATTCGAATAGCCGCGTCCTCGGTCATGGACATGAACTGGTAAGGCCACACACTGGTTAGACTGAACTTTGTTTGTGAAAGCTCGGAAATGGGATTAAGGACGTGGGCATGACGTGTCCACAGTGTGCAATTAAGGCCATGTTGCGGTGGCAAGGAATTGCAGGTGAAAGGTCTCCGGCCGTATTGATCGGGTGGTGAAGGACCATACGGGCCGAGACTGTAAAACCTAGATGCCGGTTAGATGGAGCTATCGATTAGCGGATGGAACTATCCGAGGATAGATGGAGCCCCATCGACAGGTGGAGCTATCGGCATTAGGAAGATAGCGGAGTAGTGGTGACTACTCCATGTGTTGAGATGAATTGGAATCCTTATAGTACCGTGAAGTTTTCAGAAATGCTTTTGAATCTAATATTCGTATTTACATCGAAAACTTACATTTTCGCACAACTTGCAACTTAGGTTAGAGCTATTCCTTGATCTATTCCCTGCATGAAATATAGCCATATATTTTCTCCGTGGGAATAGCTTGCGAGTACATTCCATGTACTCACCTGGCTTGTTGATTTGGCCAGCCGAAGAAGTCATAAATTCCGAGGAAGCAATCTCGATCGCGAAAGCTAGGGCGTAACCCCAGTTAGTTGCCTATCGGGTATGGCATATTGATGGGCCACCTCTTCGTTGGATTTTCCGCTGCAAGTTTATAGCCATTGGGCTACAGGTATCAGATTATCGACCTTAGCGGTCTATTTAAGTGTTTACGCATGTATGTCGATGATATACAGGTTAACTCGTGTGTATCGGCTACTGATCCAGGGACCGGTACAGTGATCACGAGGGAGTTCCCGGCCTTAAAACCGGGGGCGCCACACGAGGCTCACCTGCTATGGTGTGCCGTGGAAGAAGAGACGATAGCTGGTGAGGAAGATTTTGATTGTTCTGTCTGCTGTGGTGCAAGCTAGGGCATGAGTGCTTAGGGATTTTGTTGTGGGTTCAATTGCGAGGGTTTTGACATGGACGTCGGGGTTATATATAGGTGGAAGAGGGGTGCACGAGTAGGGCGGCACCGACCCTAGATTGGGTTGTCTAAACATGTCGAATTTGACTTGGATTTGTTGTTTAAACTGTAGGTAGGGGTCGCGAGAAGCTTCCAGACTCCATTCTTGCCTTGCACGTGAAGAAAGGGTGGTGGGAGAAGGTCTAGTGTGAGATAGATGTGGCGTATGGCGAAGCAAAGCCCAAGTCGGACTCAGGCTCAAGCTTGAAGACGAACCCGACACGTGGGGCCGACTTGTCGGTGCCTCAGCACAAAAAGATAGGGAGGGCAAAGGGGTACATGCTAGCGACCATTGGATGTGGATCGGATGGCACGGATCAGGTCACTTAAGTAATCGACTCGGTACGTGATCAGGCGTATTGAATGGAGATTTGCCAGCTGGTAGCCATGTGGGGCATGCATGCCACTAATGGGCTCGGCCATTCGGCGCTGGAGGATGAAGGGGAAGGAAAAAGGCTGTAGCCTGAGAATCTGTTCAAGATGCCCAGTTGGAGGAAGAACTGGTAGAAAATGGAATCAATAGCAATAGGAGAAGGGACAAATGCCACAGAAGGAAGAGAGCGCTAACTCTCAAGAAAGGGCGAGACAAAGGATCAGGTTACGGCCATTCATCCCAATGCCCTAGAACATATTTTTGAATTATTCAAAAACAGAGAAACAAAAGAGTCCAAAATAAAATTTGAATGTAGCTCACAATTTATGCAAATATTCTATTAAATCAAATATGAGGAATCCGCTAAAAATTGTTCCATTGGAAAAGTCCAAAAGAATAAAATCTAGAAATTCATATCTCCTTTGTTATATCCCAAGTTAATTCAAAAACCTTTGAATCAATTTGAATAATAACCAAATAGAACATATAAAGCTGAAAAATGTTGTAACATCCTTGCTTAATTTTTTTCTAAAACTCTAAAAATCAGGATGTTACAGTACTGGAAGCTCCAAGATTGAATCCCGGAACCTCCGAGATTAAACCCATAACCTTTGAGATTATGTTTTGTTGTCTGCCTAGCTGAGGAATTAGATTTGTCAGAGTATCCGATATTTTTTTGGAATGCCTGAAATCGTTTTCTAGAGTGATGTCAGAATCTCCAAGGTGATTCTCGAATTATTCGAGTTTTTTTTCCTAAAATGTCAATATAGTCATTTTGTTGAATCTTAGAATGTCTCAGTTGAACTCAAGAGTATCCAAGATTTGCATAGGATGTGAGTAATAACTAGTTTTTGAGTGTGGACTATAAGCAGCTACCTTGACTGGTTGGGAGAGGCAGCTTTTGCTCTTGGGAATCATTTGTTATCTCTCCTCAAACTCTTCCACTTAATTGTCTCTAGAGTTGCTCTTGGGAATCTGCCATTGGTGAGATGTGGAAAGAAGATTTGTGCATTGTGTTGCACATTAGTTGCTTCAGTTTGAGTTCTCCACATCAATTGTGTTCGAGTGGAAGTCTGGGAGCTTGTTACACTTGGAGGCCACTGCCTCCTATACAATTTGGTGGTCGCGAGCTCATTGATCTCTTCAATAGAGTTGTGAAGAGGCTCTAGGAGTTGTTAGTGGTTGTCGAGCTCACCATCTCCGAATTGGAGGAATGAGTTAACCAAAGTGAGTAGTCCTTGCTAGAGGAAAGGACATTGAGGGAAGCGCTCGATTCAAAGTCAGCTTTTTTTTAGACAAGCTTCCTCAATGGAGACATGAGATATCAATGGATATCCGAACTTCGACAACAAACATCATTTGTGTCCCTTGTCTCATTTACCTTCTTACAAATCTTTTTTGTACAATTATCTTGTGTAGAAATTGCTTTGCATACTTGTCACCCTAGGATTGAAAATCTTTGACACAGACTTAGGGTATTGATGCGCTTAGTTGAACCTAGAATTTTTAGGATTCAAACTTGTGAAAATACGCTTGGTTAAATTTGGTATTAAGAATTTTCTTATATGGTAATCAATTTTAAGACGCCTATTCATCCCCCTCTAGGTGACATTCGAGGTGGTATTGAATTGAATGAATCATGTACGCTTTTATAGTATTTTTCTTTATTATACTAAATATTTGTTTTTGTGATTTAGTAGTATTCTCTGGAGGGGCAAATTATTGTAACCTATTGAGGGTGGAAAAACAATAAATAAATAAGAAACAACGCATGTACGGAAGGCTGGCAAAGGAGGGAAAGATGATTTTCGGGTGGCAGAAAGGAGATTAGAGGTCCAACAAGTGACAAAAGATAACTATAGAACCTAGGGGGAGTTGTGTCTGAAGGGCTCATATGTCGTAGTGCTTCCCTAGGATTTAGATGATGAACATATTGCCTAGTCTTTATTGAGTCTGGAGTTGTGCTTGAGTGTTGCAAGAATTCAAGCTTTTCAGAACATCCGGTTTTGTATCCGGAAGTTCTGTTTTGATCGGAACATCTAGTTTTCTATCCGGAACATCCGATCTAATCGGAACTTTCGATCCAGCTTTCGGATGTTCCAATCAACTTTCACGTTTGACCATGTTTTGATTGATGAACTCGATTTTGGTCAATTTGTCTCGTGAAAATTGTCTAGAAATCTCAGTGTGTTTGGGTAGGTGTCTCGGTGGTTCTGAGATGTTGTGCTCATGGTTGAGCTTTTGTTCTGGGAATTGGAGCTTTTGCAGTTTGGGATTAATTGCAAAGTCCAAGAGTTTGGAGTTAAAGTTGTTATCATTTTGTCTTGGTAAAAAATGATAGGATGAATTGTTTGGACTAACTTGGGTCAAGGAGAAAATCTTGTGCTTGCAATGCTTTGCTTGGTCTATTATGTGCAGATGCGAGTTGGGTGCGACGATGGTTCAGCCACGTGGGACCGGCATGAAGCTTGGAGGGCGGAGTTGCGGTCAAGGAGATGGCGATGACATCATGCGGCTTAAAAGCATGTACGCAAAGGACAAGGAAGTGGTTGGAGCCAAGTCGTGAAGACCAAGTTGAGTCTCGGGGGTGTTTTGGAAAAAAACGCCAAATCCACCAAGAAACTTTTCAAGAAACCGCGGCGGAGGCGCCCGAGGAAGTGGTTTAGGGATTGCTTAGGGTGGAAGGAAAATCGGATAGTGGCTAAGCTAGCTAGATGCTTTGTGATGCGTGCTAGTTAGGTTAGGACCATAGGGCATTAAGGCCCAAGTGGTGAGGGGGTTTGTCCCTCCCACTCTAAATAGATGTCAAGGGGGTGCTTACCCTCTTGAGCCCCTTGTTATCACTTTGTAAACCCCAGGAGAGGGAGAGCTGCACTAGAGAGTGCTTTGGCCTAATCATGAGAGGCTTTTAAACCAAAGAAAACCCACGAAAATTCAATACAAAAAAATTTCTTCAATCCCTTTGTGTTCTTGAGTTATCTGCTTCATTAGCTCTTTTGAATTTTTGTTTTCTTGTTTTCTCCTATGGATTGATCTGTGGTATGGCAAGTAACTGATGGGAAGATCATCCCCATACTGACTCCATCCAAGCATACCCAAGGATTCAACCTTTTTCTTCTCTATTTTGAGTTTTCTTGGAAAACAAGTAAGAAATGGGATTTTCGTTATTAATCTTTGTAGGGGGTTTGATTCTGTGATTTGGGGCTTGGAATAGGTTGCTGGGACATGTGAGATGATACCATATTGATTTGAGATCAAGATTCCTCACGAGCTTCATTTCCTTTCAAAATTCCTCTTTTTCTCGTTTCTAGAGCTGATTGAAGAAAAAAAGGGGTAAAGGTCTTGATTTGAGAAGTTTTTATGGAGATCAACACTTGATCTAGACTCACAAGACCTTCATACACCTCTCTGCAAATTTTGGTTTGATTTGATTGGATAGATTCTGAATTACCCAAAACGTTGGATCGAAATCTCAGTTCTGGAACCTAGCTGATCTTCTTCTGAGTTCTTCACTTTCTTCAGAAATCTCAGAGTATCCAATTCTTCAATCTCGGAGCCTCCGAGATTCACTTCTGTTCTTGCCTGTTGAGTTCTTCAGTTTCTTCAGAAATTTCGGAGTGTCCGATTCTTCAATCTCGGAGCCTCCGAGATTCACTTCTGTTCTTGCCTGCTGAGTTCTTCAGTTTCTTCAGAAATCTCGGAGTGTCCGATTCTTCAATCTCGGAACCTCCGAGATTCACTTCTATTCTTGCCTGCTGAGTTCTTCAGTTTCTTCAGAAATCTCGGAGTGTCCGATTCTTCAATCTCGGAACCTCCGAGATTCACTTCTGTTCTTGCCTGCCGAGTTCTTTAGTTTCTTCAGAAATCTCGGAGTGTCCGATTCTTCAATTCCCAGAACTTCCGAGATTCCTTTTTCTTCAGGCTGAATCGCTTCACTGAGAACAGAACCAAAAGTCGGAATCTCCAGAAAAATTCCTGGAATTTCTGAAATTCTCTTTTTCTTTAGGCTGGGTAGCTTCACTGTTTCGGCCATAACTTTTGCGTCTGAACTCGGAATTTGGTGATCTTGGACTCGTTTCGAAGCTATCGACGAGCTCCACATCACCAAGGACTTTTGGGGGTGTTTCCGCTGCATCTTCACTCTGATCATACTAGTATTTTAATATGACTATGTATGCGAAGAATTTGTGAAAGAAATTTGACCTCAACATTCACCGGTCGAAAGCCACCGATCCTGCAATAACTTTGCTAAAAAAATGTTTTGCATAGCATATAGAATACTATTTTTGCATGCTATAAGTAAAACTAGGGGTTAGGTGTGAGGAAAAAGGTTGCATGGTGTACGTTAGTCCTGCACGACACTAGATATAGGGTTTGTTTTCCCATACTAAGTCAATTATTGTTCCATCCCCAAATTGTTATACATAAAAAGCATAACTACATATGTGCTTTATCAATTAATATTATTAGAAAGCTATATATTTCATTTGCATTTAATTAACCTACTCATAGTTTTGAAAAGAGAGAGAAAAACTCAGAAAATCCCACATCCATTGATTCTCATCCAACACAACATGACTGGTGGTGCCAGCAGTTACAGTGCGTTTGGTTAGAGAGCAAGGGTGGATGGGTTGGGACCATCCAGGTTTTCATGGATGGGATGAGTAACTTTCATATTTGGTTGGATGAGTGAGATGAGACTTGGATCAAATGAACCTATTTTTTATTTGGTTGAAGGGATGAGGGTAAATAGATTGTTGTGATGACCTCTTTGCCATGAGATGCCGATTACCCCTTCTACAAGTAGGTCCAAAATTATGAATGTTACTTGTAGTTTATTAACACTAGAATTATCCATAATAGTATAATTTATTTGTTTCTCATTCAAGATATTATCCATAGTAGAATTATCCATAATAGAATTATGAAATTTTCCATATTTTATACAATATTTGGAAACAAATAAATTATGAAATTAACATTGTATAAAATATGAAATTAACATGTATCTTTAATGCCTCCAAAAACTATACCTCATTTATCCAAATACATCTTATATGGAAAATTTCAGTAATATAACAACTACATAACCACATTCCTATATAAACTAAACTGTAACAATGAAAATTTCAGCAATACATTAACAATATAACCAATTGACCATCAAATGAACTTCACAAGGGAAAATTTTAGCAATATATCAACCAAATAACCACTTTAACCATACAAAACCAACTTCAACAAGATGCCAAATATCCAAGCAGCACTTAAGATATATTATCCAACCATTACATGCCATAGAGTATGGAAGAAAATTTAAGTCATACAACCCAAAATTTAATGTTTCAGTTCACAGCAAAATTACAAGTCGATACAACCCTCGTTCATTGTTTTGGGTTAATAACAAAAGAGGTCATACATTCACAACATATGCCTTCATCCAGGAAAGTGGTTGCTAACATTCTAGCAACCCAAATCCGCTTCATCAAAGTCCAACACGTTGATTGCCCTTGCAATTTGAGGATTCTCAACCACATATTCATGTGATGAGAAAGTTAAGCCCCATTAAAACCTAGATAATTCTCCCAAAGACCCTCGGGCACCTCATCATTGGCTTTACTAGCCTTCTTTATAGCAATAGCAAGCCTTTGACCCACAACTACGAGTGTTGATTGCAACCCGCCATCTTCACTTGAAGCCGTTTTGGCTCTCTTTGGTTTGGAGGCGAAGGACTCACCAACATTTACCGATAGTGTAATTTTTCATTTGTGGCAGCAACACCATTCTCATTTCCATCTTCGTCATCTTCAATGTTAGTCACCTCTATAGCTAGAGGGTCATTTGATCCATTTGCATATTTCCCCGTGGCCAAACTATTGCCGAAAATTGTAGCCATCTCACAATAATACTTAATATGTTTGTGTAGATATTCAACATCTCATTTGTGGTCCTACGAGTGAATAGACAACATGTTAGACAATACAAAAATATAGCCAAGCAAGAAAACTGCAGCAAAAATACAATTTTCGTAGTGCCATAGTGCAGCACTCAAGTTCTTAAGTCTGATTATCTTTGCCCACTTCCTCTTCCACATTCTAATATGGTTCCCAATTTGATCTCTAGTCAACCTAAACTTGAAGCCATAGCACAAGTGTTAACGTTTATTTTCTTGATGCCCGTAGATGTTTTAGTGCCATTAGCCACCACATTAGCTAGGTTGGTAAGCATGTAGATAGACATTGAAGATGTCCATGTAACATGGTCACTCCCCAAAGCTTGTCCCCTTACTTTTTCTTGGTTAGCTTAAGGTCCATTTCCTACCATGTTAAGGAAAACTAAAACATAATGCATGTAAATAGAATTTTTAGCAAGTATCATGAAAATATAATTAAACTTCAGCAAGTAATATCACAAAAATATATATTTTAGCAAGTATTATCACAAAAGTAATATATTTTAGCATGTATTATCACATTAGAAATGCATTCCATCAAGTATTATCACAAAAGAAATACATTCCAGCAAATATTATCACAAAAGCAATACCTTCCAACACGTATGATGCCAATGCAATTGAATTACAGCAAGTATTATGTCATTAACAACTAAATTGAGCAAGTACTATGTCATTACAAATAAATTCCAGCAAGTACAATGTTCAAATTCAATTACAATAGTTCTTCACAACTATTGTAGTACAATGGTTCAATGACATAGTAGCAATTGAGCACAATACAAATACAATACTACATATTAATATCCATGGTGGTTTTGCCGATCTTCCCACATTTGAGTTGCAATTCTCTGTCTAAAGTTAATCATGTATGCATGTTCACTTGCTTGCCCACTTGACGACGAAGCGGGATTAGGATTACATGGACATCGCTGATTGGTATAATTAATTCATCAATCCCATCAAATTACCTTGCCTACTGCTTCGGGGGAGAGGTGAAAGAGAGGAGGCTAAGCAAAGAAGAATTGAGCTGAGGGGGGTGAGCTCGGGAGGGTGCTAGTGGTGGGACCGCATGCGTCACGTACGTGGAGAGCATGTGAGGGCGCTATGCGGGTGCTACTCCACCCGACACTTTTGCCCATCTGAGCTTGTCCAGCATCTAGAGGGAATATTCGTTTTATTGAGTTAGATCTATCCCTACAATCTCTCAAACTAGATGGGCTCTAAATGGTCGATATCCAGGACTCATCCAGGTTGATCCCTTGAACCAAACAGATCCTTAGAGATCAAACCACAGCACGGTAATCACCCCTCCCCTTTCCTTTGTTCTCTGCCTTCACCATCCTTCCAATAACACCCCGTTGCTTTACTTCGGTAATGGTGCCCAGCGATGCTCCAAAAAGGTTGTACCCGATAATACACCCGGTTCTTGCACTATACAATGTGTGGAGCAAAAGAACACCGGCATGTCAACGTCCCTCATTTATATAGACAAAGGAAGAGTTCTTATTTTGCTTGACGCTGCATCAAGATGATGCAAACAATACAAAGAGTATGTCTCAGCATGTCATTGTCCCTCATGGATCGTCACTCACTAGTGGCCCACGTCAAGGTGTTCAAACATGGGTTTGTCAACCCGTCGGATGTACTAGAGAAATCAAAAATGTGAAACTCTAGTGCAAGTAGCAATACTAAAAAATGTCATTGCCGGTTTTCTCCAAGCCGGTTAAAATTGGTGTGAACAACCTTAGTTCACGTAGACTAACAACAATTAGCACTACCACAGAAACCCTCATTCGAGATGCTTCAAAATTTTCATTCAAGTGGGTTTTTTTACCGTCTCAGATTATTTGTCAGCAATGTGAAGCTCGTGTCATAGACGATTTTCAAATAGTTTGGGATATCCGAGTATCCCAAGCGGCTGATTTAAAGAAAAGTCTGGGATTGGTATTTTAAAAAATTGCACTGGAGAGCCACAGTTGTCGTCGGAGCCAATGTCGTGACCACCCACTCATCGCCATCGAGGAAGCCATCGTGCTGACCGCATCCTTGCTAGTCAGATCCACCGCCTTCCTACATTGTTGTCGAAATCCTCCCTATCATCTTTGTACCCTTCTCCTCCTCCTCGCCACTATTGGAGCCGCTCCCTCCGGAGCATTGAACACCACATGGGCGCAAGAACAACAAGATCAAAGCACTATAGTGGGATGTATAGGACTGAACAACACACAAGGACAAGAAATCAAAGATGGAGGAACCCCAAATAGAGAGAGAGAGGGAAAGGTACTTGTGCACATCCGAGAGGCAAGAGGGCAGAGCGACCACCAACGCCTCCCTCCAACGGCCGTCGCCACCCCTTCGCCTCAGCCACCATGGCATCCATGGTTGCCGACCGAGAACACCTCATTGTTGCCGCCACCCCTTTGCCTCAGCTACCATGGCATCCACAATTGCTGACTAAGAACACCTCACCATCGCCGCCACCACCTGCTGAGGAGATGACTGCCGCCACCGCCCGCTAAGGAGACGACTGTCACTGCTTGATCTAGATCGAAAGAGGGATGAGGTGAGGGATCGATGGAGAGGAGGAGAGAAAAAGGAGTGGAGCCGTGGGGGGTAGGGGGAGTAGGGGATCCGGCCAGATCCAATCTAGAGGGATCTAAGGGTGTGTTTGGTTTGAGAATGAAGTGGAATGGAATGGGTTGGTTCTACACCTAGCTCATATTCCTGTGTTTGGTTGGAGAGGGAACCGGAACCCACTGATTCTCCTAAAGAGAATATACTCCTCAGATGCTGAACTAGGTGATTTCTCTAAATTGGTGGAACTACATGGAACCATTCCATTCCACTTCATTCTCCCCAACCAAACACAGGAACGGAATCGACCCATTCCGGAGGAATTGAACCATGACATTCCATTCCACTTCGTTCTCAACCAAACACACCCTAAAAGAGGAGCGGTACTAGGTATGGAGAGGGGAGAGGAGGAAGAGCAGTGGGGGATGGGGAGAATGGCGCAGGGTGTGGAGGAAATGCAAAGTTAGCATTAGCACTAGAACAACTATCACCTGCTAAATGGGCCTGTGGGGGCCGAATTAATTCCAGACGGCTTTGGCCCACAAAACTGTCTGGATTAATCTCAGACGATTTTCATGTACAAAACCATCTATGATATCTTCTTTATCCCAGACGGTTTTAAAAGGATATGATTTTTTAAAATACCACTTTGGACTAGTCTTATTCATTATGATTTTTTATGAACCGTCTAAGATGAGATATCCAATATGTGTGTTTATGTAGTAGTGTAGAGTTTATCTAGGTACGTTAAGATCCAACTCGATTCCTTCCAATCGGAGGGATCGAGTCTAATCTCTTCCAATCCAACCAAGTCCTTGATGGGAAAAGGAGAGAGGTAGGATTGGAAAAATGGACGGGGAACGGATTGTGTGTCCTAATGCATGTACCGTGATCCCTGTCGCTGATGAGTGCGGACGTACGTTGGTTCACATCTCTGCCTACCAGGCTACCAGCTTGGTTTCCACGAGACCACACATTGATCAACACGGGAGGAGTTGAATGGAGGTGCTGCGGCGACGGCGGCATGGCGCCAGCATATATACGCTGACGGGGAGCACCGACACTACGGCGAGGAGGAGCGTGAAGAGGAGAGAACGCCGCACACGCGGAGGCTTCATGGCGATTAGGGACGATGCAATGCAACAATCAGCTCCGAGCCCCCAATTCAAAAAGGTGCAGAGTGAAAAACACTCAGGTAAAAAAGTTGCTGAGGGGCACACAAAACAGACATAGACCATGTAGGATCAAGTTCCCTTCGCGCAGCTTCAGACAACCCCCGAACGCCTCCCACGCAACATCTTCAGCAACCAAACATGGAGCCTCCCCCATGAGAAAGTCGGAGGGGATCATCTGGACGGCTGGACCCTATCACGCTTGCGGTTCAGCCTCAGTTTTACTAATCTTGTTTGCAAGTGCAACAAGGGTTTCAAATCCCACCAAAAATGGCCGTAGAATCGAACTCCTTTTAGATCCTCATTTAGAAACCTTCTCCTTCTCAAGCGTTGGGCTCGAAACTTACGGCCTGGATGCAAAACCACCACATATGAATTCTCCTCATTCCCGTACCTCTCAGTCCCACTGAGTTAAGAGCATCCACAGCAGGTTCATATAGAGAGCTTCTCTTAAAAAAATTCTCCTAATATATCTTTACACTCCAACAGTTTCTCTAAATCTTGCTTCCTATATTTTATTGATATTCTATAGCTACCACATTATTTTCAGCAGCTATTTTCGGGACGGATATTTTTGCTTGTGTTCAAACTCCAGCCCACTGAGAATGCAAGAAAGAGAACTGAGAACAACAGAAATTTCTGGCAGGTAGCATAAACCAAGGTCCTTTTGCACCGTAAACAAATACTTTGATAATCCAAGAATTACAGAAGCCATTCCCAGAAGTTGGTGATGAAGTGAACATTGTGACAAAATTGTTTGTATCAACTCCACACTACTTGCTTGGGCATCATGCGCCAGCTGTTAAACGAAGCAAAGTATAGCACATGTATAATGCATTGACACATAACAACTATATAAGCATTTGAACAGAAGAAACCATGAGAGAGAGAGAGAGCTACTGATCAGTTGCCTACCTGGCTACCTTCCTCTTACTTCATCAGTGGATGATAAAACATGGAGGAGGCTCATGCGTCAATTCAATCACAGTTTTATCACTACGACTCAGGTAGGATTCAATCTACTGGAGAAAATGGAGTGGGAGCTCGCAGAGTTCATAGTACGTTTCGTCCAAAAAGTGTTCATTCTACAGACAAACTACTCACACCTTTGGCAGTCGTATAGCAAGAAGTATGCCTGAGTACACAGAAAGTTTACTATTAATAGCCCTAATACACAGCATAGGAATTAATACACTGGAAATTAGAGCGAATTTAATAGTACAAATGTTACTGGAAACATTTTATGGTAAATCATTGTTATGTATATCAGCTATAAATTAAGACATTAAATTCCAAGAAGCATAAAAGAGAAAGTTTAACACTGAAGCTCTCCAAAAAGAAAATTTGTATCAATACCATTTTGGTTGTGTTGTCAGTATAAAACAAGTGCAGCAGCGTACTCATCAGTATGTAGGCAGTAATAGTATAACACTCTATAAACAGATGCGTGAGTCCATGAAGGCAACTTTGTAACCTTTACTTAAGTTTCCAGAGGGTGATAATTTTTGGCAGTGAAGCACTATTCCACTAATGACCATAAATATGCAAATTTAGTTATCCGTCCATTTAAACAACTACTACGTCCCAGCAGACAAAAGCTCTATAAGGAGCAGAAGCAAACTGTTTGGTCCTAACTCAAGAAGGAAAGCATAGAGTATGAATTACTTCAATATCTAATTCATAACAACATGAGTGCATCTTAAAATATCAATAAGCCAGGAAAACATTTATTTATACAAATTAAGAAAAAGTAGAGCTTTACCATTTGAGCATGAGCCAACTTCCTCAATAATACCACATCCACCAAGCACTCCACAGAATTAAGCCAGAGCCGCACCAGGCACAATTAAGCTCAGAATAAGCTTTGACAGTTACAAATACACAACCAACACATCCCAGTTATACACTATGAGTTACTTGAACTTCCATGTTTTTTTTTCCTGCAATGTGCCCTATCTACTAATCCCGACTAACAATAACATTAACATCCATGGGAACAGGAACCGAATACTCCCATAATTGCTTGTATACCACAATCGTCCTCATCAGGACTGCTCGAACACAAACAAAATGCACAACGACGAGCTGCTGTTTACGTGCCCTCGGTTCCTCACAGCATCGTGAACAGATGAATCACCCAGAGCATGATCTTTACCATCCATGAGCGAGTGAGATAATGACACATACCTCACCATCCCCGCGGCCAAAATGCAACAAGCTCTTGCCGAGCAATTTCAGCACTGGGACCGCATCATCCGGCTTTGCCGCTGCGGTGGCCGTGGCGGCCAGTGCGCAGATCAAATTCCTTGCAAACGCAGCGTCCCCCTTCCTCACCATGGCAAACATCACCAACGGCCTCAGGAACCCCACCACCCCGTCGACTCCCTCGGCGACCATCCTCGCCGCCTACCGCGACAGCTCCGTGCGCGCGCTGTGGGCCCCGACGCGAGAGCCTAGACGAAAGGTGGCCGTGTGGAAGGAAGCGTGACCCCGCGGGGCCGGACTTGACGAGGCAGGAGGCGAGGCGTGGGGAGGGGGAGGCCGACAGGGACGCGAGGAGGAACAGGAGAGCGTGGCCGGGAGTGAGGAGGTCAGTGCGGGATGCGGCGAGGCGGGCAAGGGACGCGGAGGCGTGGCTGCGACGGCGGCGTGTAGGGAAGCAAGGAGGGAGAAGATGGCATCAAGCTCGGCCTACGATCCGATGTCGACCTTGTCCTCCGCTTCTATGTCGAGCTCGGACGGGCTGGATCTGCTCAAGGCTGACGACGATGACAGAGGAGAAGAGGTTGCGGGCTAGATCCAGTCGATGGGGGGACGAGGGTGATGGAGAGGAAGACGAGACGATGGCGGCGCCCTCGGCCTCGGCTTCAATCCGGCAAATGGGGAAGGGGACGAGGTCAATCCGGTCAGCGGTGACGACCATGTGTTCGATCCGCGCAGACAAGATAAAGCTGCGGCCTCGATCCGGTCAGCGATGGACGTGGCAGTGTGGGACGGAGCTCTCCGCGGCCTGCAGTTGGGGATTTACAGAAGCGAGGAAGTTCGCTAGAAGTGGGGAGCGAGGGGAAAGCATTTGCAGAACCGAATGATATAGGGAGGAGGATAAGGATGCTCCTGGACACTTTTTTTGTTACTTAGGTTAAATTTTGGCTATAAGAAACGGGATAGCAACGCTGCTGTGGATGCTCTTAGATCGATCTCACCAGAAAATTTCAAACTGTTCATCACATATAATTCAGCGGCTAACAGGCGATTTACAGGATCATCAACTCTTCTCAAACGCCGTGTATCATAAATGATAACCCAAAAATGTTTTCTGTACACATTCAGTATACCACCAAATCTCAAGTTCCTAGGTCAAGAAAATTTGACGCGAGTATAAATATCAACAAGTGTCAAAAGGATCCCAAGAGCATCCATCAGGTGTTAAGAGTCAGCAGCTTGGCAACGGGCCGCCGACCAAAAGAATAAACGAATCATCTGACAAGTCCAGAAGAGAACTCTCCTCCAAACTGTCCTCAGCGTCGCTGATGATATTCAGTTGTTCCATGAGCGAGCTGTGCTCGCTGATTGCTTCTCCGGCCCAAGATGCCGCAAAATTTTCACCATCGTCATCTCACGTTGCAGCAATGGGTGCTACCAGACTGGAGTTTTCTCCACAGGCAAATCATGTGCTGGGGGGACTGATAGTGTGCTGTGAAGTAACCATCGTAGCAACCAGCCTGGTAGAACCTGACATCGTGCCGATACTCCACGGGCCGACGAGTGTTATTGAACTTCTCAACCCACATGCCCATGCTGACATCTTCCATCTTAAATAACTGCACCAAAAAGATATAACAATTTAGCCATCAGCACTTCTACAGAACGTATGTAGATTTAGTGGGTTGGGAATACATGGCGTCCAAGGGATGCTTACCCGAAGTGTCTGATTGTCAAATTCAGATACAATGTAGCGTGCAATATCTGATGAGATTACATAACCAGGTCCATTGGCATAATTTGGGTACGCCTCCTCTGGCCATTCCTGAAAGAAACAGGAGAAATGTAATATCCACTTATGATACAAAAAGTTAGCATAGAGAAAAGGCCAACAAGGACAATGCAAGATATAAAACACAAGCTTTTGTGAGACGCATTGCGAGGATAGTTTTGACACAATGGTTAACGTGGAAAACCTCCTCTAACCAAGAGGAGTAAAAGCCGCTGAACCAACACAAGGTCCGCTCTCAACATCTTCCAGTACAGAACAATGTTGGATACAAGAGTCAAGGTCCGCTCTCAACATCTTCCAGTACAGAACAATGTTGGATACAAGAGTCTTTTCTAGAACCTCTAGAGGCATATCACAGGAACAACAAATCAACAAGATAGCCACAACCTTGGTACACAGCAGTAGCAACAACACTAGTGTGACCCTTGATAATGTGTTCCATCAACCTCAAATTCTTTCTCTGTTTCAGCTGGAAGTCTTAAACCTTTCTTGCTGCTGTGATGATTTTTACTCTTGGTTACAAGAGATTTTCCACGTGAATCTTTCTGTTGATTGTGCATATTGTGTTGATTAGCCCGGTGTTTATCAGTTGGCCAAAACTATCCTCGCAATTAATAGAAGAACATGTGCTAGTTGGTCAATTCATTTCCTGTCTTATTTGTTGGAAGTAAATGGAAACACAGGTGCAGGACATTAGACGACCCAAAACCAATAGTTCTTTCATGTTCCATGTTCCTCAAGCAAAATGACTAGTGGTTTTGCAACAGAGGAAACAATAATTTACCTCATAAGTTACGGCCCACTTGCCAGACCTCAGCGGTCTATGATAGTAGTTCATGCTTCCCACATACACACTCTTATCGCTTCGAACTTTCTTCACTTGATCCAGTACCGAATCGATTCTAACAAATGTATCATCATCACATTTCATTACATACTTTGCAGGGATGACTCGAACCTGTATGAAGAGCAATATTGATGAGTATTTCAACGAAATTGGCCTGCAAAGAAACATGGCAGAGCAGCTCACAAGTAAATATGTAATTATCTGACATTTCAGTTCACTTACCCCATACTCGGCAATGGCAATTGTCTTCAAAACAACAAGATCATAACTATCCATAAAAGGCACTATGACAATGTCACAGAAGAACTCTGCCTCCCTTTTCAGCTCTGCATTGACCTCCTTTTTTCCATTCTGTGAATTTGCTTGATTTGGTCAGAGTTTGCAGTATGCAACTGAGAGGTAAAAACAAGAGTAAAACAAGTAGTTACCAGAGCCACAAAGAATCGAGCCACAATATTAGTTGATTTCCTCGTATACATCATCCATGACTTCCTCACAGCCATACGCTCAGCAAAATGGCTAGCTGCTGAAAGAATGCCAATAAAAAGCTCAACAGGTTCAGAAGGCAGGGGTGGGGCCCTCCACTGTTCAGACATCTCGAGGTATCTCTCTGGGGAGAAACTAGGATGTGAATTGGGCAGAGAACTAGCAAAAATTGACTCAATGTCAATGTCTCCATTCAGAGACAAGCCAGTTGCATCCTCAAGAGTGTAACCCTGTAGAGACCATCATTTGACCACAATAAGCCATACAAAACTCAGGAGGCTACTCATACAATTGAACAAGATTTATGAAGCTTTACGATGAACTTACAGTGCGGTAAGGAAACGAAGTGACATGCCTCCCGTCAACATTGACATGGTAACCTTCCAAACCAGCTGTTAGAGTCAAAACAAACAGCTTGCCTTCTGCAAATGGGTACGGCCAACTGAGGTGAACATCCTTTGGCCTGCCAATTAAACGTTTCATCCACCATTTCATCTTTGACTCCTCCGACTTGTTGTCATCATCCCGAATCCATTTCTCACACTTCAGTTGCGCATCAACTGAAAGACCAAAAGACATGTCACATTAACATGCCAAATTTGCAAAGCAATGTTGGTATATGCTTGAAGTAAAAGAAATTCTGGTTTAACTTCAGTTTCAAGTCCAAGCTTTTTCAATGAATCGCAAGAGAATAGAACTGCTGCAGAAAGGAAAAAGAAAACATTCTGCATGATTTCTCATAAGTACCCCCGATTAGAAAAGCTCTCGTCAAAGCATGGTCACGACCTTTCAAAGAATAAGAATAATTTGTTAAACTAGATTGGTTGCAACTAATTGGACAATCGGACTACATAAGCATAACTAAGAATTAAGAAATCAATCAATCGTGTTCTTCTCTAATGTGGGGAGAAGAGAAGGAAAAAGAAAACGAAGTTCAAGTTCCCAACCGACATGTTAGGAACATGGTTACAGGTCCATGCTTCTTTTAATATTCCACTAATTTGACAAATCAAACACAATCACCATCAGAACATTCCCAAAAAAGAAAACTAAATCGAACCCTTTCTAGAAATTTCTTGCCGAAGTTTTCACATTTTCTTGCCAAACTCCACCAATCTACGCTATTCCACTCAATTAGACAACTGAAGTTGACGCGTTTTAGTTTCCTAACTAACAAACCACCTCCTTAAGCCAGATTCTAAAATAACGGAAGAACACGAGATGACTAGATGAAATCAAACCAAATCAGCATGAATTCAGCCAAAACAAATTAACTGAAAAATCTGGAGCTCGAGCTCCGCAACTCACCAGTCTCCTCTGCGGGACGGGACGCGAAGCCCTCGCAACGGTGCGACCGGCCCCACTGCATCCTGTAGCAGCTGTTCATCTCAATCACCGGCTTGCCGCTGTAATCCCCGCGGATCCTGGGGTTGAAGTGCAGTATCCTGGGCGGCGCCTCGCCGTCCACCACCTTGGTGCCCACCAGCTCGACCATGAACTGTGACACCATGAGGGGCGTCTTGCCGTCCTTGCGCTCGGCTATCTTAGGGTCGTACTCCGGCCGCGCGGCCCTCGGGCGTGCAACCACCGTCACATGCGACCCCACCGCTAGCCCACACGGCAGCTCCACCGTCCGGACCCCGTCCGCGGGGAGCTGGTCCGCATGCAGCGAGATGGAGGTGGGGCAGGTCGGGGAGGACTGGGGCGGGGACGCCGCGGACGCCGCGGACGCGGAGGCCGCGGCGGCGGTCCGGAGGTGGGCGAGGTGGGGCTTGGCGGCGGCGAAGGCATCGGCGGCGGTGCCGTCGAAGGGGGTCGCGGTGGAGTTTGTCCTGGGTAAGACGAGGAGGGAGGAGAAGATCGGGAGCGGGGGAGGGGACGGAGCCGGAGACGCGGCATGCGCCGGGAAGGCCGGCTTGGAGGGGCGGACGGGGGAGAACGGGGAGGTGGAGGCCGAGGCCTCGAGCTCGCGGCGGCGCGAGCGGTGGGTGGGCAGCGACGCCGCCGACTCCGACTCCGACGAGGAGGAGAAGAGCAGGGAAGGGAGCTCGAAGAGGAGGAGGAAGGCGAGGTACCCCGCGCCGACGACGACGAGGGCCGCGCGTCCTAGGTGCTTACGCGACGGCGGCGGCGGCATCCTTAGGTGGCGGAAGGTTCTAGAAGGTGGCGGAAGGGGAGGGAGGAAGTAGCCGTTTGGGGTAGGGAGATGGGGTGCGAGCTACTTATATTGCTTCTCTGGCGACCTGACCGTTGCGTGGTGGGCTGGAGTCGTGGCGGTGGTTTGGTGCGGAGGACGCCACAGCAAACACCAATAGGTGGGTCAAGGGTGTATTTGGTTTATTTCTAAATTTGCCCTATCAAAAAAATTAGCAGTCTATAATATTTTGGTTCTTGCTTGATTGATTGCTAAAAAAAATTTCGCGATTGCTAAAGTTTTGGCTATCCATAGAACTTATCCAACTCTATTATATTCTCTTCACAATTCTTGCCAATTTTTAGTTAACCAAGAGCTAAGAAATCTTTACCTAATTTTTTGGCTAGTCAATGGTTGGCATAAGGGACGCTAGGCATGAACCAAACATACCATAACAATCTAACAGAGCTAATTGTTTTGTTGATTTAGTTACAATAGCCAGCCTAGTCTATTGAAGATGGTAGCACAAATTTATCGTGCTAAAATTCAGAGTCCACGATATACCTGCTCGGGCTTGATTAGTTGTCAAAATTTAGGTTATTCATGATAATTTATTTACCTTTTTTACATCTTATTTATAATTTTTACTAAAATTTTGGCCAATAAAAATCAAAGAATCTCTAGCCATCTTTTAAGTTAGCCAATGATGGATAAAATTGATAGGGTATACCACGGAATCAATCGAACATACCTGTAAAGCCGGAGTGAAAACTTAAAATTTGACCTATATCTTTCTTTTCATAGTAATTAGCACTTCCCTGGTCTCGAGATAAATCTTCTAAATATGTATTCACATCGTCATTGTAGACGCCAAGTATTAAGAACTGAAGGGGAGTATAGTTTACACGCATATGATCTGGTCAGCAATTCAGCAATGACTAACCAAACTGTATAGGATTAGACGGTAACCATCCTTGTGTTTGACGTTGATTTGGTATAGTAAACAGAGCACCAGACAACATGTAGGTTAGAGGACAACGGGTTTTCACTCTCATCTTCTGGATGGAGAAGACTATAGAGTAGTTGATAGAATTTGCGTGTGTACGGGCTAAGCCGGTTCAATCTCTTCTTTTAAGAGAGAAAAAGAAACAAGGTTTAGTTGAATCGACGGTATAGAAATTATACGAAGAACATAATTTTATGTTAGTCGATAAGTTTCATCTGTAGCTTATCTCCAGATTAAAATCTATTAATCATAATACGGCATGCGGTGTATCTTTGTAGATGGATGTTCGATGACACGGTGACTCCCTGTTCTCCGGGTACGAACCCTCCTAGACTCTCGAGAGCCCTCCGTACGCGGTCCGTAACTAACCAACTCGGAGTATGATCACTAGTAATCATGGGACCGATGCACGGCTGTCGGGGCGCGGATGGAGCTGGCGCGGGTGTTTGGTGTTGGGGCTTCGCGTCCGGGATCTGGCAACGCGGAGACGGAAAGAGGGAGGCCGAGGCCAGGGCAGCAGCGCGGCGTGGAGGCGGGGCACACGATCCTTTTTTGCCAGGTGCGCTTAAATGGTTGGCATGTCGCGCATGCACGCCTGGTGGTGTGGCCCGCCCGTCGACCCGTGTGGACGCTCCGCTCCGCTCCCTCCGCTGCGTGCGTTTAAAATTAAGTAGTATCGCTTGCATCGTTGTGGCAGCGGCTGCGGTTCGCGATTTTCTCGTGGTTTTTCGAGCTCCGGTCCTGAGCACCGGCGTGCGCGTCGCGTTACCACTTTCTATCCTGCACTACCTGGTGCATCACGGCAGGAAACACCGGGCTGTCTGTAACTCCTAGAAGTACATGACAAGGACCGATTAGAACGTGCATGCATGTAAGCTATAGGATCGACCGGTTTTTGGAAAAGATGCTAGAGGATCGATGAATGTTTGGGTGCGGTACTACGTGCGATAGCTAGCTCGAGGTGAAGGTTTTGTTAAAAAAAGAGTTCTTTGATTTAACGGTAGTGCTTTGGAACGTCTCGAGCTCGCTTGTTCTCTGTCCTCTCTTTTTCTAGAGAGCATGTCCTCTTTTCCTTCGTCGTGACTATCACGTGAATGAATCTGTGAGCAGTGGAGCTAAGGTTTCTTCTCTTCTTTTTCTGAAAGATGAGCTAAGATTTCTTCCAGGTAGCCAAGTCATTAAGCAAGGATATATTTCGTTGTTTGACTCTTATACCAAGCCACATCATCTAGAATTAACACTAAAAAGAGTATACAACGTATTATCTGTTAAATTGTTTAGACACTAGAGTAAACACTAAGCTCTAGTTTGCGATGGTGTTGTGATGTGATGTCATGTGGAATATAATTACTTAGTGGAATATTTATTTACTCCAGTAAAATTTTGTTGTTACAACCGAATAAATGATTAACTAATGCATCCAAAACAGAAAAGAAATAAGTACATGCATTTAGAAAATTCGGGGCAATGACAAAAAGAATCTAAGAGACAAAAGTGTACAAATCTATATATTGTGGCTTTCTCTAGAGCATGGACTCTTGGTAGACTAACTTTTCATTAGAACTTAAAAGTCAGCACTCCATTCTATATATTGGTCCGCCGCTTGAACAAATTTCTGAAGATCAGTTAGGTACGTGTATTTTAGTGTTTAGGGTGCCCGGTTATGATGCGCAGAGAGGGGATGCTCGTGCTCCAATCCAGCTTGTTTGTAGGTTTTATGGTATAACACGGAGAATGAAGCTACAATAAGTCATACTACTATAGAACAACACACCTCAGACGGTTAAAAATAACATCTATGACGATTTATCAGGGATACGTAAAAAATGATTAGAGATAACAAACAATATCTCTGATGGGTAAAAAGTGGATAGAATGAAAAAACCGCCTAAGATAATGAGTTATCTCAGATAGTTCTAGTAAATGAACCGCCTGGGATAACACATTATAGTTCTAGTAAATGAGCCACCTGGGATAACACATTACCTCTCCAAGGGAACCATCTAACATATTATCTCAAACGGTTCATTTATCTCGAAAGACTAGGAATAGTGGATATCTTAGACGGTTTTTTAGGTCAAAATGTTTGTGATGTAAATAATAATATTAGGGCTACTTTTATTTTCTGGCCTGTCCTGAAACACATAAATTCATAGAATCACACATCGAGATTCACATGTCCCTTCAAAATATGCATTCACATCTCAGAACCATTCACATATGAATATATAAATCTCAAAGCCATTCACACATACGTGTATATATATATATATATATATTATATATATATATATATATATATATATATATATATATATATATCAAAATCATTCAAAGTGACACATGCGTATATAAATTTCAGAATCAACTATTCACATCTCAGAATCAAAGTGCATCGAAATTCAGCCAAGTACATATATTCAACACCTAATTAACAAAATTCAATTGTTTGGACAATTACATCCTAAGCAGCCGTTATTCTTAGTTTGTAGTAGAACTCGCCGTCAGGTTGATCACCTCTTTGACTAGGAAAGAAGCGATGGTTCATCTTATCTTTGCTACATCCAGCTTTTGCAACATTGCCATTGGAATGGGTGGAACCTATCATTATGGAGATTAAAGCCTTGCATATGCATTGAATAGAAAAATAATAACTCTTATTTGAATAAAAACACACCAATATATTTGACTTGGATGAAGTACCGATGATGAGATCCATGTAGTAGCATACATAGAAGCCACAGAGGTTGGTTGCCAGTAGCTACTGGTGACACTGGAAAATTAGAATGTTTGACCTAGTATTAGTGTTCCTCTACCGGGTACATACCAGAAACTTATAGTCATGGCTAAACTTATAGCCGTTGCCTTCCCCTCCTTCTCGGTGATACAAGGTAGGCCCTTTTCGTGATCCAAATTTTTTAGCTAGACCTTGAGTGACATATGATACAGTTATATAAGTAGAAAATTTGTTTAGTTGTATAGTAATCGGCCGATAGTTCTATATTGGGTTTTGCTGCTATGGTTGGAATGGAGGTGTATGGCTCTGGCCTCCTTGGTATAAGGATGATAAGAATCTAGTGATATCTACAAGGGCGTGTCATTAAACCTAAGTTAGTACTTTTGCGTATAAAGCAGAAACAAATAAACTAATTCAACGATCGTACTTACCCATTTTGGAAGGATAAAGTATGTACTTCTTATCATGGCTCAACTTCAACATTTGTATCATATAATCCTTGATGAACATTTCATCTACGTTGATACTTTGTGTGGAGACAGCGATGGGTCAATGAAGCCAACTGCTTCTTTCGTTTGTTTGGCTTCAATCATCATGTATCTACATATACAAACGCAAAAATGTGTATATACATGACATTTATATTGGATGTACGTAGATCCTGAGTGTAAATACTTACAATGTCTGGCATCTAATGATTGAGACGTACAGGGCGTCGAGGTTGTAAAGATTGAACAAGTCATCAAACTCCACCAAGAAGCAACAATCTATTTGGTTGTGGTAGAAATTGACTTCTGTGAACTGACCACAACACTTGAGATCTGTTGGTGCTTCAGCTTGTTGGACTGTTGTATGTACCACCTATGCAAAGAAGCGCAAGCCCACTGAAGTTCTGACTCGACTGTCTTTTTGTTCTCGACCAATGGTTGTCCAAGCTTGAATTTCCTAGCCAAAGGCACAAAGGGGATATTAACATGGTCTATAGCCCCCAAATTTCTAGATTGACAATATTAGGCCGCACCATTAGTCCCTTGCCCACGCCAGTCTTGGCCTTGCTCTTGCCCTTTGTACTTTTCTAAGTTCACTTCTTAGAAGTTAACTTGGGTAATGAATCAGCAGGTGCAGGCGATACTGCCGTTGGTGGCGGTGTAGTATCCACCGACACAAGCGTTGCGGGTGGTGTTGGCATGTAGCCACAAGTGTTGCTGGCACCGATGAAGTAGCAACTGCTGATCGAGTCGTCATCGTTTCTAATGGGAAGATGGTTGTGGCCGTGAGAAGTCAAGAAAAATGTCCCAATGGTATCCTCTAGAGTTTTCATCTAGTCTTCTATGAGAATCGGCAGATGGAATCCCTTGAACTAATCATGCATGTTGTCCACGAGCACCTTGCCAAACCTAGACGATAGCGGGACATTGTGCACCATAACTTCTTCACAAATTGGATGCGCCAAACCCTAAGCAGTCTCTACCGCAATATCCAATCCAATAATCCTCATTGGAGCTTGAAATACATGGGAAGCTACATTATAATACACAATTAGTCGAGTGAAACTTTAAATATTTAAAGATAGACCATTGCAAGGATATATCTTACCCCAATATCATCAACCTGACATGTGGCTTCCGTATCTCTGACAAGTGGCTCGACCGAGGTGCAACTACTCTAGCGATTACCTGGGCTTTACAGAACAACAGTCTGGGCTAGGGGTTGCAATTGCTCCCGCTCTGGCTCCTCTCTAAACTTCCTTCTAACCTCCTCACACATTTCTTCATGCACCTCTTCTCTGAGTCGTTGTTTGAGCTGTTCCTCTTTTCAATGCTATTTTTCTCTTTTCCGCCTCCGTTTCACCTCTAAGTCCTTGGCAAGTACCTCTTTATGCCTAACCTTTGATCCTAGGCCCCTGTGGTGTACCCGGTTTTAAGGCCGAATACTCCCTTGTGATTACTGTACCAGTCCCTGGATCAGTAGCCAGTACACGCAAGTTAACCTGTGCATCATTATCATACACGCATATCATATTATAATATGTAAATAGACCGTCAAGGTCAATAGTCTGATACCTGTAGCCCAATGGCTATAAACTTCCAGCGGAAAAACAAGCGATGATGTGGCCCATCAATATGCCATACCCGACAGGCAACTGACTGGGGTTACGCCCTAGTGTTCGTGTTCGTAGTCGCGTCTTCGAAATTATTGTCTCCTTCGTCTGGCCAAATCAACAAACCAGGTGAGTACGTTGAATGTACTCGTAAACTATTCCCATAGGAGAATTATACAACAATATTTCATGCAAGGTGTAATTCAAGTAATAGCTCTATCCTAAGTTGCTTGTTGTGCGGAAATGTAAGTTTTCAATTTAAATACAAGAATAGTAGATTCTAAAGCGGTTTTTGTAAATCAGAGCAATTCAAAGCAACAAAGCTTCTCTTGAGGTAGACCCAGCTACCTCTTTTTTATCACTTGTGATGACTCAGTCCATACTACCCCGGGCAGTATGACTGGCCCCCTCATTTCATTGCTCAGCTCGTACTATCCCGGATAGTACAGCTGGCCTCCACAACGCAGTGCTCAGCCCGTGCTATTCCGGATAGCTCGGCTAGCCACCGCTTAACTCAATGCTCAGTCCGTACTATCCTGGATAGTACGGCTAGCCTCCTTCTCCTGCAATTCCTCGCTACCAGCCGTATAGCTTAAATTGCACCCTGTGGACACATCATGTCCACGTCCTTAATCCCTTTCCCAAGCTTTAGCAAAACAAAACTTGGTCTAATCAGTGTGTGGCCTTGCCAGTTCATGTCCATGACCGAGGACGCGGCTATTCGAATAGTTTTTAACACTCTGCAGAGATTGTACGGCTTTACCTACAAGATGTAAGTCACCCTTGTTGCCGTGCGCATACGGATACACTTCACGAGGTGTATCGGCAGGGCTATTACAACGAGACCTTCGCCCGCTTCCATACCAGAGCTGGACCCGCTAGGTGGTAACCCAACTTTTGCGTTCCGGACCAAAAATGGGACTCCCTACCTTTGTGTCGCATCCACCCTAACCGCCCAGCGGTGGTGGATCTCTAGGACTTTAAACACCTAGCACATGCTTGCTACTTCCCACGGGTCCATACCCTAATACTTACCGGGGGTACTAAGCCAAGTCCTTCCCATAAAGGACATGTGGACGTACGGTGAGGGAACTGGTTTAGCGGCACTTAGGCTCGGTCCTTAATTGATTCGAGCAAGACTCCATTTTCTCGACCCATGTTCGTCCCGGACGACCATGCCATCATCAGATACTCTACAGCCCCAGGCTGCCCTTAGCATTCTCACCCGAATCAAAATCATCTCCAGTTTTATTTGGGGTTTTGACAAACATTTCTTTCAAATGCCATCTCGGATAACACATGATATCCGAGGGTTTTATTTCCCATGTCCCAGGGTTTTTGTGAACACCGATCAAATATTTAATTTTGAACTAAAGCGGGTCTAAGCACGGCTAAGGCCTATAGCCCTAGTACTTTTGTCGGTCGTGGAACAACCAAGTAATACTTCTAGGGTTATAAGGATCGGATCTTCGGACCTAAGTCATATGCAGCTATGGGGTATAACTAGGTCTACATAAAATACCATTGATATCTACATAGCATGCAAGCTTCGCAAACAAAATAATTAAATTTCACACATATGGGATTCAACATGATCAAAGTGGGAATGCTTGCCTGGCAGTATTGGCCGGGTCTCGATCGCAAACTTGATACGGCAACCTTCTGAAACCCTCCGTGCGAAGGTACCACAATGTCGTGACTACGCGTCAGAAACACCGAATAAGAAAATGGTACGAGGTAGAACTGAATAAGAACCAATTATGTAAGGACATGCTCATTGTTAAGATTTCATTGTTCTCAAACCTCATTAGGTTCACTGATTTATTTAGGGTTTATACGATTTTCCTTCACTTCATGGAATGGTTCGTTTAGAATTTACCGCACATGAAATAAGGATTCTTCGCAAGGATAGGAGATTCTAGTTTATTGGATTGATAACATATTATTCCTTGAGATGATTTTAGTCCTTATGCTTTATCCGGATTCAGAGGACATTCACCCTTTTTTTTACCAAGGTTCGTGGAATAATTCGTGCCTTGATGAACCCCCTTTTTTTTAACAGGCATTTATTTTTACGTAAGGTATGAGTCGTTAGGGTTTCCATTCCACTTAGTGCATTTGAGGAAAAATGAGTTGGAACTACGACTATCCTCTTAGTGCCAAGATGTTAGACTGATTTGATACGCTTAGTTGATGGTTTCGGCGATATATGCACGATTACAGAATTTTACTTCAAAATCTTTGGAGTATAAGTCGATATCCATAGCTCTTAGCGTAATTTTTTTGGATATAGATAGATGTTTGAGCTCATAGGATAGACCATGTTGGATAACATCTTAGGAAGTTAGTTGAAATGTCTTGGTTCTACTTTACATCATATATGCTTTCTAATATGAGTTGCTAAGGTTCAAATTTTAAACATGAAAATTTTAATTAAACTCAAAAATTTCAGAAGTGATCCTAGGAGGAAGCGTATGAGATCTTAGGATTCTAAAAAGAAAAACGACTAGGTTTCGATGATTACTTACGGAGATACAATCGTTTGGAGTTTCGCTAAACAGAGAGCATTCTCCGTTTAGACTTGAGGTAATTCAAATGATGTCAGAAGCGGTTTTGGGAAATACGTCTTCATGTTGGAATGCTTAAACAAGGAGTACTCGGAAAGGTTACGCTTTCTTGATAAGGAAACGCATTTTGTTTGATAGGGAGAAGGAGTACGTTTTCGGAAATGGAGAACGCATCCCCGAGAGGGCACTGCCCCTAATTCTGGTAAATGGAACCTGGAAGTTAGCAGGTGTCCCTGTGTGGACTACCCGGTTTTAAGGCCGGATAAACCCTTGTGTTTACTGTATCGATCCCTGGATCAATAGTCGATACACACAAGTACTTGATAACATAACCATGCCATACATCGTTTATTACAAATAGCAACCATACTTGGTCTTTAGTTCTTACAAACCGGGCCTATTGGCCGAATTAAACAGTAGCGGAATGAAAATACGGTGGATAACCCATCTATATGCCGAACCACAGGCAACAGACTGGGGAGAAACCCTACGCCTCGAAGTCGCTGTCGCTATCGCCAGACTGGTATTCCTCCTCTTCGTCTGGCCACATAACAAGCCAGGTGAGTACATTGAATGTACTCGCAAGCACTCCGCCGGGGAGTTTAATACGGATATGGACATGCTCGGTAATTATCAATAACAAGGCTCTATCCTATGTTTCATGTTGTGCGAGAAAGTAAGTTTGCATTGGAAATAAGTACATAGATATAAAGGCGATTTTATCAAAACATCTCGACGCGACGAGATAAGGTATTGCTCAAAACACTCGCCCGTTGCAACGGAGAGTTCACTTTTGTGCTTACCGTTACAACGGTACAGCACGGTACTTACCCGGTTCCACAGGGAGACGCTGCTCGCCTCGTACTTACGGGGTTCCCAATCACCCGGTTCCTCAGGTAGATGACGCTCACCTCGTACTTACGGGGATTCTAAGGTTTGCCCGAATCTACGGGAAAACCCGACTTCACACCTCCTGATACGACGGGAACTTGGCAAACTGCCCTGCGAACACGACGGTTCGCGTCCTTCTACCCATAACCCAGAAATCCTTTTTGGGGCTCAGAAAGCCAGACTACTTTAGTGTGGCCCGACCAAGTTCGTCCATGACCGCGGACGCGGCTATTCGAATAGTTTTAACCCTCTGCAGAGGTGGTACGGCTTTACCCACACGATGTAGTTCACCCTGGGCATACCGTGCACTGCATACTACCAGAGCTAGTACAACGAGACTCTTCGCCGGCGTGAACCCAGCCATGAACCCGTCAGAAGGACATATCCCACACCTAGCTTGAGTCAGTATCATCGCTACAAGGAGGTTGGTGTTCCAACTCTGTGGCGAATAATACCTCGTTAAAACCACGGGTTTATCCTCTACAGGGGTTAAACCCACCCCATCTGCACTCTACTAACTGCCCACGGGTTCATGCTAGTCCAGGCCGGTTACTAGATCAAGTCCTTCCCACAAAGGACATGTGGACGTACGGTAAGACTTGGCCAAACGGCACTTAAGACAGGTTCTTAGGTGATCCGAGAAGGACTCCACACCTCACCCCGGAACGGGCTGCGAGAACCACGCCGGGCATTACCTCACACTCAACATGCTCCCTGCATTTCCCCCTTCATTTCCGACCCGGATCAAAATCTTCTCCCTTTTTAGCTCGGTTCCACAGAACCCTTTTTGGTAGAATATCCCAACCCATGCATATCCTACCTTCCATGCACCTTTACAACCGGACGCGACGGTCCGTTTCGATATTCCATCACATGAAATATGGGGTGTTGCTTTCCTTTTTCTTTTCGAAAACCTTCTTCATCTATTGCGGGGCTAAGCATATGTATGTATATACCCATACTGTCCTAAGTTCCTGATAACCTTCGGAAATACAATAGTCCTAGGGCGACAAGGTTTACGGGGTTGGACTAGGGTTTCCTAACATCGGTGATAGCTACTCTACATAAAATAACAGGGATAAAATATAGCATGCATGGTTCGAAAACAAAATAATGTTTCGCAAAGCTGGGATTCAACATGATCAAGGGCGGAGGGCTTGCCTGGCAGGTCTTGGCTCGGTTCCGGACGCTGAGATGCTTCGGGTTCGTCCTGGCGCACGTACCTCACACCGTCAACTACACGTTCGAAAATACTTCGAATAAGAACCGAGCATAATAACAACAAATAATATAGGTCAGCATGCATGCTTGCGGGGACCTAATATTTTCATGAAGAGTTTAACATGTTGGAGGTAACTAAGAGGAATCTATATACATGCATGAAATGACGATTAGGTTTCTAGGGTTTCAAAGATAAGCACTGGCTTTCTTGGCTCAGGGAGTTATGCATCTTATGAGCACATGGCTACTGGGATGTTTGACAAGGTATGGGTTTTAAACCTACTGGATACTTGGAGTGGATCAACTTATCACTAAGCTTGAAAAGAATAACACTACATGAGCATGTTTATGATTTAGGGTTTCATGACTTTTATCCATTCTTTCTAATCCCTAAGCTCAGTAACATGAATGCATGAATGCTACTTGTGCAAGGCTAAGGAAAATGCTGGAAACTAATATATTAGAGTGCCCTAGTTTGAATACAATTCAAATGGAAGTTTTAAAAACAGATTTGAATTAGAAGTGGCTACTGGACTGGGCTGTACAGGGAGAAGCATTGAGATTTTCGAAAAGTGTTCTATATGAAAAAGATGGGAAATTTAATTCTGAGCAACTTTTATTTGGCGAGTTTCTTGAGAATCGGCCTGGTTCAAGGTGAACCGGCCGGACCAGAGGACAGTGCATTGGAAGGAAGAAAACCGGCCAGACCGGCGGCTCAGGGGGGGTGACGTGGCGAGAGTCGACGCCGGCTTCAGTAATTCCGACAGTGGGCCTGGCGGGGAGGGTCGGCCCACCTGGCAGTGACTCCCTCTCTTACCTGTTCGGTTAGAGCGGGGTCCACTGGACAGAGGTAGAAGGGGATGAGGGCGCGCGGGGGAAAGAACTCCGGCGAGAAATTTAGGGTTCCGGTGGAACTCCGGTGGGAAGGACGGCGAGCAATTGCCACTGATCTAAGAGGAGTTAGAGAAAATGGTTGCCACCGTTGGGTTCAGGAGCTCAGAGGGGTTCCATTTTTGCTACTGGGAAGCTCGAGTGGTTGCTGGTGTGGAGAGAAGGTGGTGTCCAGCGGGGTTTGGTGGTGGCGCTCGGCGCTGGAGAAGAAAAGGAGGAGGCTTGAGCTGGAGTAGAGCTGGACTAATGGTAGCACTTGAGAGGGGGAGTTGGTGTGAAGAAAAATGAGCTCGGGGCGCCCTTCTTATAGTTGCGGGCGAGGACCATGCTCTGGTTGCTGGACCCGGACGCGTACCTCGCCAGTGACCATGTCGGGCGGCGTGGCACCGCGGGGATGGCGAAGGACGGCTGAGGCGTGGACTCGGCTCAGAGGCAACAGAGGGACGTTGACGCGGGGGGGGTCGGCATGCCAGGGCGTGGTGCGCGCGTCCAGTGCCCGGCCAGCGGGGTCCCGAGCGGCATGGCCATGTCAAGGGAGGTTTATGTTTGCCAGGGAGGGGCGCATTGCTAGCCTCTGATGCTAAGGAGACCAGAGAGGACATTGGACGGTGGAGTAGCCATGGGGGCGGCGCAGAGGTGGTCTGCCACGGCTTGCCAATGCCGGCATGAACTGAGGAGAGGGTTGAACCCTATTGCCAGGGCATGCTGCTGAGGTGAAAGGAATAGGGGGATGTCTGCGATGGTGTGAGCACTGGGATCAGGGAAGGCATGGCCTGGACATTGGAGGCACACAAACAATGTATTCTTGCCAATGTTGAGATGAGGTGACAAGGGTTGAATCCCTATGGCGTCGACTTAGCACTGAAGGATCATGTTGAAGACAGTGCCCTGAGTGAGGTGAGGTTGCTGGCCAGCCCCTGGAGCAAGTGGTTGGCAGTTGAGATGAATTTATGAGAGGGGGAGGAATAGAGGTAAAGTGTTTGATGGATGTCCTGGTAAATTTTTGCACTGGAGCTGGGAATGTTTTTACAGAAAAGGAGTAAGGATATAGAGATGAGTGTCGTGTAAAATTTGTGGAATTTTCTGAGCAAGGAAAAGAGGGGTTGTAGTTCAAAGGGGGAATTTGACCTAATTGGAATTTTGAATGTAATTCAAAATTTTTGAACTGGACTTCCCAATTTTATTTTATAAATTGGTGGAGAATATATTGAAGGAGTTACTGGTGATTTTCTAGACCTTTTGGAGAAATAAAAGTGCATGTGATAACACTTTCTTAATTTCTGGGTGTAGGAAAACCTAATTAGGGTTTTGGGCGACAGATGGGGTTTTTAGGGTTTCCGACGATGGCAAGGCTGTGGTAGGGTACGGGAGAGTTAGGGTTTGGGTTTTGGAGGTCGGGAACAAGAATGCGCAAGTTGCCACTAGGGTTAGGGTTTGAACGGGGCTCGTGCGTATTCAGCGCGAGTGCTCCGATTAGGGTTTTAGGTTTTATGCATGCGATGACGAGGCAACCTCGGATGACGATATGAGGTGATATGCATGAAAATATGCTGAAAATCCAAACATCCGGCAAAAGTTTCTGGAATATATACGCATATACGCGCTTAGGGTTTTGGGTTTTAGGAAATCCTGATTAAGAAAAACAGGGTGTGACACCCTGGGGCGTTATAGTCTGGTTCAGTGGTTATTGTTCTAATCATGCTTACCGGAGGTGAGAGAAGGGCCGGGGCAAGCGGTGGGGAAGCGGCTTCGGCGGCAGCTTACCGGCGGCGGTGGCAAGGTGCTGCAAGAGGCGACAGCTCCTTGGTGCGGGAGGCGGCGCGGTTTCTTCGGCGGCTCGGGTGGTCCATCGACTCCGGCGAGTGGGGAGTGGCGACGGAGAGGGAAACACCGGCGGCGACTGTGGGGAGGTATGACGGGGCCGCGTCGCGCTTGGGTAGGTCCGAGGCGACGCGCACCGGTGGCTCCGACGGGAGTCTGGCAGCGAAGGAGAAACGAAGGGGGATGGGCGCTTGGTGTGTAGAGGAGCTCGGGATGGAGGAGCTTGGGGCGGTCGGAGCGGCGGCACCGTTGGCTGGGGCCGGGGCTCACCGAGCCTCCTCCGCTGGCAGCGAGGAGTGGCGGCCGAAAAAGGGATGCAGCGTGAACTCCAGAGGAGAGGCGGGTGGTAGGTGGCCGGTGCGGGAGCAAGGAAAAAGGGGGTGCTTGGGGAAAACGAAGGGGAAGGAAAGGGGCACGACGTGGGGGAGAAGCAGCTCGGGTAGAGAAGGACTGTAGAAAAGGAACTCGGTTGGGAAGAAGCTCTGAAGAAGGAGGAAGAAGAAAAGCTCCAGCTTGGGTGGGGTTTGGGGAGAAGGACGATTTGGGGGTGAGTGCTCTGTTACCAGGGGAAAGAAGAGGTACTCGATTTTAAAGAGAACAAAGGAGTAGGGAGTAGCTCGGCTCCGGGGAGAAGGAGAGGGCGAGCTCAGGAGCACTCAAAGCAACACGGGGAGAGTGGGGCAGCTTGGATGAAGAAATGGGAAATAATGGGAAGGCTAGGCACTCGGGGAGTTCGTGGAGAGCATCTCGGTTCTAAGCAAGCAGAGAGAGGGAGAAGATTAGAGGAGTAGGAGGCGAGGCATGCGGTTGGGAAGAAATCAAGTTGCACAGGGGAAATTAGGCACCGTCCTCTGACTTGGCCGATGGCGCGGCGACGGAAATCACGGCTCTGGCCCCACGGGCAAGGAAGGACTTGTCAACTCCATTGGCAGATTGTGCGTGTCTCTAGCACGGAAATGTAGAAAATATCAGTGAGGACAGCAGATGCGTAGGGCATCGACACTGCAGCGATTGAGTGCTGGCATGAGCGACGTGTTCATAGCGAGCAGTGCTCGGCAGTGCGAAGGAAAAGGAGGAAGGAGGAAGGGGGTTCTAGGAAGAAGAAAAAGAAGTTAGGAGAGAGAGCCTGACTCACGGGCCACGGTGTCCACATGGCAGGGAACTTCAGGCAATTCGGTTGGTACATTTGGTGTGAATTTAGCACAGTAAGAGAGCATACGCACAGAGGACGCAGCTCAGCTGGATTTGTTGTCTCGTGTTCGGTTTTTTGTGAAGCCTAGGAGTAAGTGAGCATAGCAGCTCAGCACATGGAGTGACAGCCAGAATAGAGCAAAACAAGAAGAGTTATTTCCTTTGACCTCCCGAGTAAAATGCTCGAGAGAGATATAAAGTTATTAGTATCCTTTGCAAAACTTCCTAGGAGTTTCGGATGTTCAATTTGGTTGGAATAAGTCTCAATTTCGGGTCTATATCAATCTTGGGAATTTATGGTATTTTACCATACCGCTATTTAGAATTTGATGGAGAATATTCTCATGCCATCATAATAACTTATTTGTAGTTGTCTAATATTATTAAGGGCATGGGATCTTGAGACTAAGATTTCACCCGTTTGATTGGGGTAGTTATACTTATGCTATTTCTTTGCGCACACGGCATTCGTACAGGGATAGAGACACAGGGTTGCATGGATCAAGTGGACAAGAAGGGAACAAGGTCAGACGGTCGAGCTAAGGTCGTGACCCGTTGTTCGATAAGGAGGAGTTTTAGGTTTAGAGATTCTGCATATATATATGCATACGGTTGGTGACCGAGGCAATCGGAGAGTGCCGGGGGTTTGGGTTGATCTGTAGTTCGGGAAGAATAGATTAGGGCTTTTACGTATATGCGTATACCTAAAAACAGTATATATGTGCACGCCCGCATGATAGGTCATGGCGAAGTAGATGGCAGAAGATCATGGCATTTGGAAGAGGTTTGTGCCATATATACGCTCAATATTGCAACGATGCCGCGTGGTAGATGAACATACACACATACACATATAGGTATGATGTGGATTTTTGATTAGGTTTAATTAAGGAAGTGTTATTATCAGTGTAAAAAGTTTTTATTGGCCCTAATTTTCAGGTTTCTGAAATTCGAGGTGTGACAGCCCTGCACGTGCCCCGAGTGCTATGAGGTTCCTATTGGAGCTTTGAGTATATCTCCCGTAAAGGATCACTGAGTAGATTATACACTCAGTTCGACCTGCAAGAGCCCATAAGGTTATTTCGGTTGCTATGGTGTTATGGACGAAGCACATGTTAGATAGTTTGATATCTCACCAAGCATCTGGTCACTTCCTCGTCAGCGGGGTTTTCTAAGACAACAGAGCCCGAACTCGTGGTGGTTGACCTTGCTTAGCCAGTTTCGGGCGAAAGGATCTATGACGTCACCAAATCTAAGGGAGGCATTCCCTTGGGATGCTTCCTCATCCTCCTTCATCCATTTCCCTTTGGCATGTACATACCCTCCAGTTCTAAGTTTGTGGGGCTTGTTGTTTCTTTTGGCAAATTCCCTGTTTACTTAAGTATTATGCCAAAATTCTGCCATCGTCTTCACCGCCACATAGAGCTGCAATTGTCCGGGAGTAAAGAAAGGCCACTTCTCACGTGGGCTAGGACTTAAAAGTCTTCCATGCCTTCTTTAAATCTTTGGGGATGAAAAAGTAATTCAAAATTTCTATCGCTATAGAGGCACGCTCGACACGGGTCAGCGACCTTCGACTCTTGAAGAGTATTTTATACTCATTATTTTCTTTAAGTTTGATCCTTATTCAATGAATTTTGACAGGATTAATTCCTGATTTCTGCTACTATTGACTAATTAATCGCTGGATTAGCGATTGTGCAAATCTCTTTTTTGGACTAGATATGTGTAGGATCGCTGGAAAAGGGGCATATATGGATATATTCGGAAACTACTTGTCAAGAGGAGTGCCCCTGAAGACTCCAGTAGGCAAGATGATTAGTGGTACAACCGGCACCGCCTGTACTGCACGGTTATACCACTGGTGTATAGCGCTGCCACATCAAATCAAGCAATCTTTGTTAAGGGATCCCGAGGAGAATCACGATGATTATTCCAAATAACCCTAAACAAAACCTTTGATCTATATAAAGGGAGAGGAGGAGAAGAGAAGAAAAGAGGACCGACTGGGAGGAGGAAGAAGAAACCTCATGCAACACCAACATTCCTCAAACCTTAGCCACCATAAATGTGTACTATCTCCATTACTATTGCCAAGAAGTAAGGTTAGAAGAGAATTAAGTATTTTAATCTAAGTACTTTTTCCTTTTATCTCCTTGTTGCAATGTGTTCCATTAGTTTGATCTTGATAGTTTCTATGGATCGTGAGTACTCCCTCATAGGCTTTGGGGGATGATTAGCTTAGTAGATTAAAGATTATTTGTATTAGGTCATGTTTATTTTGTATCCGGATTTTCTCGATATATTTGTCCTCGCATGATCATCTTGATATTAGGCGCCAAAGGTGAACATTAGGGAGGACTTGTGGTAAAGTTCGAAAGCAAAAGTGGCAGCGACACGAAGAGGAGGGAATCATGAGAAGATTCTAGGAAGACCCGACATAGTGATGATGCTTTAAGCATTGGTCTGGCTCACACCTTAATAATTCTAGTGACACAGCGGATGCCGGCATCGAGGTTGGACAATAGATCCTATGAGTAGGCAGATATTAGCATAGGTGAATTACGAACATGTCATCCATTTGATCATTTATCTTTGATTATCGGTGCAATAATATTTATGCTAGTGATCCATGCACAAATATTCTAATATGCGGTGAAACTCACTCCTAAGCCTACCATCATCATATTAGCAATCTCCATTTAATTTACACATTTTTAATTTATGTTTTCTTTAATATTAGGCATAGTTTTGTCTCCATAACTAATTTAGGAACAACGCCATCTTCGAATTGACACCCGAAGGAATCGCCGGCACTCACTGAAAATTCTCGAGGACGGTCTCAACGCCATGACCGTTTCTACGACACCTCGTTTCCTTAGAATCGATAAACCTCGGCATATTTCTAAGAGAAAGCTTACTACAACCGTTCTAGTTCTCTTGCTAGGCTGGCATCGACTCTCACGGTTGATATCGACGTGTTCCCATGCAAACTATCTCACAGATGGTGCCGAAAGACTTCCTTGCATCGTCTGCCTTCATTGGAACCCCAACTCAGGCTCGATCTCGGTGATTTCATGTCTAACATCGGGAGACTGGTTGCCTATCCTACGTTGGCACCTTCATTTTCCCGTGGAGCGCGCAACGTGACTCGGTGGCGATGTCGAAGGTGATGAATGATATGATGACATCCTAATAAATAACACAAGTGACTTTAAGCAATTGAAATAACCCTAACCCTAACATAAATTTAGCATCCAATTTTATCCAATAAATAAGAAGCATATAAATAATAATAGAATTTTCATCATAACAGAAATTTAGAATCCAGTTTCATGCAATAAATAAGAATCATATAAATAATATGAGAAATTTCATCATAACATAAATTTAGCATCCAATTTCATCCAATAAATAAGAAGCATATAAATAATAACAGAAATTTCATGCTAACAGAAATTTAGCATCTAACTTCATCCAATAAATAAGAAGCATATCAATAATAATAAAAATTCACCCTAACAGAAATTTAGCATCCAACTTCATCCAATCAATAAGAAGCATATCAATTATGATACAAATATTTCACAAATACCCTAACCCTAACCTGAACACAATTTCACAATATTTCATTCATTTCACAATATTTCATCCTAACCCTAACCCTAACCCTATCTAACCCTAACAAAGAGAGGGAGAGGGGTGGCGCCCTCACATTGGTGCTGGTGCTCAACAGCGGTGGAGCGGTGCAGCGGGCTGGCGATCCTCTTCATCTCTCAGGGGCGGTGGCGACAGGGGGCACTCCTTCTCCTCCTCAGCGGTGACGCGGGTGAGTCTCCTCCTCCTTAGCAGCAGAGATAGCAGGCGGCCGTTGTTGGAAATATGCCCTAGAGGCAATAATAAATTGTTATTATCATATTTCTTGTTCATGATAAATGTTTATACTCCATGCTATAATTGTATTAACCGGAAACATAATACATGTGTGGTTTTATAAACAACACCGTGTCCCTAGCAATGCCTCTATCTGGCTAGCTTGTTGATTAAATGATGGTTAAGGTTTCCTAATCATGGACATGTGATGTCGGTTTAATAACAGGGTCATGTCATTAGGAGAATGACATGATGGACAGACCCAAATTAAGTTAGGCAATTCGATCACGTCACAAAGTTCATATTGCATAGCTTTCCATTGTTAAATGTTCCGATCCTTAGACCATGAGATAATGCTGCTCCCTGGTGCCGGAAGAATGCTTTGGGGGCATCAACCGTCACGCCGTAACAGGGTGATCATAAAGGTGTCTTTCAGGTATTTCGAAAAGTACTTGTTGGGTTGCATGTATCGAGAGTGGGATTTGTCCATCCATGTGACAGAGAGATATACTCTGGGCCCACTCGGTAAAGCACATTCTGTATCGCTTGCAAGCACGTGACTAAAGAGTTGGTCACAGAGGATGTGGCATTACGGAACGAGTAAAGAGTACTTGCCGGTAACGAGATTGAACTAGGTATGGTGATACCGACGATCGAATCTCGGGCAAGTAAAATATCGCGAGACAAAGGGAATGGAATATTCGACATCGTGGTTCAAACCGATAAAGATCTTCGTTGAATACGTGGGAGTCATTATGGACATCCAGGTCCCGCTATTGATTATTGATCGGAGAGGTGTCTCGATCATGTCCACATATTCCCGAACCCGTAGGGTCACACACTTAAGGTTCGTTGACGCTAGGGTATAAAATGAGATATTAATATGGTGAGACCGAAATTTTGTTCGGAGTCTCGGATGGGATCCAGGACGTCACGAGGAGCTCCGGAATGGTCCGGAGATAAAGATTCATATATGGAAAAGTATTTTTAGGGTTCCAGAAAAGTTCGGGATTTTTCCGGTATCGTACCGGGAAGGTTTTAGAAGGTTCCGGGGGTCCCCGGGTGGGGCCCACTTATCCCGGAGGGGTCCACATGGACCAAGGGTACTGCATGAACAGTACACACGTGAATAGTGTCACGTGAACAGTAACCCCCCAAGGGATAAGATCAAATCCCTTAAAAATAGGAGATAAGATCGAAAGGGGAGGCTTTACTTGGGGGAGGGTACTGTTCACGCGCGTACTGTTCACGCGTGTACTGTTCACGGGTACTATTCCTCCTCCTCCAAGTTTCCTCCTATATATAAAGGAGGGGAGGGGCAGCCCTCCGGGTAGATCCATCCCAGCCGCCGCCTCCCTCTCTCCCATCTCCTCTCTCTCGTGCGCAGCGCTTGGCGAAGCCCTGTCCGCGGAGAAACCCCACCACCTCCACCACCATGCCGTCGTGCTACCGGAGTTGATCTCATCTACCTCATCTCCCGCCTTGCTGGATCAAGAAGGAGGTGACGTCTTCGAGCCGTACGTGTGCACATCTCGGAGGTGCCGCTCGTTGCGGTGCTTGATCGGATTGGAACACGAGAAGATCCCTCTCGCGGCTGGGAGGTATAACCTAGCTGCGGGAGGCTGCGGGCTTCATCGACAACGGTCAAATTCTCCGATGCGTTGATGTGTTCGTCGAGGGTATGTAAATATGATCTGTCTCTCGTTGCAAGCTTCTTCTAGATTGGATCTTGGTTTTCTAGATTGGATCTAGGTTTTCGTTTACATCTCGTAGGAAAATTTTTGTTTT